>JAODLD010000001.1:42068447-42100291 GCA_026781065.1 Mormyrops boulengeri
CCCCCCCCCCCCCCCCCCCCCCCACCCCCCCCCCCCCCCCCCCCCCCCCCCACCCGCCCCCCCCCCGCCCCGGCCCCCCCACCAGCCCTTGCTTTTGTAATACAGGGAGCCTGGTTTAGTACACTGTTTTATAAGGATACAGTGTGGGTAAAATACTAGGATAAAGTATTGACTATTTCAGTCAGTTCTATAAACTGCCATGGCCTCTGAAAGAGCATTCCTGGGGAGGTTTAATTAGAGTTCTGTCGAATAAACAAAATAATGAGGACGCCATACTTGTCTTACCATATTGCCTTTGGAATATATTAAAATTTCACATGCAAAACAAACCTGAAATCAAACATGGTCTGTGAGAAAAGAAAAATCAGGAAAGATCAAAAACCACAGTTTGGGGAGGGGGGGGGGTGCGCATTTGTTTTTTTGCCTCTGGCTAATGGATTTAGTAAATTACCAGGTGGATGCAGATCTCAGCACAATCACCCAAAGGCCCACAACTTCACAGCATCTTAGAAATTTGACATTAAAACCTGTAGGCCTGCATCTGTGAAGAACGGCGGGGGTGTTTTAAAGAGCCCCCCCAAGCGCACTTTCCCAGAGGCCTAGCAAAGCACCAATCTGGCCTCTTCTTATGTCCAGCAAATTAAGAATAAATAAAGAAGTAAGCCTTCTGGCCGGCGTCTCTCTCCAGAAACGCGTGTCGCGACGGCCACGTCCGGGGCAAGAGGGAAAAGACGACGACAGCGGCCAGGCCCCCGTCCATCTCCGTCGTGGACGGCGGAGTCACACAGGAAGTGCAATGCATCATGGGTAACCTAGGTGCCAGAGGAATACAAATATACATCTGCAGCACGGAAAATGAACCACACCAGAAAAACAGACCATAATAAAAATGCAGGGCACTGTTGTCATGACAATGATGCCCGGCATGCCGGTCTGGACAGAAGAGGAACAAAAAGGGCAAAACTACTCCCACCACGCCGATGGATAATGGAAACGACTCTTCCCAGTTGGTACTGGCACAGTTGGTGTTTTTCTATGGCAGGTAGAATCTGTTTTGGAAAGGGGCTATTTTACTGTGAAGTTCATAGGCGGCCATAATGGGTCACAAAGAGGACTGATTAAGCAAAGGAAGTTGTTAAAAACAGTCCGTCTGCATGGCGACAGAGAGCATCCTGTGCTGAGCAAGATCAGAGCCAGTCAGGGAAGCAGCTGAGAGTCCAGAATATTGAGCTTTGACACTAAAACCGCCGTTTCCCATGCCAATGAACTCCTTTCACCGCCAAGAAAGACGTATTTCGGCGTATGCAACCCTTTTGTCTGCATTAATGTGCCGTTAGCATCAATAACAGCAGAAAATCTAACACCCTCAACCAAAAAGCCGTAAGGTTCATAAGAGTGGCTGTTCTGTTAAGAAACAGACCATATATAGGTGATTTCATGTTCAAAGTTTCTGAAACTTCTAAAAAGATACCATTTTTCAGGATGTTGTGACATAAATACACTCAAAAGACCGCCCACATCAGTATACATGCAACATAAAGTGCAAAAACCCATGATCCATAAGCCATTCTTCCAGTTTGACTGCTGAAAGATTAACTTAGAGTAAAATTTGTACAACATATTTATATTAACTACAGGAGCATATTTCTCCAAAATGAAAGCAGTAAGCTGCTGCTTTTATCAAACCCCAGCACTTTTTCGGAGCTGAAGTGCAATAAACTCCAGCTGCAGTAGCTTATAGCCGTTAACGTGCAGCAAAAGAATGGTTTCAATTTGTAGGGGGAAGATGTTGCAAATATCTAAGAATTCATTACTTCCTCAAATACAGTGCAGTAAAGAAGTAAAGCCTGGGCCTGAACCCAATTTAAATGTGCTGTTGTTCACCTCTAACTCCCAGTAGGGATGCTCAACTTGAAGGAACATCATCAGATATCTCATTAGTCATTTGCAGAGTCACCCCACAAGATAGTATTCATGTGCTCTTTTGCTTCATGTCAAGTTTTTATGCATATTCTGATGACAGTCTGGTGGTAGAAGTCCAGCTCGAAAAAGATTTTGGGTTGTACCACTGCATTAGAGAGTGACAATGCATGTAGCAATGGGACATATCCGGTAACTGCAAAAACAACACTGCATTCTATATAAAAGGCATCAAATCACACAAACTGTTTGGTTAACATGATAGTGAAGGCTTCAGTTACATCTGTGAAATGGAGCATATTATACACAGTGATCCAGTTTTCAGTTTGAAGATTGACTGAACTGTGGCCAGAACCAAAAGCTACGGGGGAAAAAAAAAAAATCTAAATCACAAAATTTCAGCTGTACTGGAAAAAGGCAGACAAAATATTTTTTATATATTATAAAGAAGCCAGACTGGTACAAAACATTAAATGTTTTGGGGTTCTTTAATCTCCAAAAATATTGGTTGGAGAACCCAACCACCACATGTAGGACAAAGAGTGACTCCACTAACAATAACACGAACAATTAACAGAAAATGTATTCAGTCATTAGTAATGACTCAACTAACATGTTTACACAATAAACTGTCTGGAGAGTTTGCTGACTCTCAAACCTGTCATTGAGAAAATAAATCACTATATCCTGGGAATGAATGACAGACTCGGCAAGATGATATACTCCTATACATGGATTACAATCCTACTCTGCAGTGAGAAAATATAGCTACAAACTGTCAGATTAACAATAAGCCAAGCGTCACTGTTTTAGGCTTCCAGATACAACTTAACACCAATGCATGGATCTCTCGCTGTATTATTTTCATGTTTGATTACTAGGAAATAGACCCCTTAATGTCCTCACTATTTATGGGCAATAATCACTGAGCGATGAATCTCTTCAATTTTGCCAGTGAGGAGATTGGCAAATGTGACCATTTTTGTGATTGGAGATATATATTTTTTTTTTCTGAAAAAGCTGAGCACTAAGTGCTTTCTAATTAATGGGGAGGAGCGTTCTGAGCGTAATTCACTGTCATTCTAAACCGTCCTCCACCTAATAGCAGCTTACCCAAAACATTTCAAAATGACGACATGTTATAAAGAGATACTGAGTATACCCGAATCAAAGAAAAAAAGTCTTCATTTGTTCAGTGTGTTGTCAAAATAAGAAACTGGAACAACTTTTAACAAAACTGAGCCTCTATCAGAGTAGGCTTGGTACTGTAATATTAATGCCAGAGGTTAGCTCTGTGTAACAAGAACGCATTCTGACAATCTCCGTATCCTGTTTTTTCCAATTATCGCCTTTTAAAGGCCAGCTGGGTGCATTCCAGGCCATGGGGGGGGCAGCGCCATTTGCACTGCTCTAAGACAAAGTCATGGTTAAGTACTTTCATGGTAAAGTTCATTATAAGTAAGGGGGATTTATCGTCGTTTTCATTATTTTGGTAACAGGTCGTCTCATTTCTCATTCCAGGAATAGGCTATTGATCCAATCATGCCTGCCACTCAACTATGACCCACCCAGAGAACACTGAGACAAAAGGCATTCGTTCCTCGCTACTCGTAGAGCATTTGTATTTTTAAACAGTGTTCTATTGGTTTCCCATTATAAGACAGATCTCTCACTGTATCTAACTGCTAGTAAATGAACGCTTCATTATTATCAGGGAAACATGGCTCACGTTCTCTGAGAATTCATTTGTTCTTTGTAAACTGTACACTTCCCACAGGTTCATATATAGAAATCCTTAATATCAGGGCCTTGTTGCCATTCATTGTCGTTTTCTGGTTTTATTATTACCAACTACAGTTGTCGGCTACCAAGACTTCAAAGGTTTCAGATTCCCAGATTTTTTATTTTTTTCCCCTCCATCTTCGGTCTTCTGGAGTAAACCTGCCATTTAATTTCGATATTTTCTCCCTGTGCGCTGTGTAAAGCAGCATTTGCGGCGAAATGATTTTTCATGTTCAGGTGGACCCTGCTGGGGAAAGCTTCTGCAGGAGAACAGCAAAAGACCAGCGGCCCTCTGCATATGGGCTGATTGGCCGGGCGGGGGATTTTAAGGAGAGCGGAACTGCATCACACGTGAGCCTGTACTAAGAAAGTCGGGGGGGGGAGCTTAATGGCAAAGTGATTGAGACATGAATACTCAAGAGCGACAAAACACCGTATGAGGAAGAAAAAAAGGGGAAAAAAACAGTAAAAACCAGATAGTCGAACATAACAGCTCTCACTTGCCATTTAAAAAGGGGTTGATTCATATTAGCAGGAGGCTCAGTATGTCGGGATGGGGGTCACAAAAGGAGGAGAGATGTCATGTCCTGCATTTATTTTCACACTGTAGTGCCCCTGACCCATCTAGACGTACTCGTGGATAGAAGGTGTGACGATCAGCGAGACAAGCCCCTGGGACTGGTACCCTACACCTACCGCATCACCAGAATTCAATGCGGTGTGTCTAATGTGCCTATTTAGCATTTGGAGAGCAATAGTGCGTGCACATGACTGCCCCCCCCCCCCCTTCAGGAGAACATGGCTATCACCTATCCCAACAGCTGTGGCCTTATAGAATAAACAAAGGCCTCCAGGAAGCAGCGCTTCACTGCACAGAGGCCCGAGAGGCAGACCAAGCTGTCTTTATCTGCATTAAAGTGGACCGACTTCTGTCTGGACCCCACGGCAGCATGCAGGACTGGTACCAGTACCAAGGCAAGGAGTGTAAAATCAAAATAAATAAGAGAACGTGACGTTAGAATTCACTACATACGCCTTAGAATTACATAAAAAATCCATAAAAGAAGTAGCAATATATACATTAAAAAATTCAAACATTCATTTTCTCCCCCCAATCAAAAAGGGGAAAATGCTTTTCCCTCAATATTTTCTCGAAAGCGTTTCATCCTCTCTCATGCCGCATTTGACGAAGGGCCGACGAGGCTGATCGAGCCCATGCCAACTGGAAGAACCTGGCTACGCAGGTTCATGCCAGCTCTGAACGAGAGTCTGCAATCCACAGGCTTTCAGAACCCTGGTGCCAATCCCAGACCATCACATTCAAACGACCCGGTCAGCTTTCTGGACGTCACTGCGGTGGGGGCCCCTCTATTCTGACTGAACACAAACCCACTCGGATGTGACATGCTGGAGATAAAGCCTGGCAGAGCTTTCCAGAACACCACCATCGAAATTAACGAATTCAATGCACTTGATAAAAGATAAAAGGGTAAACCTGTTAGCAGACATTTTCAGCTCGGCAAATCGAGGTCTGCTGCCTATTGATACAATGTAAGCAATAAGGACTTATTCCTGTTCCAAAGAAAAGCTGTAGAAGGCACCTTGGTAAACCAAGTAGCAGTTAAGCGTCATTATATTATTCACTAGGGCAAACAAACATTGACACAGAAACAACATGACTCTTATAGACAATCAAAAATTCACATTTTTCTAGACGTTCATTTAAGAAGAAGAAAACATTAGGCATCTGGGACTGCTTTTGATAAATGCTGCGCTATTAGAAACACTTGTAAATGTGATAAAATAATTTGCTTTGTGGTCTCAGAGAACCGAAATCAGAGTATAATGAGTTGCTTGCTTGTGCAACAGCCAATAGGTGCTAATTAGATTTGAAATAATTCTCTTAAACAAGCTGTTTGATCTAAAGCTTATTTTCCCAGATGGGTAAATGTGTTCCCTGTATTAATTAAATATGACACTTTGGAAGGCTGGGAAGCCATACTTAAAACAATTGGCTCTTAAATATTACAGTGTAAATAATAACTTGATATGAACATCATGAATATTTCAGAGAGACTTGGAGCCATCTGGATTCCAAAATTAAGAAAACTATTATAGTTACAGTACTATGACAGACTAGAAAAAGTTTTATTTTGTGTGTAAAACACTGATTTTCTTCTCACTTATCAGCTGACTGGCTGTCCAGGATGAATCACAAATAGATATTATTTAATGCAGTTCACTTTATTTATCGCACTCTACAACGGCAGGCAGATTTAATCATTTCCGGAAACAAAATACCGAAACGCATGATTGTAGTAAACTCTGGCAAATTCTAGTAAATGTCTGTTCAGAAAGAAGACAAGATGGTGTTTCCTATACCCTTTGCCCTGGTATTTTCATTCAGATTTTCCCTTTTGATATCAACACCATGGTCAGAGAAATTTCACTTTCATAATCATTGCGCATCACTTCAGGATTAATGGTGAAAAACCAAAGTGACTTGTCAGGTAACAGTAGACCAGGGTCAGAGTGCCCACGAGTGGACCAAAGATGCAACTTCCCAAAGCGAGGAGCAGGAGAGGGTGTTTGTGACAGAAATAGACAGTGCCTCTCCCTGTGATGAGGATCATGCGGCTTTTCTCTTTGCCCTGCACTGCGCGGTAACGACAGCACGCCTAATGAGTGTGAGGCTCGGCCAGTTGGTGGGACACGCAAAAACGCGGCAGTAAGCTTACATTTGCATTAGGCTTCAAAACGGAAAAATGTGAAGGCTGTTTTCAATGTGCATTAAAATGATGGGGCAGATTTAAGACAGATTTGTAAAGCATGGCAGTCAATCAATGGGTCAATTCTATGTATCTAAAGTCATTGTAACAATATGGGCTGTCCCAGAGGAGAAAAAAAAAAGTGAATTATTAATGATGCAAACCATGTGACACACTTTTCTTACATGTAACACTATATATTTAATAATTTATCATATAAATTTTTATTATTCATAGTAGCAGTAGTAGTACACACAATGCTTGCAATATATTGCATCCTTGATTAATCACGTGAAAAGGTATATATTTAAAATCACAATTACTTTGGCTCACTCAATACTCCACCTTAGCTAAAATCAGTGTGAAGAGAAGCTGAAATGTGCAGAATTTCACCATAAAAACATAACAATATTACATTTAGAACAACAAAATATAATTCCAACTGTTTATCCAGTACAGGGTCATGAAATATAATAACGTATAATTACATACTGTATATGCATCCATACATTTATACTACCACCATCAGCAAAACTGTCAAACTTAGCATTTAATCTCCTAAATAAGACATAGCCTTCTTATGCATTTTTATAAATGTAGAGGCACTAAGGAGACAACATGTTGCCGAATAACGTAAACAGCATACGGGAGAGGCCCACCCTGACACCGGGCGTTCAGGTTCACGAGAAGGCCAGACAGCGAGCCATACAGCCCCTTACCATCTCCCTGCTGCACGTACAGTATGAGCTCTCAGCTCATTGACAACGTGGTGCCCCTGCGGGTGCAAATGACGTTCACACAGATGCCTTCGCTAATAGGCCCAGCGCATGGTGTTGTAAAAACAAGACCACAAAGATCTTCATTAAGACCCTCTTCTTTTGTTGATTAAACAAAATGGCAGTCTACTATAATGGCAAGGGGGGCGGTGAGTCTCAGACAGAGGGCGAAAAAAAAAAAATCATTCAATGTTTTCACATTACTCTTTTGGTTAAAGCTTAAACTTCACCCAGACGAGGTGATGATTCACCCATTACAGCCCCAGGTCAAGTCACTATTAGGAATGAGATTAACGGAATGGAATTCCCAAGTAATCACTCATTTAGTCACAGTAAAGAGAAGACTCCCTTAAGAACAGGAGGGCTTTACATAGCTGCAAGCTTTCATTAAGGCCCTACTAAAACCACATCCGATGAGTAAGAGTCATTTACCGAAACGACTGATGCTTCATATTCCTGTAAAGTGACGTGTTTATAATACCGCAGTACCTGGATCACTCCACGTCTTCAGCTCTCCGCTGTATGCAAAACAGCAGCTAAACAACAAGGAAATTGCTTAAAATACAGTATAACCATAAAATAAAAACCAACAAATCGGCAAATAAATTCAACATTTCATTTATCGGTAAAATTAGAATATTAAACTCTAACACCAGAAAAAAAAAAAACATACATAATACATACACACACAAATCTTTGATGCATTTAACACGTTAAAGACGTTTTCAATTTTCTGCCAAAACTGCTTTCGCTAAAAGCAAGGTATAGGAAACAGGATAAGCACTTGAGCAAAGGCTGTAAAAAAGCTTTCTGGGAACTTGAAAGCCTCACAACAAAAGTTTTTTTTTCCCCCTCCTTGCCATCTGGAAGTACTAAACAAACGAAACCTACTAAACAAACAAAGCTTTGAAAAGGATGCAGTGGAAGGAATCGCGACGCTGAGAGCACAAACAATGGAAATATAAATGCGTATTATCGGACGGCTTCGTTTGGGCGGCAAAAGGCCGACGCTGAAGGCAGAATGAAAGTGATTTTGGTAAAAGGGCAACTACCAAGGCATTGCGAGACCTGGGAGCTTGTGGTGGTAGCTGGGCCTGTCTCTAATGAAGAGCAGTAATACAGGGGCCCTCGTGGGTGTGGAGTTGGAGGAAAAGGGAGGGGGCGGTGGGGGGGGGGGTACAGCTTACAATCTTTGCGCCCAGGAATGTGAAGATGAAGAGGGAGCCATCAAACACTTCATTAAAGGAACAGAGTAAACAGCTCAGCCAACCAGCTGGGCTAGCAGAGTAAATGGAAGGACATATCTGACACGCAACCTTGTTGTTCCCGGACGTGTTTGTGACATCTCGCACGAGGTGATGATATAATGAACAGCGGAGTGGGATTCGTCAAGGTGATGAAGGAGTGTGGCGGAGGTGGGGGTTACACTTTGTGATTGAATAATTCTGACCTTAATCATGACAGACAGTTACAGCACAAGGTTGCTTTGCCTGAATTTCGTATCGGCAGGAAGACTTACATTACAGTAACAAATAAATCATTAAATTTCTACAGGTTTAATGGAACTGAAATGACAGGAACATTTAAGGCAAAACATTCACAAAACAATGCACTGACTTTTTCTTTCAGGAGTATAGGCCTATGTACTACAGGACTACAGTTTTATTTGACTGCTTAAAATAAACAAAAATCTGGTTTTCAAAATTCAAGAGCCGTTTACAAATCGTCAGCATCTGCCAGTGCCAGAAGTCACAATGTTGTGCGGGTTTTAAAATTTATGACACACAAAGATGCCTGGAAAGTAACAGTTCATTTTTAACGTTAAACAACTAGCTGACATCCACCAATTACGATTGAAAGCAAAAGCCTGCAAGCAATTAATCTTCCTTAAGTGATTTTTCAACCATATGCAAACAAGTTTCATTTGATTTAATCATTATTTGCATATAATGACTCAGAAATTTCAATTAGCCAACAGGCGAACCAATTTTTTTTTTTTACTAGTAAATCTTCCTAGTTTAGTATTGTTTGCTCAGATAAAACAAAATTATTTCTTAACAGTATTGTTTTAAAATCAGATCTCAAAGCAGAGGAGTTAAGGGACACTGCTTCAAAGGTGGCCCCCCAAACGAGACTGTGAACCTGTGCCAGAGAGCTCTATACTTCTCAAGTTTTACCATATTAGTATAGCAGAGTAGCATGAATTTTGCAAATTGTGTAAAAGTCTGTAAACCAAATTCTAAAAAGATACAATAAATTTATAACGTTAAAGCATTACACTAATATTAAGCACTAAAGCATAATGTTAACGTACTATTATCACAACAAAAATTGCTTATGCTGCAAAGAGTATCCTGTCATAAACAGTTCTTACAGTCAGAAATAAAGGACATTTTGGTGTTACACTGCTACATGCAAACGCTCAAGGCACCATCAATAAAACTGCTAATAATTTAAGTTCTCAGAGAATCCAGCTGGTAACAAGATACCCCATGGCCACACTTTTACAAGTGCCATCGTGGAAAGATCATTGCTGATATATTCAGAGTAATGCTAACATTTTCATTTCCTCTCTGACAGAAACGTATGGCATTTTTTTTAAATAATCCCGCGCAGCAGGAGAAAACGTAAACCAATACATAAATGGAAATGCCATTTTATGTGGGATGCCCCTGACCACGTAGTTATCGGAATAGATCAGGCCAACAGGCGAACCAGAGTGCGCACTGACGATAGGCAGCGCCATCTATTGGTCATTTGCTGACATACCTAGCTTATTTCCAAAGCTAATGAGCGCGCCGGAAGAGACCCGGCTTCCCTGATACCTCGCAGGCAGGGACACACGCGTGGAAACCCGGCACGCTGATCCTCAGGGGCATCGCTGCGCATCTACACCCCCGTACCGGGGGGAAATCATCCAGCATTTATTGCGAGTGCTGTTATTGCTTATGTTCATTTTAATATTTTATTTTCATCAAGCATTTGAAAGGCCTGAGATATTGGTTGATCACATGTCAGAAAAACTACCGATTCAGCGTTAATATTTCATCCAATTGACAGACTGGATAAATTTATATAGATCCGATTCTCTTTTCTAGCTTAAGTCACGTACATTATCTTTATACGTTCATCGACTCAGACTTTATTTTGAAGGTATTCTACGCGAAATCCAAATAGATATGGCCTTAAAATAACAGAGAAGCTACTGTATTTTAATCTCCTTTGCCTGTTCCTTTATTGGAGGTATCTGTAATATATATCCATTCATACATCCATCTGCTTATCCGGAATAGGATCGCAGTGAGCTTGAAACCTGTCCCAGGCAGCATAGGATATAAAGAGACACCCTGGATGGGATGCCAATGTCAGTAATATTTAAATATATATAACTTACCTCCAGTTAAAACCGGATGAAGTGCAAAAGTAGTTTTTATTTTTTCCTTTCACCATATTCACCTTCCGTCTAACATCCTTAAAATACACACAAGCTTAGTAAAAATGCTATTAATAACGCGATTAATAACGCGATTGGAAGAATTAACCGAACTCTGCCTCATTATGAAAGTCCAGCAAATAAACTTAAGGGATCCATATCTGTAGGTCGCTTTCCATAGATGGGATCAGTTCTGCAAACTCAGCAACTCGCAGTGAACAGTTCAAACACTGACACCCTGAGGTAGAAAAAGGAACTGCATCTCCATGTTAAACATACTGCTTGTTCTTTGAACATCATCATTCAAATCAAGCTGCCGGTATCTCAAGAATCACACAGTAAAACAAACGCCAAAATCCATGCATTTATCAAAGACTGAAGTATATACAATAGTCAGCAAAACTCTCAAGTTGACAAAGAAAAAAAATTTAAAGGTATGCATGTACAGTAAGCTTATATCTGCTCAGAAAAAAATATTACTTGACATAAATTGGCCAATTAACTTCATGAGGTATTGATTAGTCAAACAAGGAGCATTCTGGATGGTAACTGCAAATACTTTACTAGATGACTTGACACACTTTGACAAAAAATTATGTTAAACACCAACATAAACATAATTTAAGCATAATATTCTTTGGCAGTCTACGACTTTCGCAAAATACTCTATTATCCCTGCCTTGACAAGGGGCGCACTGTGTCCAGATGTTAAGTCAGCTGTCTGTCACTGCTACTGTGGATTAAGTCCATACCTGAGCCCTGTGCTGCCCCACAAATCAGACTCTGACTAATTAGAGCATTTTCATGTCCTTCATTTCATGTTTCATTTTAGGTTTGACCAACTGGTATATTTGCTGAGCTAAATTAATACACACTGAAGTTCAGGAGACTTAACATAAGAGTCAATTCTTCAAAAACGAACTCAGTGTTTCCACCGTGCCACTATTATTTGTTAAAAAAAAAAAAAAAGATTCTCTGAGCATCCACTAAGTTAAAGCATTCCGAGTTTTATCTATAAACCTCACAAATCACAGAACGAGAACAAAATGCTTCTGTGGCGTGGTGTTCATACATCCCTCTAAGCAACGTTTATTCAGATGCAATTTTACACGCTACTGAGAGAATCAGCCTTTGCCCCAGATTTTGTGTGGATCAAACGGTTTAAATGCTAGAGAAGAGGCACTTGTTCGGATCATATTCTGTCTACTGGGACTTAGAACATGTATTTCCATCTGTTGGCCGCATGGATCTTCTCCACTATCTCCGGGACAAGTGTAGGCCTCAGTGCGATTCCTCTATATTAGTTTACCCAGCTGGGCCCCAATCCTGGTATCACTGCTTTGTTTTCCTCCAAAAACATGTGTTAAGTTAATGCCCTGTAAAAAAATTCAAAGCCAAGCTCGGTAAGGTCAATAACGGGTAACAGACCAATGTATTAATGTGCTAGCTTAAAAGAAATTTTTTTTTCTGGAATCACTGTGTTCTCACAGTGCCGTTTTCTTAAGTTCTTAAATTTGGCTGAACACACAAAATTCAGTTTTGCTGCAAATCAGATCAGGAGACAGAATAAATGTTTTGCCTGTAAAACACACAGTAAAACTAAGATGTATACCACTGCGTAAACTAACACGGAAAACTTAAACAAACATGGAATAAACGATGTGTGACTGTTGCTAGGAAACCACCTCGAAAGTCGTCCAGCAACCAAAAACGTTTAGAAATACAAAAGTTACACAATTGCTTTTACAGATGTTACCTAATATTTGAAGTTCTGTTTGTTTGCTACTGATGAGTGTCCTCCAGTGTTTTGCTGCAGTGTAGGTTCTGTTGTTTTCCTTTGTAATTAGATTAGGACCACACACCTCTGCTCTGGGCACCCACAACAATCAATGAGGAAATGAGCTGTCAACAAAAGGCATTTACTGACAGATATTTGTTGGGCACAAATGCCCTTACATTCTGAGACCGACCCAAATGTTACATTTTTGTATACTATTTACAAACGTACAATGACTTTTCCAGCAGTTATTTTTAAAAATCCATAAAAACTTGATAATGGAGAAAAAAACTCCTAACGATAACACTGCAGATAACTGAAATACGAGAGTAAATCCGAAAGGACAGTGTTTTGAATACAGTTTGGCCTGAAACTTTGACCATAAGTAGAAGATGAAAACGAGGAAATGTAGCACAAATGTAACTTTACTTTATTTCTCAATAAAGAATGGAAAGTGAATGGAATGTAAACAGGTGGTGCATGGATCAGCCGGTTAGGATACTGGGCCTGTGGTCAGAATGTCACTGCTTCAGATCCCAGTTGGTTCAGGGATTTTCTGACCCTGCTTTAACAAAATAATATATGTTGTTTTGGATAAAAACATCTGCTAAATCAATGCAAATAATTTAGTTTATATTGATCACACAGATCTGTTTGCAGTGAGAAAGGAAGTAAAACTGATTTTAAAAACACAGTGGTAATTTAACAATTGAAACATGCTCTAGCACAGGGGTTCCAAACCTTTTGATATTCATGGGCCAGTCCATGTCAAACAAAAATTTCACACACCTGGGTTGGGGGGGCATGAATGAAGTGATGAGCAGTTCTACAAGTTTAAATCTTTCAATTTTTCCAGATGTGAACAGAATGTGCAAATGAGACGGCTTGAAATATATTGTTGATGTATTTTGGGTGGGGTTCTACAGACTGGGAGAGGAGAACCTCCACTGTAGCGCATGAATAATTTGAATTGAATTCAGTTGTAACGGGTCTGATACCATATCTCAAAATCCAAGAAATTCTCCTTTGACGCAAAACCATAAATTTAAAATAAGGCCTTTTTGCCAGTGTGCCGCAATGGTTTATGTATAGACATTTCCCAGTTAGGGAAATTCTTATAGGGGCACATTACAGTTGATCTCATAGCCCATGCTCTAATGCTTTTGTACCGCAAAAGGGGGAACATGACCATTAACTTCCCAGATTGAGACTTTATCACAGTATCCGACACTCTAGGCTACTTTCTTCCTAGTTGACTTCATAGCAGCAGTCAATTTCAACATCCAGACACTGTTGCATCTCTGACATTAGGGCGTTTCTGTCAGGTTGCAGTTATCTACAATTGCAAGACTCAAAACTCTCCATAAAACATGTAGCGTCTCATCCCCCAGATTCCATGGGAGTTCCAGTGAACCACACCTTCAGCAACATACCGAAGAAGTCTACGCTGTAGATGCGACAGACCAAAATGTAACAATCACTGCACACAGTAGCTTAGCAAAGCTATCACTACTGTGCCTGAGGAAGTTCATCTGCCTCATATTAAAACCACCTGGCACTATTTCGATGGCCAATATATACAGATTACTAGAACTTTAAAACCCTGCTTTCTTTGTAATTGACATTTCAAACCGTTTGAAGTTTCTCATTAATTTCCTTAAACAAATTAGCTACAGATGTATAAAACGACCAAAGTACAGTACTCGCAAAACTATAAGGAAAGAAGACCTTGCATTTAATGTTGAATTTAAGCTTTAAGTTTGCACATATATATTGGGGGAATTAACGCTACACATTTTGCATTCCCTTATCGTGTATTTAATTAAAATGACTATTGAAAAAAACAAACCAATATTAAATCACATAATATAGGTAAAACCACGTGAAACTGCTGTACATGACTACTGGCAAGACGACCACAGAAAACTACGCCAATCAATGCAAAGTCAAGCAGCCGATGGTAATTAATTGTAGTTCAAGTGACAGTGACACATTGAAATACGACGCAATTAAGAGGTGCACTTAGGCAGCAGGCCTACGGTTTATTTAACCTTGGACTGGAGGCCGGGTCAAAGTTTGCCATAAAAGCAGAGGCCGAGCCTATTCGGCATTTAAGTTTGATATTGGCGATACGGATAATATGAAGATGAAAGCGGGCAATGCGAAGCAGAAGTAATCGATACGGGAATTACATAATTAGCTTCAAATTAACTGGCAGCCGCTCCTACATAAACTGTTTTATTCGCTACCTGCAGTCGCATATTTTTGAAAACCATAACAGAGTCTTTTGACTTTCCTGCAGAAACTACATACATGCATAGCTAACTAGCAAGATATATATTATCAAACAGTTTTACGGATACATACGTAACTTAACCCAACAAAACTGTAGCTATCGATAGAAACAGCTAGCTAATGTGCGAAGCTCTTTCTTAAGTTAATCACATAAAATGAAACCCCGTTTCACCTATTTTACAAACTGGTACATATGTTATGACACGAAACTATGCTCGGTTGCCTCTTAGCTTCCTTAAGCGAAAAAGCGTGAAAGGACACAAACTTACAGCGCTCCCACTCGCCTTATGACAGCACCCGCCATCTTTCCGTAACCAAGGGAGAGGCGCTATTGGCCAACAAAAGCAGTTTGACAGACAGCAGAGAACCCCGATTGGTCCGCACAAAGGGGCGTGGTTTAAAGGCGCCTACTCTACTACTAAACAGGTAATACAAATTCATCGGAGTAGTTATTTTTGTATGCACTTTTCTACATAACATTTACAATATGGACTTCGATTAACACATAGATATATGTTTAATTAATTTTCATTGCAAAAATTATAAATGTGTCAGACATCTGTTACGTTTTTTGGAGTACCAAATCTTGAGAAAATTTCCTTAACTACTTTTCACTGCATCCGACATTCACGAATGTGTGTCTATACACCTGATCGTTTTAATTCATCTTTTTTTTTTATCACCTAATTCCATGCGTGTCCCTCGCTGTTAGGTCATCTGAGTTAGGAAACTGTCATTGGTATAGGTAACATAAGCGGCCGTAACCTCGAACGTAGCCGGTTCACTGCGGGAAATACAAAAAGCCCGCTGAGATACCAAAGTTTGCTCGAAAGTACACGTGTTGGTACAAGGCGTTTTTCACGTGGTCCTCTCTCAGTTAAAGCTGGCCATGCACCAGGCTAATGACAGACCCTGAACTCACTACTTAACAGGACGTGAGTGCCTTGTCCTGCCACTAAAGACAAGGATAGATTGACCCCCCTCTCCCCAGGCGTATTATATAAACTGATGTACCACAATCGATGTTAGGTTTCAATGCTCCCAACACAATAAAACTCAACAAAATCTACAAAAGACATTACTAATAGAGTGTTTTTTTAATGTTGGGTTAGTACATTAAGGAAAGCACTGTTAAGCTTCAAGTGTACGTCTCTAAACCATTTATGTGCGTTAAAAAATGTAACACGGTTTGAAAATTCCACTCACGAGTTACTTGGAGACTACCTTCATTTTTCCTCCCTTTAATCCAACACAAATGGCGTCTCCTAATCCAGTTTTGATAGCATTTGGCACGTTTTCTTTGGATCACAGCAAGATGTTCACTTCTTTTTCTGGTTTCCCTGAGGAACCACTGAGCCCACGAAAGAAGCCAGGGCTCGGTGAAGCCAAAGCAACGGAGCTGTGCCGCAAATGGGGAACAATGACTTTCTAATTCAAACCCAAGCTGCCCATTGTGGATCAAGTTTCAGCACTTCTATTTGTCTTCTAAAATCCAAATCCACCAGCACAGCATTACTTATTTTTTCCAGAGGATCACAGACATTTCAGTAATTCAATGTCCCACTTTGGGTGTCTGATTATTAAATGTAATATTCAAATATATATTCACAGTTTCACCCCATTGTCCTCCATTAATATTCACTGGTACAAGTGGACAATGAATCACATTCACCAGGGGTTGATGTCTTTGATGTCTGGGTTCATTAAAAATCCTGAAACGCTGCCAGGACTGGCACTGGAGATGAAAGGAATATAAAAGGATGACAAAAATTTATGGATGGAAAGTCACCACCTAACTGTGGAATTTATTATAAACAAAATAATTTATTTTGTTGCTATTGTCTCATGTCTCACAGTTTGCCTTCAATTTTAACAATTAGTTCGTTATAACGCTAAGCATCACCACATGAAACCACCCCTAATATTTGTGGCATCTTGTGTTTTTCCTTATCTCAGACATACACAAGCACACACATCTTTATATATTTATGAACATAAACCAGTTTAGGTCTTGGAATAACCAGTCCAGAATGGGCCCCCACTATCTGATCTCTTTATGCTCACAGCCCTGAGCAGTGCTGTGTGTCACTACTGGCTGCCTTATTCCATTGGCAAGTCTAACCTCACAAATGTCAGTGTATCCGTTATGAAAACGTGACATTTAGACTGGGGGTCCCCATTAACAGTAATTTTAGTGAGCTGGTGTGACTACATTCTTAATTCACCGACACGCACCCTTTACCATGCAAGCAGTGTGCATCACTGAGATTATTACTATGTATTTATGAAGGAAAACTCAACTGCAAACAGAAAGATTTTCAACACACGTATCTGAAATCAAACTGAAAGAGTCAACACCTTTTTCCAATAATCATTTTGAATTTGATATGCGAGAGTTTCAGACTTTGAATTTATTTCCCTGAAATTGAGAAGTTTTGTCAACAAAAAAATTATTAAATATTTACATATTTTGGCTTTACTTCAAAAAATGTCATAGTGTACTGAACGACGGCCAAGACATTCAGAAAATTGTACGTTAGTCATAGCAAAGAGCTGCACATTACAGCTGCCGCAGGATCTTCAGTCCACTTTCACAACACTGTAGATCTTGGTGACAAACCAAGACAGGCAAAGAATCCAACTGTTCCTGACAGAAACACATAAAGGAAAATGAAGCTTTATCAGTGTTAGACCCAATTATGGGAAAACACAATTATACTTGTCACTGCCATTAAAAGGACTAATTTTTAACTAATGTTAAAATTCATTAAAGCAACTATTACTAGGGGGAAATATATTTCAGCTATAATATTAAACCTACCTCAGTCCTTAACAACCCAATACTATAGAAATTATTAAAAAATAACCATATGTTTCTGAATTTTGTTTGACTGATGTATGCAAATGATTTAAATACTGTTTCTTGGGGAATTCTTGACCATTAAAAAACACCAAATTGAATTATCTCGAAAAGCTCACTGAACATTTGATCCATTCATTCACAGCATTAAAATAACGTAATTTATTTTCAGCCTGAAAACTCCCAGGATGGATCCATTTTCAAAACAAAACACATTATTGTGGAATTTGACACTATTGAAAACTGGCAATAGAAGTAACGCCCCCCTCCCCCCCCCCAGTCCCAGGACAACGGAGATATGAGACATAATTGTTCGTGAGTAATGAAGAGTAAATCTAAAATGTAAAACAGGACAACGTGTCAAAAACATCTTACATCAAGGCCACAACACCTACAACATGGAAACTGTGAAGCCACGAGCATGTAATTGTTGCCGTCTTGTATTAGCCAGAATCTCAGTCTTTGGGTGCTGTAAGTGCACCAGGGAGTTCCGGGAAAAAAAACCAGAAAAAAACAGAAACCCTTCATTACCGGGCCGTGTTCACCGGCAATTCAGATCAGGAATTACAAATGATATCATGACAATTTTTCACGGTCTTCAACCCAGTGATGTTTTACCGACTCATTTACTATGATACCTTGTTACAGATCCAGCTGTGAATCTGGGACTTGTCATGAGGCGCATGGCGCTGCCCCCTGCTGGGGCTGACCAATGACCTGGAAGGCAATAGAGGATGCCAGTGTCTTCAGCATGTGCCGCACTGACAGAGCAGCAGGGCACCGTCAAAAAGCTTCCCATGCAAACTTTCCCGATCACTCCGTTGTTCACAGATGAGTAAGCACATGGCCAAGTGTTTTTTTTTTTTTGATGCATGAGTGCTGGATTTCCCCCTTTTTTGCGTTCAGCTGCCCCTCCCTGACACGCAGCGCACCTCGCATGCCTTCCAGGGCGTTGTGCAATGGAGGATCCGGCCAGTCGGACAGAGATTGCATGTGGCAGGGTCACTGGTTAGGTTAAGCAACAATTCAGATATGTGCCTTTACAATGAAAAGCACAGCCGAGATATGGCCGCCGGGTTTGCCAGGGAGGAACTCACAACTCCCTTAAAAAAAAAAAGTACTTTCTCAGGTTTCAGAAGTTTCACAATAATGTCATATTTTGCAATTTATTTTAGTTATTGAAAAAAATTGCATCTTCTAACATCAAATCACAGACATACCAATGAAGTAGAACAATATTATTTGTTCAATCTTGTTGTGCATGAACTTGGAGATATTGGAGGACATGAACTGCGGTGTGCCTTTTCTGAATATACAGCTCATACAGCAGGATACAGTTAAAGGCTTGGTAAATACGACTAAGGTGGCTAAGGTTAAATGTTTAGGAAACAAAAATCCAGGTTTCCCAACCCTTTCCAAAGATTCCATCCGGAGATTTCCCAGAGTAAAATTAATGAAGAACTGAATGTTAAATGAATCACAGACCAGTGACTGACCCAGGAACAGCCAGCTGTTTGGGCACCACACCAGTCTGCCCATTATCCCCATCACAGCAAATGGGTTTAATCCCTCTTTCCCGCTCTGTCTAGTTCACTTCATTTCCACATTCTCACTTCATTTAACTTTATTAATGAGCAGCTTCCTAGCAGGTTTCAAGTAATGGTTTCTAAAGTACAGGCCGCCTTGGTTGAGGGGACATGGCACTGAACACAGAAAAACACAGAGAAACACAGAAAAACACAGAAAAACATCACCAGCGTCAACATGCCTATGAACGGGAAGGAGATCAAAGCTATGGTCACGGTGTAGCCAAGGCACAAGATTGGGCTGGCGGGTCTGGAGATTTGGAGTAGCAGAACTGTATGGAGTAGCAACAATGTGGACTGTCTGGCAGGGAGCTGGGAGGGAGCCAAAATGTGGACCGTCTGAGGGTCCCCAAGGACCGGGTTGGGAAACACTGCTCTATACAATTAGTTCAAGGAAAATATCTAAGTCAGTTATTCCAGCACTAACTTCCAATTGTCAGACATCAAAACTGAACTCCATCTCGAAGCTGATGGATTAAACAATTATATGAACAAAACAGAGAATGGATATTGTGACAAAACATGCTATCCCAGGGGTAGTGTGGTGCTCACTTTTGCACGAGGCTGAAAGCAGCAGAGAAGGATTGTGGCCTCTGAACATGTAATCACTAGTATGATCAACACCAGGAACAGAATCCGAACAAATAGTACATTTGGTATGACCTTATGGAAAAAGAAACATTTGACAATTGAAAATAATAAAAATAATAGAATCTCAACCTGATCGTGTGGGCAGTGGAAGCAAAGGGAATTTAAAGAGCAGGAAAAGCTTGTCAGTCTTTTAGGTTGTATACACAATGATTTCTCCCTTCCATCAAAAGAAAAAAAAGTCTAATTTACATTTATATTTTGCATTTATGCATTAAAATCAATATTTCATAGCTAATTCAAAACTAGCATCTTCCATTATCTCCTATCCGGTACAGAGCTGCAGTGAATTTGGAGAATGTCACAGGCAGCTGAAGATATAAGGCAGGGATCACCCACCCACACACACAAACAAACACACACACACACACACACAGAAAACCACATACTTGGACATTTTCAGACTGTCGCAGGAAACCAGGGTACGCAGAAAAAGCCCACAGAGATACAGCTTGGCAAACCATCACAAGCCCTAAGATATCAGCCCACAGGTCTGTGACACACACATCAGCCTCTCTTCTATACTGAGAATTACAAGGAGATAATCTATGCATTTTCATTAGGGAAACAGATAAAATTACAAAGCCATATGAATAAAAAAAACGTTAACTCAAACAAAAGAATGAAACGCATCTGGGGGAAATCACATTCACACAGCAAATAATTTCAGCATTAACTGACCAGATGCTGTTTAGGATGAAGAAGAACTGGATGAATATGCAGCGGAAGGCAGAACCCCTCTTCCTCCTCCACAACAATCCCAGGAAGTGGTTTTGTGTAGAAAGATTGTTCCGGAATTTGGCAAGGGATCTGGTTCTAATCCTGCTCGACTATGTCCCATCCATGCAGCACAAAGCTCGCCTAGATGGATGCTTTCCCTCCTGGGCCTTTTTCAGAATTTTGGTGACTCAAGGGCTTCTCGAGGCTGAAACGGGCTCAGAGGAATGTGAGGGGCACAGAGACGCAGAGCCACAAGTCCAGGATGGTCAGCAGCATCCTGAAGGGTATGTCAGCAGAAGGACTGTTTCCTCACAGGATTACGCTAATTGCAAAGAAGTGAAGAAACACTATTATGAAGGAGGTTTGAAATAATAAAGCTAAAAATGCAGCCAGTGTGTGAGCTCAGCCAAACCAAACATGAGAATGGTAAAATACAGTCAGGACAAACATGGGACCCATATTATTTACTGTTTTAATATCTTCTTGTTCATCTCATGCTGTGCTACGCGTTTGGATTTTTAATAGTCAAATCAAATAAGTCTTATGTTTTGATTTTAAAATTGGATGATTAACATGTACACACTCAGAGCATTTATCAACAGGCCTAAATCCCTGCTATATGTATGTGCCAGACATCTGGAACTAAGCAGGATTAATTTTGGGTAGGACTTTAAGGCAGAAGACTCCTAGGACAACACCGTTGTCGTTCTAGCTGCCAGTCTCCGTCAGTAGGGGCGCACTTCCATCTAGGATTCTAGGCTACACTAAATACCAGTTTTCACAGCGGTACCCATCAAACAACGCGGGTCACGTTACTTGTTAAAAGAGTAGAAATGTTAATGCTAAGAAAAAATCATAAGTCACAAAGCTGTGACTTACTGAGTCCTCAAACACTAAACTAAACTTTTTTGCGGAAGCTAAACTTAAGCTAATGTCAAAAAAGTATAAATCTATATTTTTGCAAAGCATTATTTTTCATTTAATTATATACAGTCGCTCCTCTACTTACGAACGAGTTACGTTCCGAAATGTTCGTAAGTCGTTATTCAACATCATTTTAAGGGTATACGCAAGTACTAAGAAGTAGGATGCTGGGAGTACGCACTTTACGCTGCTGCGCGGCGGGATTAGCGGCCAGAAGTCGTACTAGGCGGAATTGGCGCACAGAACAAAATTTGATGTTGCGGACAGGAAACGGGAGCCCAGTAAACAGAATTTGGACTTACAGCTGTCCTCTTCGTTCATATGTCTGAAAGTTCGCAAGTTGAACGTTCACAAGTAGAGGAGCGTCTGTATATAAAAATGATTTTTTAAAAGAGGTTTATAAGGAATATATTTTCGACTGGTATTAGCCATATTTAAAATCCATAAGGCGCAAAAAATCACTTAAGCTATAACCAGTCATGTTGCCAAGAGCTGGTCAGTGAATGAAGCGCTATGTCGCCTCTATTTGATATAAATACTCACTCACACAGGGCATAGGAAAGCTGTCAGTAAGACGTTCCTTTTCCATTTTTCACCACCAAAGGCTGTTTAAGAGAAGGTTTAAAGAAAAAAATACCAGTCCACCACTTAAAATTTTGCCCTTCAGGAAATGTTAGAAGTGCTTAAAATGTGGCATTTCAACCAGTTTTACTAGAACACATATCAGTGAACCCTAGGAACACAAAATCCTGATATAAAGCATGTAAAGTATCACACTTCAGGGACTGAAATTATAGAAAATATTATTTTGGTCAATGCAAGTATAGGAACACAGAACGTATAAAAACAATGTGATAGAATTTTATTTACTGTATTTGGAATTTCTATGTGACACATTCATCTGAAGCCTGGTTTTCCTGAATGTATGTAGCTGTATCAGTAACCACAGTCTGGCTAACAGAACAGAGTCCACCCTACCTGTAGTCTGCCATATCCTGGCTATATCCTACTCTGATGCTGTGACACTGGTATTTGGGCTTTCTCTTGTTCTCCTATTAATTCTTTTAAGTGGTTTTCATTCCAGAAAAAGTAGCAGTTCATACCACAAAAGAAGAGAGAAGATATTCAACCTCAATTAGATATGAAAAAAAATCTTCAGTTGATATCCTCACAATATAAAAGAAATCTATGGAATTTCTTTGTACATTAATTCAGTGTAAATCAAAGGAGCACACGATGTTTCACAGTCTACTGTACTGGTCTAAAAATGTTGGAAAATGTTGTGGGGTGAAATGTGGGAAAGAACAAATATGCTGTAAAATTAATCAAAGTGCCACGTGTAAGTGAAAATCAAAATGGCTCCTATAGCTCCACACTTGGATGCTAAATGTTGTGGACACCAGAGAATGGGAAAACATATGAGTCTGGTGGGAAGACAACTAATTGCTGAATTATTCATTCTCTAGAGTCACCGCGCTGGCTGTCAGATCTGTGGGTGGACTGAAATAGATATCACTGGCACTCAGACAGTCAAGCTGGACAGGAGCGGGCCGCGGGCCCGAGAAGCCTCAGCTCGTCCAGGTTGTCATGCGCTGACGCTGATGTGACCTAATGAGCAGGTTCCCCCGTCAGGACGCATCTCCGCCTCTTACACTTGTAGAATCTGGCGGCCACATAACCTGCTGGAGTCTCCACAGCCCCACTGCAGACGTCACAAGGGCCCCCGCGTTTGGCTGGGGACAGGAAACTGAGGCAGGCGAAGACTGTCAAACATACAGGCAAACGCATCCATCCTCACATCAGGACAGAAGGCATCACACCAACATATATTCATAAACATACTCAGAAATCTGAGTCGGTAGCTGTCAAAACAAAAGGACAAGGACTTCCACACACTGCCAAGCCCTTTAGCACAATTTTAATCTCTCAAATTAAAGCTATTAATTCTACATATATTATCTATTTCCTGGCATTAGTGGGTGTTAATGGCTCTGCTTCAACAAGTACATACATACTGACATGTCTACCATCACATTAAATCAGATTAGATTTGCTGACAAAGATGTGGAAATCTATTCTGGGGAAAAAACCCACTGCAGAACTTTTTTTTAGAATTTTACAGGGACGACAGAGTCCTTGAAACATCAACCTACTTCAATTTATAGACAAATTGTTTCAGCTAAATCATAATATAAACTTGTAAAGCTCAATCAGTTATCAGTAAGAATACTTAAAATAGCAAATAAAGAATAATGAAAAGCTAAAACATTCAATACAGTGTGTGGAGAGAACAATTTAACAACTGTTATGGATTATATTTATGTTTACATATATTCATTTTGCTTTTGTCCAAAGCAATGTAGTGAGGCATATAATGCATAACAGACATTACATATTACTGCGCACTCTAGAACAGCCTAAATAATTGTTATACAATTCTGCATCTAATAGATATATAAACAGACATAGATATACACCCTGTGTAGAATTATTAGGCAACTGTGTGTTTTGGTTGTATCTTCTCTTCCATCCAATAGTTCAGCCCAAATTAATCTCCAATTAAGAATGGACTGTTTAAGAATAGACCATGCTCAATATTTGGTCTGTGTACTTTCTGTTTGGACTAAAACAGAAAACCATACATGCTTTGCAAAATTATTAAGCAAGTTATTATTACTATTAAAACTGTCCAAAAAAGGACCTTACAGAGAGCAGGAAGAAATGAAATACTGAAGTGCCAGACAGAAGGATGCAAAACAATCACATTTGCCAAACTTTTAAAATGCGATCACTATACAATCAATTGTTTTGTAGGCAACGGCCAAATAACCAAGTTCCAGTTTGGTTATGAATTCTGAGCTACATTTTTCAATCACAGCTTCAATCCACATGGCAGCACGCTGCTCTGTAGTCTATCACTTAGTCATAAAGCGAGTTTCTCCCCTTACACTGCTTTCATATTGCATAATACAAAATTCACTATCTTTATTTTCTATAAAAGCAGTCTATTCCTGGCAGATCTTATAATACGAACACTGTATTCTGGGTATATGTTATTATTACTGTGGAGTCTCCAGTTTCTTACTTTTTGCTAATACCACTCGGCACATACAATTTGCAGAGCAGTTTGCTAACCGGTTACTTAGTCAGCATTTTCTGGATACAAATCTGCAGGACCTGTGGGTGTCGTTAGGTCTGATCACTCGGGGCTATAGCAGCCCTGAGTATTTTAAGCTTAGCCCTGAGTATTTTAAGCTTAGCCCTGAGTATTGTAGCCCTTTTGCCTTAAAAAAAGTCAAGCCCCAGGTAAACTTGACTTAGCCCCTGGTCTTTTAGTGGCTAGAAATTCCCCTGACAGGACCCTGTGTAAATATCATCTTCTGGATCATGAGATGCTGGGTTCATGCATTCTGTAAGCATACATGTACCACTAGCTAGGAGAGGAGATTGGCTTCTCTGTTTTGTACCGGCAAAGAGCACGAGAGAAATCTTGGTACTGTACACAAGATAATGAGGGTCATGATGAAGATCTGTGTTCCAGACCCCAGAAAGACTGAAAGGAGTGTTCCCATCCTCGGTGGCTGAAAGACATCTCCGTGCACCAGATTCCTCCTGGGCATCCTCCTGGAAAAATGGCACAAAGCTTCATGAAAAAACAATATAACTGGCGCACCAATTACACTTAATATGCTTCAAACAGCTTGTACTAGGGGCCAATAGTTCAGCTGATCACTATAATAATTCCAACCGTCAGTCTGTCTAGTATGCGAGAGCTGTTGAAACAATTAATCACCTCTCTCAATAATAAAGCAGGCTAACACGCAATTCTTAACATGCGTGTAGCACTGGGTGACCCAAAAACCCCTTCTGTTATGGGTGACAGAGCAAAGTAGCGCTAAAATGCCAAGGTGCGCTAAAATGCCCAGAATTAAGCAAGCAGCCTTTGTTTGCCATACATATATACTAAGATAAAATCAACCCAGCCACCCAAAACAGTTGTTACAGCCACGCTGACCTTCCCACCTGCTCCATGCCAACAGGAACAACACATTCAGCCTGGCAGCACACCACCATAGAGCACGCCTTAACGTGGGAGCAGAGCATCGACCATATCCACCTGCATGCTGTATTTTAAAAGCATTCTGTCAGTACATTTATTACAGTAAGGAAGGAAGACCTTGTCACTCTGTGCTCTTTTATGTAAAGTTTATGTAAAAGCAATCGCTCACGACAGACTCCATCTGGTTGTAGCGGGCGATGTCTTTGAGCAGCGACCTCGGCGTGATCATGGCCACCATGCTCGAGAGGAACAGCACAATGTCCAGGGAGTTCATGATACTGCAGGTCAAGGAACAGCAAAATTGTCCATATGCCTACAGATGAGAGTGGGATAAGTGACTAACAGGGAGACAGACAAACTCACCTAAACCACTGGATACTGGTGTGGGGCACTGATCCCAAAGTATAATCCAAGTGTGACGCACTGATTTTCTGATCCCCCTACAGAAAAAGTCAGGGAATATCATAGATTTTTTAGATACATGTTTGTATTAATTCAGCTTAATTGGGCCTTTATGTGATTTATAATTTTGAATACTTTGCCTATAAAATGTCTGCATAAAAAAGGCAACTTTTTAAGTTTAACACTTTCATCCATCCATCCATCGTCCAAACCGCTTATCCCAGTGGGTCGCGGGGAGTCCGGAGCCTATCCCGGAAACTATGGGCACGAGGCGGGGTTTGACACTTTCAGATATATTCAATTATGTATGAATACACTCTCAGAAAAAAGGGAAAAAAATTTGTACCTTTGCTTGTCACCGGGGCTGTACCCTTGTATTTGTGCCTTTTAAGGTACAGAAATGGACTCTGACGATGTACAAACAGCATTAATGTACCATCAATTTTGCAGAAATGTTCCCCAGAGTCCATTTGTGTTCCTTAAAACATCTTTGGGCGGCCCAGTGTCAGTCATATAACATCCAATGGGAAAGCCAGGGTTACAGAATTCTGTACATTTTCCACATGGTAACACCAAGTAACTGGCATGTTACCCACAATCCTGCAGAGGTGGTGTGTTCGCACTGTCGCGTCATGGGAATCACAGTAAAAACGGACACACTTTGGGTAATTAAGGAGATAGTACGCTCATGAGTAGGAACCTAAGTACGTACTTTACTGTTGCACTTCAGCAGTATTTATACAACACACTACATAATACAGCCTTATTTCTACGCAACATATAAATAATACAACGCACTCTACTGTGGGGAGGAAGAAATTGAAGCCTGATGAAACATTTATCCTGAGCCTTTAGTTTCTTGTACTCTCTGACACACACACACACACACACACACACAGTGCGATCGCTGCCGCTACAGACAGCCGGGGCGTGGCTCATCGGCGAGGAGCCAGCTGGCTGAGGCATCCCCGGGAGACCAGCACTCATCTCCCGCTGGGCGCAATTGAGAGCTCCAGACCTGCTCCGGCTCACGGCACAGTCAAGATCTCGTCCTGACAGACAGCGTCAATCTGCGCCTGGGCGCCCGCGTCCTCCGCCGCGGCCCACACGCGCGCTTACGGCGAGCGCTCCCGGAAAGTGCTTACCGCTACAATAAATGCAGAAATGCGCTTCCCGGGCAGCAGAATGCAAATACGACGTCTTCAGAGAGATACATACAGTGCATGGATTTTCATAATATACACATAATTGGTAATATTTGGAAAGGCTACATTTTTATAGCTGTTGATGCTGCTAACTTTAACTTATGCTGAAAAGCTTGCAAAAGATTTAGAACTATTTGGCACCGCATCGTTTTACATTAGGGTTCCTGTACTGCGCTGCTGAAAGGTAAACTGAGGAACAGCGACTCAGCCATGAGCAGGCACTTTGCTACAAATGCACCCCCTGTGGGTTTCGGGTACTGTCACCTCACCCTGGCAGAAGCCCCCCGGGGTTTGCACTCTCTCTGACTCACTAACACAGATTACGTGACACAAATGCGGCTTCTTCGAACAAAAACAATACCGTGGCCCAACATTTCAACATCCTCAGCAAAAATCATTATGAATCCGCAGTTTCTGCCACCGTTGTACATGCATATAATCTTATGTTTCCGATGTTTCCTGGTTGAGCCCTGTCAAAATAAGATTTTTATTTAACGTAGTTATTCCAATTATTGCATGCCCTCTAGCGGTGCAGACTACTTAAAGCAGCCTAAAAGAGGATATCTGATGAAGGAAAAATCGCATTTTATAACTCCCCAAAAACAGGAAAACAAAAAACATGTCTATCCAGTAGACAGAAAATTCATAATTTCATTATGAACATCACAAGTGAAATCATACATACATTTATATCCGGTTCCTATATTTTTCGTTACATAAATAATTAGGATATTGTAAAATGGATCACGTGGCAACTGATTCAGCCACAGCATGAGGAATGAGACTTATATACAATGGACAAATATTTATAAAATGAAACCAATCTTTTCGCCTGCTTCCAAATTTCAAAAATTATGGCTTCATCAGTGCAACTCACCAACGGTGCTGATAGTTCAGCGTCATCCCTCATTTAAAAAAGTCCTGCATACCCTTGTCTCCTGGCTTGTGGTTTTGTACACCCTGCTATGCATTCTTCCTTAACTTTGAACTACAAAATATTAAAATATGTCAGTTTTAATTTGCCTTAAGTGGGGCTTTATGTGGTTAAAAAACAGCTCTATATTCATTTTAAAAGACACATAATCATAACAGGTTAACAGTTTAACAATAATAAAATTGCAAAATTAAATTATATCACATAATTAGATAATTAGGTTAAAAAAAACAAGATCAACAGACACATAAATATACAAAATACAGCATAACACAGACATTATACGAAGAAGGTTCAATAATTTAATCAAATAAAACTTGACCCAAATTTTCTGAGTGTCTTGTCTCTGACTCTTCGGAGTAAAAATCAAGCTTGAAAAAAAAATACAGATTCTCAAATAATTCATAGTGTCATAAGTGCTACCACGAACATTTTTATACTTTCAGATCCCAGGAAGGCCAATGGTGAACAGGTGTCACTCCCAGTTAAACTCAAGAGCACAAACACACAAACAGTCACATTTTGTTCAGTGATCATGCCTTTAACCTGATATGCCTTCTGGGGGTGTCTTCTTTCACTTGGGTTATCATCTCACAATTTACTATGTATATTCCATCCAAACCCCCCCCCGCTTCCCCTTTTTAACAAACAGAAAAAGGTCAAATTTCTGAGAAGTGACTTACACGCATGTTTCATGCTGGGTCGTCACATTTCATTTTCCAAGACCTTTTCTCTCATGTACCTATCAGCTGACTAACTCTATGTACTCACTGTGGTGTAGTAGACACTTTAGGCTTGAATCGCCTTCTCTTTTCCAGTGGAAAATAAACAGGTGTAATTATGTGGCCCGCAGACTTGACCAGTGGTATGCCTGGACTTCATCCAACAAGACAAAGGATGAATTCTCTAAAAAGTCCCCCAAAGACTTTACACACTTTGGGCTACACATTAGGTGTATACACAGATACACTTTATAGTATATTTATGAAATAAGCTGATTAAAAGAGAATATGTTTAGTGTGTAGTTTCAGTGATTTTGTTCAGAGCCTCGTGACTCCTACATCCCTATGAATAACAACACATTCTTTTCCATTTGAAAGCAGGTGAAGAGAATTTTCTTCCCAATTAAGTGAAAAACCTTTCTCTTCCCCACACACCTTTATCTAGGCTCAAAAATAGCATTAAAAAACTACATATATATTTTTTGGTGCCTATTTCATGAAGACGACCAAATAACAGGTCAAATTTTTCATTACATTGATTTGTTACTCCAAGTCCTTTGTTTTTTTTCTCAATAACCAAAGTAGTAAAAAATGCAGTTACTGGGATTAATTTCCACCTTGAAAAAGGACTTAAGCAAATTTGAACATACCCATAAAAAGTCTATATGATTGACACCATTTTGTAGTTTGAGCACCATTTTTACTAGATAGTCAACATTATTTGCTTCACATGGGGGTGGCTTATATTGTTTTGGCTCATCAGTGTATATATATTTTTGTGTTTGTGTACATAAACCAGCATATGAACGGCCTATGGGTATAAATTACTCATGTAGCATGTCTGGTATATTTAGTTTGATATTATGACACAATCTGTATCAGTGGATTTGCTTACACGGTGTATTCATAAGGTAGAACAGATTCCCCAGAATCCAGTCTGTTCACAAAAAGCTCAATTTCAGACTTAGTGATATTCACATGAAAATTCATCACAGTCAGCCAGTAGGTACTGTAGCATTGTGGTCTTCCACCCTTATGGCTGGCTCTGTGTGGATTTCCTCTGGGGACTCCAGTTTCCTCCCACATGCTCAAAACATGCAATTTAGGTTGGCTGGTGTTTGCTGCAGAGGCACAGCGAAAGGACAGGAAGGTAAGGAAATAGCCTGGGGCCCCGAGCTCTGAGGGGGACCCTGAGCTCTGAGGGGGCCCCTGAGGACGGCTGATTACATAGCACATTGCACTGACAAATCTGCTTTTTTGTGCATTCTTTTTTTCACAAAAGTGAAAATAAAGGCCTTGTGTTTATTAAATTCTCTTTGTTGAAATTATTTACACTTCATAGTAAAATAAAAGTGATAAATTTGACCAGGAAAGGGGAGTTGGAGGGCCCCATGGAGTTTTTTGCCTAGAGCCCCCAGAGTCCCTAGAATCACCTCTGGATAGCTGGTATGCAAAGGCGTGCTGTTATGCACTAAAATCCTGTCTGAGGTATGCCCTGGGATTCACTGGCACCCTACACTGGAAACAGCGATGGAAAGTGGATTTGGTGCATTTTAGCAGGATAGAAATTTCCAACAAACTTCGGTTATTGGCAGTACCACAATAACTAAGTAACCGCTCCAAAATGCTTCAGTAGCCTGTACCTCACCATAACATAGCCCAGATATCAATGGTTTTGTTAAAAGGAATTTGGTGCTATATACATAATCAGATGTTACAGTTTCCAACAAGGACTAGTTAACTTGAACGCTTGCTTCGGGAATCGCAATAATAATAATAATACATAAAAAATGCCAAACTGGCATCCACTGGTAAAAAATGCAAAATGGAAGGACGCGAACTTAAAAAAAGAGAATGCGCTCAGTTTTCAGGCCGTTAGTCAAACGTGGCCTAGTATAAATTACTACCTTGCAGTCCGGTACTAGATCATTTTCCCAGGCTCACAAAAACTGACGGAAGCCAAACCCGGAAGACAGAAACTCCAAGTCTACGAACGAATCCACCAAGAATAAGGATACAACAAAGATACGGCAATCTGTGGCATTATATGGAAAAACTATTTTACATTTGGCGGATTAAATGCACACCAGTAGGGGAGTCATAAAATACGTTTACGATAGCAGCAGTTGCTGTAATCTAATTTGTGTAAGACCCGTCCCATTTTCCTGCCGCAAAGGATTATGGGATCCCGGACGACTCGCCGGACTCGGCTTACCAGGATGGTACCGCGCTCCACAGGGAAGTTGTGTTTGTTGGGCTGTGGAGTAGTAAACTTTTAAAATTACCATTAAAGTGCATTTGGACATGAAGTAACACTTGTTCGGCGTCCAGAATTCGTTAAGTGCATTTAAAAGTTAACCTTCATTTAGCCAGTTACGTATCAGAAGCCAGAATAATTTGCAATTTGCTTCACCATGCTTCGTTAATACCGTTCTTTTCACATGGTTTGATACAATAGTTTAATAATCAAGGTAATTCAAATGAGGTGAAAATCTCGGAAACGCTCTACTTGAAGGAGTCATGTATAGTGAATTATAGATACCTTCATAATACATTATGCATTCATAAACTATTATAAACACAGTTATAACTATTTAGAAAAAGGCATAACACATCGCTGCGCTTATTATGCCCCATGAGTGCTGTATGAAGTATGAATTCGCTCTCATCTATAATGCACTATATACCTTCATAATGCATCGGTATTTCACCGGAGTAAAGTTAGCAGTGGGTTCGATATTCGCCAGACATTCACAGATCATCTTTGAATTTACTCTATTAAAACATTACAAAACGAAGTAAATTCCACATTCACAAATTCGTGTGTGTTTGTGAAATCACACGCACACCTTGGTAATTCAATTATTATATCCAGTAAATTGTGAAAAAGCAAAATAATGCAGCTCCTGGAGTGAATTAACAGACAGACCACGACGTTTCAAAATAAGAGTCCCAAATTTAAAAAAGGAGTAGCTCAACAAACGATTATTACAAAACACATAAAACACTTTCAAACGCTATTCCAATGTGGC
>JAODLD010000001.1:42100391-42110467 GCA_026781065.1 Mormyrops boulengeri
ACAAACGATTATTACAAAACACATAAAACACTTTCAAACGCTATTCCAATGTGGCACATACTTACAAGAAATGACAAACACATACATGGCCCACTAACACTCGTGAAACTGTAAATAGTGATATAAGGTATAAGGTCCATTATTTTTCTATGCAGGTGGAACATTGACTATACTAAATTTCAGCCTGTGGTTTAAGGACATGAGTAAAGCTGCACATATCATAGCCTTTGGCACTTGTGAAACCTGTAGACAATTTGTGAAATCAAGTGATATGCCTTAAATCCATTGTTTTCTGTGCAGGTGGGACATAGATCATCCCAATGCTCAAATAACAAAGAACAGAGCAACTAAATTTCAGCCTGTGGTTCAAGGACATGAGTAAAGCTACACATATCATGCACATTGGCACTTGTGAAACCTGTAGACAATTTGTGAAATTAACTTATATCCCTTACTTCCATTTTTTTCTATGGAGGTTGAACATAGAGCATCCTATTGCTGCAAAACCAAAGACTCCATAAACTCAATTTCAGCTTGGGGTCAAAGGGCACATGTCAACCGACACATATCATGCACTTTGACACTTGTGAAACCTGTAAATAATTTGTGAAACTAACTTACATCCCTTTGTTCTGTAATGTTTTAATAGAGTAAATTCAAAGATGATCTGTGAATGTCCGGCGAATATTGAACCCACTGCTAACTTTACTCCGGTTATAATTTCTAATGCTGACACTATAAACTAATATAGCCCAATGTGGCCATAAAATGTGTCATGCCTTTTTATAAATAGTTATAGCCGTGTTTATAGTATTTTGCAAATACTTTATCATGCATTATGAAGGTATCTATAAAGCATTATGATGACTGCTTTAAGTAAAATGTTACCAAAGTCTAAAACTGTTAGGCTAAATGTCAAACGGCATCTAACAGTCTAATTTGCTTACAGAAACTGTCTATCCATCTGTGAAAAGAAACAACCGCAGATGTTACCGTTGTGTTTTGTTCACCTTTATTCTACTAGCTACTGTGCTTTCTGAGCATCAGCAACTTATTTGTAAAACAGCCATGAAGTACAAAAAAACTAACCATATTTCAAACGAGATCAATGCGTAAGACTGTAATAGGAAACCGAATCATGAACCTATTACTTAATATAATAAACCGAATCATAAACCGAATCTTCTATATAATAAACAGAAATGGTCAGCACTGAATAAGTGGATTATGGTAGTGTAAACCTGGGGGGCTCTGCCAGGGTGAGGTGACAGCACAAATATAAATGCCAAACAGCATTTACAAGCTTTATACTACTACTACTACTACTACTAATAATAATAATAGTAATAATAATAATAATATATTAATAATAATAATAATTTACGGAACTTGTGAACTATTTTGATACTATTTTGAAAATATTTTATATACACTCATCTTTCCACTTAACCAGTGTACGATGATATATATCTATCATACTGATAAAATATGTTTTATAATTAATATATGGTTGTTTATAGTGCAAGTTACAAATGAACAATTTAAAATGAATATGATATAGCATAGCATAGGTGTGTCAATTTAGAGATTTAGAAAGTAGTCGTCTTCCTACAGTATAGAGGATTTACAGAAATCAGATATTATGGATTTAGATGTACAGTAATCAAATATTTGATTAAACATCATCAATAAGAAATACTATTTAAAATCTTATGTCAATGTTAAACTGACACCCTCACACTAGAACATGAAATTCAACCTAACAACCTAACACTTTGGCCTAATTAAAAGAACAATTTTATACTAGAATTGCAAATAATTATATTGACGCCCAAGCAAAGTGACGCAGTTCGGGAGTCTTGTGGTCGGTAAACAATACGGTTGGAAACCAACACAGTTGGTACTGGGCCCATCAAAAAGTAGAAACATTTTTCTGAAACTGGTGACTCATCTCAAGAATGTCTGCCTGTAAGGTGTTGCACTGCACACTAGCTTGTATGACGTGTGTCTGGTCTGTTATGTCTCGTTTGTCTTGTGATATTGGTTTGGTCTTTTATTATGATATATTTTCTTAAAACATATCGAACATGCTTATTGAGGCTGGTAGTGGCTCACAATCAGGAAAATTGTTCCCTCCTCTTTGGATGAACATTAGGTTTGCATACCAGGCAAACAGGTACAAATTACTGGAAACCACCCGGATAAGTTGGCATCCTTTATCCCTAATACGTTGGCAGGGAAACTCCTCAATGTTTTCAGACAAGCGTTGAGCATGAGCATGAACGCAACCTGCAGGAACTGTCTTGCAAAATAACACACCACGTATGTAATGCTTCTTAAAATAAGATATTGACCGGTTCTATGCATCACATCAATATATGTAACACTGACTTATCATATTGGTACAAGCTCACATATACATCACTAGCTGTTGGTTGATGGTAATTTCTCTATCAATTTGACATATATACTGTTATATATACAAATAATGGTGCAGATTATCTAATAGAGTAACACTCAATAGACAAAATTTCCTACATATAGCTTAAAGAAGTACATATGAGAGCAAAATACACCAATTAAAAATCTGCTGAGGTAGCGTATCTATCAGTCTTAATTATCATTGCTACATGTGAGGGAAAAACAGTGTAAAATATAAATAAGATTCCCTATAGTTCGTATCAAAAGAAAGTTTGAAATTCACATCTTCACTCTTCAGTATGTATCACCCACAGTTTTGTTACGCATACATACATTTTTTGAAGTGCAAACATCAGTAAGCACACAATTCAGTCTGGACATTATTTGATTGTTGTCTGCCTCTCAAGTTGGAACAAGGCAATAAAAGCACCAGCAGAAAGAAGTATACTTTCTTCCCTATATCCATATTCTCCATGGTGCAGTATATTCTACCATAACCTAGACTCTACACAGAGCTCTTCTCTGCCACTTTGGTTTGCTGAGTAGCTTAGAAACTGCACTCTCAGATATTAATAGATTTCAAATATCGCACCCATTGCTGCTACCGTTATCCTATCCATTTCCGCTACCTATTGAATATTTTGTCCTCCTTCAGTCATAGTTTTAATGATCTATTTAAGTCATTTCAGATAATATTATTTATTTATGTAATCTATATATTACTTTTTAATAAATATCTTTGCTAATAACTTGAAAAATTGTTCATAAGAAGGATTCAAAAACCATGTAACACAAACTTTGTCTCAATCATTAAAAGTACCAGTGACTAGGCCACAAAAGCAAGTTCAGCATATTTTGCATAACTAAGGAAAAAAACTGAAGTGCCTATGGGAAAATTCTATACCATTAGATGCATCTCCATCCATCCATCACCGTAATTGCTTAATCCCAACTGGGGTCACCAGAGCCTATCCCGGAATCAACGGACGCAGGCAGGAACCAAGCCAGGGCAGGCTCCAGCACACAATTATGAGGCTAACTTAGAGACGCCAATTAACCTACTGCACACACTTTTGGACTGTGGGAGGAAACCGGAGCCCTGGTGGAAACGCACGCGAACACTACACATAAAGGTCCTACACCAGATCAAACCCAGGACCTTCTTGCTCTGAGACAGCAGCGCTAACCACTGCGCCATCGCACCGCCTGTTAGATGCATCCCAATTCACAAAAGAGGATGACGCACAGATTTTGAATATGTGACTTAAACCTCACTAGATATTAGCCAAAAGGTATTTTGCTTTGTTATAGCAACCCCCTTTAGGTTGACATGTGCCATTTTACATGTGCTACAACAAAAATTAAATACTGGCTCTGCAGCCTAAACTGTCAGTTGTTGAAATGTGAAGTTTGTAGGGTAGGTTCAGTGCCGCCCCTCCCTACACGCAGAACACGCGCTGTGCTTAGGGCCCCACGACTTACAACAAGTGCTTAGTAGTCAATGACTGTTCTTCCATTTATAAGCTAGATGTAAATTCAACAGCTGTCAAGATCAATTTACCGCTAAGAACGTTGTATAAAAGTTGTTAGGAAAGGGTGCACAGGAAGAGGAAAAGATTGTTAGTGGATTTTTTTTTAACTCATTTTTTTTGTCATGGGGGGGCGTGGGGGGGCTCAAAATAAAATTCTGCTTAGGGCTCCAATTTGGCCAGGGGGTGGCACTGCGTAGGTTTTAGGTATTAGTCTGGGGTCACTCACAAAAATTCAGTCCACCATCAGGGGGAGGTAAACGCAGGTAACTGTGTCGTGTTTTAAACGTATGACTTTGTGGCCTACACCATTCCACAGTTTAACATGAAATTTGAGGGGTGGGTATAGCTTTCAGGACTTCTGAGGACAAAAAATGGCACGTCTCAACCAAAGGGGGCGCTATAACAAAGCAAACTGCATTTTGTTTAATAACTCGTGAGGTGCAAGTCAAATGTTCAAACTTTGTGTGCTGTCCTCTTCTGTGAATTGAGATGCTTCTAATGGCATATAATATGTCAATGTGTATTTAAGCTTTTTTCAATAATTATGCATCTTCCTTATAAATACCTTTCCATTTTTTTGTGATTTCGTACTTTCTGTGCTGAAAGCTTGGCTTACTTTCTTTGGTCATTAAGTGCTGTTTTACATGATATGCTCAGTTACCAAAAGATTTTCCAAATGACACCAAAGTCAACTCCTATATAATGCATAACAAATTTTCATGGTCATTCTACAAACAGTGAAATTATACGTGGCAACTCTCAAGTACGAGACCTGCAATCTCGGCGAGAACACTATCAGATGAAGATAACTATCAGAAAGTTACATCCATCCATCTTTTGAAACTTGCTCTCCACAGCCAGGGGGTCGCAACACAGGAATAGCAAATGTGCAGGGCCCCTGGGGCTGGGGTTAAGGGCCCTGCACACACTACCACCTGGAAATATTAGATCCTCTGTTTACCTGCTTGCCCACTATGCAAACTTAATGTTGATCAAAAATGGAGGGGACAGTTTTCCTAATTTTAAGCCATTACTAACCTCAGTAAACATGTTGTGTGTGTTTTAGGAAAATATGTCATAATTAAAGACCAAACTGACAACAAAAAACAGGCAATGCATAACAGACGAGACACATAGCATGCATGCGGCGCGATGCCTCATAGCCAGACATTCCTGAAATTAGTCACAATTTCTTGAAGACCGTTTCTGCTGCTTGATGGGCCCGGCTCATCGCCGACCACATGGGCTCATGACCCTATTGATTCTTGACTGCATTGGTTGCTGACCGCAAGATTGCCAGACTGCATCATGTTGCTAAAACCCCAGTAAAATTGCTTGCAATTGTAGTAGCAGTAACAATAACAACAATAATAATAATAGCGTCGTGAGTAACCATGAAGCTGGAAAAGCGAAATTCTCGCTCTCCAAAATCGCAGCGGGGGTCAAAGAGCAATTCTACCTGCAAGATTCACCATGGTCCCGTTTAAAAGGGAAATACGCTGAAGAGCAAAGAGGAGAAACAAAAACTGAAAGCACTGCATGAACAATTCTTTAAACTACTTGACCATGACTGTATGTGGATGAAGAAGCATCAAGACTAAAACAGGGGAAACAGAGAGTTTATTGCTTTCAGCACAAAACCAAGCACTAAAAAAAGTCTAAAGTACTAAAAAAGCCATTCTTAAGATGGATGTCGATAGTAAACGCAGAGTATGCCATCAGTTTGATGAGCTATATTATGGCTGGTTGCCCATTGTTAATGCCTACAGAATAACTTCATAGGCACAACAAAATGGCGAGCTATCTGAATTGGTCGATCTGCAAGGTACTCGGCCTAGGAAATGCCTGAGCGCTGGTTAGACCACGACCCACAGACAGTCACAAATATCGATGCCCCAATCACAGTTACGTGGCCATTAACAGCAACAGAGCCATGTTGGCGAACTGGCCTGACATAACAGTCTGTGACAAGAAAGCAAAAACATGCCTCCTAATCAATGATGCGATCCCAGATGACATTAATCTTCTAACAAAAGAAACCGAGAAGATCAGCAAATACAGAAATCTGGCGACAGCAATTCTTGAACATGGGCCACAAAATCAGTGCCAGTTCTCACTGGAGTACTCGGAACCCTAAAGAAGGGATTCAATTACAACCTGGAGCCGGTGCCCAGGAAGACTGCGCTAAAGAGCTATGAAAGATCATGCGTTTGGAACTATGCATATTCTGAGAAAAAAAAATGATGTGAAGTAATACTCAGGTCTCTGGTTATCACCTGGTTAATTTGTAAAGACCAGCTTAAGGGCTGTAAAGTCAAATATAATAATAATAATAATAATTATAACAATAATATTATTATTATCATTATTATTATTGCTTGGACCCGTAATAGATAAAATGCAATTACTCACCTGTTAGCCCCAAATAAGACTTCCACACATGACATTTCAAATATAGCTGCTATGCACATTCTGGCTTGTGATGTACTGTGTGGGAGTTTGGGTTACGACGTTAGCGATGCTGAAAGATTCCTCAGTTGGGCTTCAGCTGTCAGTGAAGATAGACACAAGGCTCCTTGTTCAGTCAACACACTCAACAGCAGGTATTTTAATACTTTTAAATTTTATGTTTTAGTTTTTAATTTAACAACCTGATATTGTGTTAATAGAACGAAATAAACATTTTATTCCAATTATAGTTTTAAAGTTTATGGAATGCGTTTTCTCTTTGTGCTAACAAAACAGGTTCTTACAAAGTTTTGTCCTTCATATAGGTATTCTAGTAGAAATTAAGTGAATTTGCAATGAATTCTTCTTGGATCGAAATGAAATTCAATAACATAAGCTTCAACCAGACTTGTGATGTTTTCATCTCTACAAAGTATTCCCAAGTCTTGTATCCAATCTTCTACACTCTGGTGTTTCTGGTTAGCATGTCTGGCAACAGTCTGGTCCTCTACATCACCTGTCAAAAACGGCAGAAATTCAATGCCACCTCTTTGTACCTGATCAACCTAGCGCTGTCTGACACTCTGTTCATCCTCGCCCTACCTGGAAGAATTACCTACTATGTAAGGGAATTCGACTGGCCATTTGGGGACCTCATGTGCAGATTAACCACAGTGGTGTTCTACACCAACACCTACGCCGGCATTGCGTTCATGACCTGCATCAGCCTGGACCGCTATCTAGCCATGGTGCATCCGCAAAGACTGATACGATTCAGGAAGGTCGAAGTGGTGCGGACTGTGTGCACGCTGGTCTGGCTTCTGGTATTCCTCCAGACTGCTCCCCTGCTCTTCAAGACCATGCTTGGCGACAACAACGGGAAACGGACCTGCATGGAATACTTCAACTTCGACGGATCCCACTTAGTGCCTTACCTACTCCTTGCCGCCTGCACCATCAGCTTCTGCATCCCTCTAGGGCTGATTGTTAGCTGCTACACCCAGATAAACCGCAAGCTCTCAAGATGTGCCAAGCAAAATCCCATGATGGGCCGCACACAACGCAGTCACAGGGCCAAACACATCACCCTGCTAATTCTCTTCACATTTATAGTGTGCTTCAGCCCCTACCACATTAATATCATGCAGTTCATGGTCCATAAGTTGCTCAGGCAGCCCACCTGTGAGGAACTGAGGTCTTTCAAGCTGTCTCTGCAGGTTACCGTTTCCATGATGAACCTCAACTGTTGCCTGGATCCAGTCATCTACTTTTTTGCCATAAAGACGTACAAACAAAGAGTTCTGAGCCTGATAAAAGGCTACCGTAACACCTCTGTTCCATCCACCAGAACTGTGCTTGAATACAGCAGTAGTAACACATAAGTCTCATACTAGACCATTTGGTCTCCTTTGATTACAACCTTAATTAAAACATGCAAATATTTTTCTTGACAGAAGTGGAACATTATAAGCTTTTTATGCAGAATTAAAGGACAGCATCCTGTGAAACATGGCTTTTCTAGGATAATATCACTTTTCACTGATTAACATACACCTTGACAGCTTAAAATGAATATCCTTCGTCTGTAAATTATGTATTTTCAAACCTTTCTTTGTACAATGTATATCCAGTAAAAAAAAAGACAAATTGGTATTGACATGGAAGAGCATTCTGATATTAAAATATTCAGAGCATGTTTTTTGATTATGCCGCATATTGGAGATTTTATTATTTTGTGTGTCCTGTTCAATGTTTTCATTCCTGGCTGCATTTACTTCTTAGTCTGTATATTATACCACCTGGTGGCAAATAAAATTGAGTTCATGTATCCAGCAATACAGATACATATTACTGTCTTTCTTACAGCATGCGGGATTGACATGGAAGACAATAATTCCACTGATGTAAAACTGACCAGAAAACCAAAAAATTTGCCAAACAACTGAATACCTTTTTTTGTTATCAGGAAAGAGCATCCCAAAATTCAACTTTCATTTTGAATTTAAAATGTTATTTTTTTAAGGTCACCAAATGAATAATTTTTCTTTGAAAATTATTATTCTCCTCTTTTGAGTCATGTTGGGGGAAACTGAAGAGAGATTTAGTCTTCACGGTAAATTAATTTTAAGTCTGGGAACAGAAGAAAGGGCAATTAATTACAGAAACTGCCTAAGCACCTAAAAATGGTAAAAACTGAAACTGATGATGATAAGTTGGTCTGCTTTTAGTTTATGAAAAACATTTCATATACATTAACCACATCAGCTTCCAACTAAAGTATATGATTGCATATCATTTAATTTCTAGAAAATATGACTCTAAGTAGCATTTAAGACTAATAAAAAAATGAAATGTATTTACAATTGCAAGACAGCATTCTAGAAATGTAAATATGAATGTAAATAATGTATTGTTTCGTTGCTGATAATGACATTTAAGCTAAACCAGACTCTGATTCAGAATACATGTTGTTCTCTATCTGTGTTTTGATCGAAGAAGATCCAGAAGAATGTGAAAATAAGGGAAAGTTTGAGATAAAACGTCCTGCTTTGCAGGCAGATGTCTTGTACTAAAATGTGTAGGTGGACTGAGATATGTGAGTTTGATAGCAGGGCTTCACTCTTCTCTAGCATCCTGTTCTACATCTGAACTGCAGATCTTGTGGTAGATTAACACGTCTTGAATTGGCAACAGATGGTGTGAGTGCAGCTCCCAAAACTGGTTTTGTTGCTGTGCCTGTGTATTTATAGATCTTAACGTTTGCATGCCACAGCCTCATTTAGCCCAAGTGAGCATAAGTCATGCCAGCAAAACAAACCTCCGGTCTTTGTGGTTAGTGTACCGAGTTGGGGTCCCAAAGGTTTTCAGACTACAGTAACTTAATGGTTACAGTGGAGAGTGATCTACTTTTCATAGGTAGTCCTTTACAGAGTTTAAAGCTACTGTGGGGCACGATGGTTGAAAGGAAAAATATGAAAAATCCCGAATTCTTGAACTAGGATGCTTTGCTACTCAGGAAACTGCAAATCCATAAATTACAGGTTTGCTGCAAGACAAGCAACTCTTTCAGCAGGTTCACTGGGTATATCTGTTCACTACATCTCACTTTGTCACGCACCATCTTGGAATGCATGTGCGTGCATATTTGCATATTATATATATATTCTCTCACACACACATACAGGTTTGTAATTTGTGACTATATCTCTGTGGGGACTCTCCATTCATTTCTATGGGGGAAACACTAATCCCAACATGACGACCTTAGCCCCTACCCAGCCCTAACAATAACCATAGGTAACCAAAGAAAATGCGACACTTTTGGAATTTTTAGTTTTTTGATTGCATTCACAATTCTTTGTGGGGACCTGACACATAATAATGAAATAAAGAAACTGCAGGTTTTTATTACAATGTGGGTGACATTTGGTCCCCACAACGTAATATATATACAATTCGCACACACACGCCCGCCTAGGGTTGGTTCCCGCCAGCGCCCATTGCTCCCGGGATAGGCTCCGGGCCCCCCGCGACCCCAGTGGGGATTAAGCGGTTACGATAATGGATGGATGGATGGATGGAGTACTGGATATATAAGGTGTTGGGTCACCAGCCTGTCCAGCATCTCACTCTGAATCAAAGGGTATTAATATGAAGGTCATTAACCCTTAGTTG
>JAODLD010000001.1:42127690-42147068 GCA_026781065.1 Mormyrops boulengeri
TATCCGATTACTCGATTAATCGATGGAATAATCGATAGAATACTCGATTACTAATATAATCGATAGCTGCAGCCCTATTCTTAACCCCTAAAAGCTCCTGGGACTAGCTGCCTAACTTCTAACCTGTACATTGCTTTGGACGAAAACCTCTGCTAACAAAATAAAAGTAAATGTGGGAGAGATGATTAACACAAACCACAGCTACCTTCCAGGCACTGCTACAGAACCCTCAGCCTGAGTATGTGGGTTACCCCCAAAAACCTGTAAGCATCACCTCTTCAATGACAATATAGTTACGACTGTTTTTTAACAATAAAACAATGACTATCATATATGGAATACGATATTTGTTAGAAACTGGTGCAGATACGGAGAGCATATATTTTTGTAATATTTTCAGTTCAAAATACAAAATAATATTTTCTAAATGATCATTTTCCTGAAATACTATGCATTTACCCCCCAAGAAACAGGAGAGGATGTGGTGAGGGGGCTGAAGGGATGAGTAGAATATTGTGCCCTCCTGACGCCTCTACAATCCCAGCTGCTCTATTGAAAACAGCTGCTTAAAGCATTAAAGCAACATAAACTGGGACATTTCCGAGAACTATACACATGGATAATAAGAACGTTACTGCTATGAACGTACTTAAAGTCTGACAATCTCCCTACTTATGATACCATTCTTTATATTTTAGGTTTGCTATAAGTGGAGGTGACACTCGTCATCCATATCTCTATTCTTTTCAGGATCTGTAAAGTACGTTACAGACTGGGGTATCATAACTTCATTTAAAGTAAACGGTTGTTTTATGTCACCAAGAAGCATCTACGGGTTTGGACTTTTCCTAAAATAACACAACATCACATGTCAACCGCAGGTTTACAACCGTGTCGCTTATAACGCGCTGGCCAGTTACAGACGACTAAAAATGCCATCGCTGACATCCATTGGGTACAATGACACTCTGATCACTGTCGCTACAAAATAATACTGTCACCGTCTTGCTAGCTACATCGTTAAAATAATGTATTTTGTATTTTATTGCATCACTAAATGGTCAATACGCGGGCTTACTAAATTATACTGTTGTATGATATTAAATAAATTCGTTTTCAAAGTTATAAGTCGCTACAGTTCTGCTTGCGAAATGAATGACAATACAGACCTAAAACAGAAACAAACTTCAAGACAGAAGTAAAAACGTAAAATTCACTTACACAAACCCCTAGAGCCAGTGGTCGTAAACATCTCCCAGATGATATTATTTGTTTATTAAGAGAACTGTCAAGAACCGAGAAATAACAAATACACTAACAAACAAGAACAAAACTTAAAATAAAAGTTAAAGTAACAAAAAAAATGAATAAGGGTGAAAAGGGCAAAGGTTACATTCTACGGAAGCCCATAAAGCCCAAAATTAATCAAGTACGGCGTTTTGAAACGATGAAACAAATACAAAAATGAGTAATGCCCACGTACACAAACATCCTTTATTAGAACAATTTAGAAGCATTATGAACATTATTGTTGTATGAATGTTTTTATTATATACAAACATACCAGTGGTTAATACAATGCAGTGACGCTTTTAAACACACAAACACTAGTGAGAATAATATATTGTTCGCTTAGAATGTTTTTTTGGTTTGATAATCCTTATATGGTTGGAAGACGGATAGCAAATGACTTAGAGGGCTCACTGTTCTAATTGACTAATGTTAGTTATGCTCTGCGTCTATTTGTCCACTAGATGGAGGCAGACGCTTGCGAATTGTATTATTTAGAGCGCAGAGTAGGCCGTTCTAAAGGAGATACTGCGCTTGACCTGAGGAGGCACACGCGATGGAAGTGACAGGAAATGCGAAAAGAGACCGTTTAAATTATTTTTTTTAATTACTAGTCTTGCAATTTGAATATTTCTACTGGAAGGCTAGTTGGAAGGATGAACACCATTTAGCTGCTTAATAATTTGATTCCTTTTATACTGCTGATTTTCATAGGTAACCGCCATAGGCGAGGAATTTTGCCAGGTTGGTGTGCGTTTAAGTGTTATCGCAGTTCCAAGGATGCCGTCACAGTATAACCACGTGGGGAAATATTTCGCCAATCACCTTCTTTGATTACAGACATAGCAAAATGTATGATTTACTTTATGTCTTTATACCAGGAACTATATCTGTGACCTATGAAATAGTATCTTGCTAAAATTGTATAGGAAAGAAGAGTGAACTAGATTTAGGTTTATTAATATATATCCATATAAAATATTTTGCAGTTTTCAACATGGAAGATACTGATAATTAGAGAAGAATAGGAAAATAACCTGCATTTAAAATAAACTGAAGAATATAGATGGATATGCTCTAGGTAGTCAGATATGTACTAAACACAGATCCATCCCGTCCAGGGTGTACCCCAGCCTTTTCCCTTTGCTGCTTGGAATTGACTCTTGCCCCCGCCCAACCTTGCAACCTTGACCAGGATACCCAGTGGCATGGATGGACAGATAAACAGAGAAACACAGAGATGGAAATACAGCTCTTTAATTAGGACAGTAGTGGATATATTTTTATATTCTATTTTCTATATATCTCTAAAGGATGCCATTTTTCATGCTTCATCAACGGGCATTGTTTTCAGTTAAACAGCCGCCTATTATTTTGTAATTGTCTTTGTTTTGCCAGTCCCTTTAATCACAAACTTTAGCCTGTTATTTCCCTGGATATTTGACCTACAGCAACGGAAGCTGACTACTCTGCTTAAAAGGCTGCTCCTTGGATCTGGAACTACCAAGCGAGGTTATTGGCCCATTTCCTTAACGACTGTGCTACCTGTAGTGGCCACGTTTTTTTTCTTTTATGGTGTGATAGACTGATCTGGGATTTGGGTTATTAAAGTCATTGACCACTGAGTATTGTTCCATTACTTTGGACATAACAAGGAGAATAAAATAAAAATCACTTTAGATCATAACACTTGTGAGCAATCAGCTCATATTTCCAGCACCTAATTGTTCTGCCTGAAAAATCCTTGTAGCAGTGCACTAGACGGTCAGGTCATACAGCAGCTATTTTCCAGGCAATGAAGTCCAAGTTTTTATCCCGAACTAACAAGAAATAACAGATATATATATGCAAGCTGATATTTGTGTATTGCATCTATTTGTTCTCCACAAATATCAAACTGCAATTTAAATTAGCTTTATAATTTACTAATAGCAGATGGCTGGAAGCTTCTTAAACACAGACTTTCCTATATTCATGGCATTCAACCTATCAGAGCTCAAGGAACCATTCTGACAGTCAGTGCCATTAAAAACAATTAAATCTTCAGTCCAGTCATGCAAGCTATGATAAATTATAGGCGAGCTTTCTTGCTCATTTAAAATCTTCATGAGAAGCACTTTCACAGTGTAGGCATTAATGAAAACAAGATTGTCTTTCATTCAAGCTGATTTAAAAGCTCGACAACCAGATGCTGCTCTCTGGTTGTAAAAAAAGAAGTCGTATTAAACAAAGCTAAGCAAAAAAATTCCAATTTTTTCCATCGCTTGTGCTGAAAACAAATCAGCCTTCATGTACAATGACCATCTGTTTGTTATTTGATATGTGTGAATACATGTTGTAATGACTTTGTTTGTGAATCACTCAGTGCAATGGAAAACATAAGGGCTCTCGAAGTGCTGCAGTTTTCAAAGCTAATCATATAATTGGACACAATAGTCAATGACAAATGGAGACACATAAAGGCAGCCAGCTGTGAAGTGAATATGTAATCATTGTAAAATCATAAAATTTTCCATATTTGAAGATGGCTTAATGCACTTTGCTTGTCAGCACAGTATCAAGTGATGATCAGAGATACCATAATCACATTTATTTTCTAAATGTTCCTTTAATTTTGTCGTATTCCATACATAATAGATTTTTATCTGTCTTTATTCCTCTCACTAACTCACTAATAAATATATTACATGAATTAAGTTTTATAATGTTATATATACTACATATAGCTTAAACACAATTGTGCTACATAAGATGGTTACTACAGTCATGCCATTAGTATGTGTTTGTTGTAATATTGAATGTTGCATTCTTGCAAAACTGGAGCCTGTGTCTTTCCCTGAATTCACCTGGTTTTCTCCTGGTACTTTCTCCCATGTCCCATGGCCTCTAGCCGTTTGGCAGGGTAGCCCTGGGCATGCTCCATCAGGGTCTTTCCTGTCCAGGGCCCTACGTTCACTTCAATAGGTGCACGACCACATGCTGGATGCGTCATGAGCTTAATCAGATCACTCAGTTGCCTATAGTGCATGTGTGTCGGCCAATAGACTGATATCCCATCCGGGGTGTCACAGCTAACATAAAGGGGGGGATCAGGATGATTCCAAGGGCCCCTGAGTGACAGGGCCAGAAAAAATGTATAACATAATTGGATTGGTTTGGATTGGGGGCCCAATGTGGCATACCTTCATGCGGTCCAAAATCTCTAGCTACACCTTTGCTGGGTGCACCCCTGCCTTGTGTCCCTGTGCCACCTGAGATAGACTCCAGTCTCCTGGTGGCGCTGTTGCGGATCAGCAACTGAAAGAAGCATGGACGCATTATTGTGAAGTATTCTCAAGAAATCACAGTGTACAGGATAAAGTCTGTGTTCATGATTCAATGCATTAATTAACTGGGGTTTCTAAAGAATTCATGTTTTTCCCTAAAATAATGAGAGCCTGTTAGGATAAAATGGTGTTCATTCAAAACTGAATGCACTTGATCCACAGGAGATTGCACTAAGAATGCATTAGGGAGCATTTTTAATGTTGCTTTCTTCAAATTAACCAGCATGTGTATTATTGTTTTTGAACATTTACTTACAGCATCCCGATAGTGATGCTGATGTTCTTTAATTGTAATTTAACTCTTGTACTTTGGTGATTTAGCTTATTTGCTTGAAGCATAAAACCAAACAAAAGTGAATAACAAACTGTTTTCTACTCTTTATCCTTTTTACTGAACAAGAGCATGTACACTATTCTTGTTTGTATATCTGTTCATCTTCTAACACACCTGGACCAGGTCATGGTTTGAGACAGAATCAATGTCAGGCTACATAAGGCGGGGTCTCATGGATACCAGCCTGCATACATTTACCCACTCATCCAATCACAGGCTACAGGAAACGTAGAGGTACCATATAGCCTAAATGCATGATTTTGGACTTCTGGAGGAAACCCAACAGAGAGAGAAGAAGCAAACTTCACACCAAAAGTGGAGGTGGGATTGCAGTAACCAAGGATGCATGAAGCAACAGCACAGAGCTGTTATATATCATAAATCCTTTATTTGTCATTTGTGCAAGTATATTGGAATCTCACTATCCATAGCTTGGTGACAGTGCAGGTTAGCCAATGTGTAGCACTGCTGGAGCTTGGGGGGGGTGGGGGGGGGCGGGGGGATAGAGACCTTGCTCAAGGGCTCACTGGCACGTGACTGTTCTGCCAAGGCCAGGGCTTGAACTGGAGACCTTCTGATCGTGGGCACAGAGATTTAGCCCACCGAGCCACTCACCAGCCCCACTGCTATTATTAATGTACCATATCTGAGTTGAACAAACAATGTTTTTCACTGAGCAACACATTTGCTGTTCAAGTCTACATAATACACTAAGTTAAGGCAAATACACCTAATGCGAATTAACGATAAATAACAGTATTTACTTGTTATTTTAATTCCACAAATTACTACATATACACTTCATGGCCACTTTGTTACGTAAGCCTAGCTAGTATCATACAGAACCCACTTTTGATTCCAGAACCGCTTAAAGGGTAGGTGCATTGTGCAGTCAGAGAAACCATTTGTACTGAGCTGTTATTTTTGCACTTGTTACCTTCCAGTTAGCTTTAACCAGTCTGGCCGTTCTCCCCTGATCTCCCTCATTAACATGTTGTATTCAGCGATTGAAGTTCCATTGACTGGATGTTTTTTGTTCATCGCCCTGTTCTCTGTAAATTCTAGACACTGTAGTGTGTGAAAATCCCAGGAGGGCGGCTGCTCCGGAGGGTGCTGGAACCCTCGCCCGCGGCATCGACAATCACACTATGTTCAAGAACACTTAGATCAGGCACCTTAGCTGTTCTAGCGCTTAATTGAACAGTAAGTGAATCTCTCGGACATGGTTGCATAATGTGTGTATTCAGTTGCAGTCACATGACTCAGTGTTTAGAAGAACAGCTGTCTGCATTGGCAAGCAGGTGTACCTAATAAAATGGACACAGAGTATTAATGCAACAGCATATTCCAACATGGAACATTAAGTCTTTGTTATTTTTTATTGTGTTTTTTCAGTAACTCAGATTTTAGTAATTTTACTCACCAATTAATACAAGTTGTACTTTTTATTAGTAAGACTTGCTCTACAAATTAGTTTGGCACACTGTAACCTTAATGTATATGTACGTGCGTGTAATAATGAACATAAGGTAACATCTTTCTTGTTAGACAGTCTGGTCATTTGTATTTCATTTGCAAACCGTAACATTCTTTGCCAAAGATCTACACAATGCTTTTTAAACCCTTTTATAAATAGGGATAATCTATAAAAAAGCATTTAATTGTCAGGAATTAGGTCTACTTGATCACCCAGTTAGGAATGTAAAACTGGGGAATGTATCACTTTGATTACAGCTGTTGTTTTTCTACCGGATCGTGCTGTTGCTGACGCGCACAAAGAGCATTGCAGTGCCATTAGCGAATATAAATAATGCAGAGCTTTTTCAACTCTACTTAGCTAAGTGGCTTGAAATCTTGGGCTCCTTTTGTCAGGTTTTCAATAGATTAGTGTAAGATTTATTTTAATCCAGTAAAGTACTATGTTCTTGACATAATAAGTGAACAGATTTTTACGCACAGCATACATCTGAATTCTTTGAAGTGTCTTGCGAGGCGCGGCGGGATTTAGGCGATATTTCGACGATGTGGTGAGGTTTCCTTTTAAGAGGATCACACCATTGGGTGAACAACCCATATATTACAATTACACGAACGTTTAAAACGGACTTAAAGATTTTACACATCAGCGCAAAATTAGATGAGAATCTTAAGTGAGTTTGTAACAAATTGCTGTGAAAAGTTTATCTTGTAGCAACAAATTAAATAAACATTTAACAAATTAAACCATGTTTATGGTTTACTGGCAGTCCAGGCAACCAATTCAGTTCAATAAACGGTCTTCCATGTATTGGAGACATCATGATGTTTTCGAATTATAGAAAATATAAAAGGGATCACCACTGAAGTTTGACCATTTCATATATTGTGTATCTTTCTGTCTGCAAATAAAAATTGCTAGCACATATGTCCCTTTAATCACAATATTATGTTTCTCATCGTTTATTATTATTATTATTATTATTTTTTTTTTTGCTTTTTGCTTTTCCCTAGTATCATAATGCTGTCAATACATTATGGATGATTTTATGATGGGAATTAGTCCCACGTTTCCATATACTTTTAATAGGTAGGAACAGCGGATCAAGAACGGTAGATTAAAAAAAGGGAAAAATAGCCTTTATAACTGAGGCTGGAAAAACCTAAGCAGCACCTCGGGGAAGATCAGTACCAGAACTGTAGGATTTCATGTGCTGACAGCAGTGCACCTTCTCTGAAGGTGGGAATAGCAAGGTCCAACTTTGAGAAATAACAAATAAATCTGCTGAGCGTAGCGAACCAGGTCATCACGTGACCGGCTAGGTATTTGAATGACTGCAGACCGAGCAGTTTGTCGAAGCCGTAGAAGGAGCATCAAACATGCGGTCCGGCAACATCTGCGTCACACCCAGGGAAAACCGGATGTCTTGCATGTAATGAAGCTGCATCCAAACAGGAAAAACATAGGCAGGCATATTCTACAGCTGGAGTGAAAGAAAAATTGAATTATGTTGCTTCTTCCAAGGGGTAGCGTGCAAATGAAGATTACCCAAGATCGGCATTTCTGATGGGGCTAATCGCATATATTCAATGGAAAGGCCATGCCAGTTATCAACTAAGGAACCTATATTGTATAAACTGTATGTTATTACCACACTAATTTTCTCTAAGCTAGTATTGTGCAATATATTTTTTAATTTACTCTGTTCCATTTGTCAGCTAGCCTACGTTGCCATCATTTCATATCCTATGGTGTCATCAGCCAATTGTATCATGATTTTTTTATATTGAGCTGGACGAAAACTCAAATGATATTAGACTAAACTAACTTGGATATGCATTGAATTTTCCAGGTTTCTGGAAGATTTGGACACAATAGCCCGTCCCACTTTCACTGACGTTTACGATGCCAAATTCCGAGACTAGCTTTTCTGTGGTGCCATGCTGGAGCAGTTTTTCCTGGCCCGGGGCCAGTGTTTTACAGTGGAAATGCACAGAACCAGTTCTGGATTGGGAAAAAGCCCAGCTCCAGTGACGTGTTAGTGGAACCGAGGCATTTGTACATCCTTATTGTATAGGAACCAAATGTCAAATTAACAAAGACATATGTGGAACCCAAATAGAGAATTTATCTTCTCCATATCAAAGGTGTTTAACAGAGGTGCCTTTCTCAAGAATGCAGTGGCCTTCTGAACTGTCCTACTTAAATGTTGTTGTCTTAAAGTCTCTTCTAGGACTGTAGTTCTGAAACACACCAAAAGATCTGTTTGATGTGATAGTAGAGTTCACCTGGTGTGGAATTCTGCGCACTGCACAAACAAAAGAATTCATATGAGCCACCATGGCTAATGTGTAGAACAGGGGTGGGGAACCTGTTCCATGGAGGGCCGGTGTGGGTGCGGGTTTTTGGGATGTCCTCTAAATTCCAAGTTCCTAGCTGAAAATTTCAAAAGTAACGCCCCCTGAAGTCAGAATTCTGATTCGTGAATTGACACAACCCCGAGTTCAGAATCCAAGATGGCTGCACCCTTTATCAACAGAATTTAAAGCTGTAGTTTTATACTGTTTATTAGCACTTACGTCTTATTTATGGCTCATTAAGTCGGTGGTACGCACAGAATTGTCCAAATGCCATCTCTGGAAGTGTTGCTACTCAAAATATCGCATAATGTGTAGTTATCCACTGACATTGCTAACAATAGCTAGCAATTAACCGGGCTAGAACTGGGGCCCATTTCATTAAGCAGGATTACTTGCTTAAGCCGACACCTTGTCGGATTTAAGGTAGTCTGGGCTAAATGTAAGTGAACGAAGATAAAGGCCATTTAAACTGGGGTACCTTAAATCCGACAAGTTGTCCAGCTAAGAAAGAAATCTTGCATTTTGAAATAGGTCCCTGGCATTGTTAAATGGCTTTCCGACTTTCTGTACTGGAACACTGTTAACTCGTGTGTGACGTCATTCCCAGTTCTGAGTTCCAACCTCAGGTAGCACATTTGCAGAAGCTGGTGCCATGGCAATATGGATGGACTCTCTATTCCTGGTCTGCTGACGTCTTTTGGGGTTCTGAACTGGTGAAGGGGCACAAGAAGGAGAGAGGAAAACAGCCCTTTAAGTGCTGGTATCTGCTCATGATGCAAAGGCAGTGCATGCTCAGCGCAGTCAGCTACAGTAGCTGCCCAGCTGGTTTCACTCACCTGATAAGCAGCAGATAAAGAGGGAGCCAAAACGCAGAGGAGAGATGCGGGTGCTCAGCTGAGATCCTATATTTTGCAAAATACATAACACAACAAGAGGGAACTGTAAGATTCCTGGTAACTCAGTCCCAGAATCCTCCAAAGGGATTACCCAGCTAGTACCACCAGAAAAGGCCAGACTGTTTTGTCTACTGTAGCTCTTTATTTTATTTTAGTCACAGCAAAACTTTTGTTGCTGCACATAAAGGAAAGTCACATATAAGGGCCTGTCTTTCCTTTTGCTCTTGTCTTGTGTAAGAAATTCTCACAATGCTATCTGATCACAATGGCTGTATTTTTAACTCGCTTCCAAATGGAAAAAGTTCAGTCATGCTGGTTACTATTATTTTTATTTTTTGTATTAATGTTAAATATACGTTAACACCTAAATTATAAAATTTGAAGGACAGGATAATCACAATAAAGTTCATCTTTATTACTAGTTAAGTTTCCTCTGTGTTTATTTATTCAATGAAAATGGCTAACTCATGACAATTTTGACCAACTGAAAGCAATCCTTTTGTATATGTATTCGAATTAGATGTTACTTTAATATCTATCAGCAACTACAGCTATACGGATTTTGTATATCTCTACTAAGATTCATTTCAGGGTTTTCATTGTCAATGAAGGACACTTTCTTATTCTTAAGCCACTATAGTTTTGGATCAATGTTATGCTGAATTTTCACCAATATCAAGTAAACATCAAGTGATATACAATACCAGTTAATAGTCTGAGTACACCTGTTTGAAATTTTACTTATCTGTGGTTTATAGAGTGCACAGATGCATTATTGTGCATTTTTGGGAGTGGAATTCAGTCGTTTGGACTAATGAGTCAACAATTTAAATGTTTGGGTCCAGCTGCCGTGTATTTGTAAGATGCAGTGAACGTTAATGACTAACATGGAGGTTGCAGTGCCATGGTCTGGGTTGCTTTGCTGGAGAGAGAGCTGGAGATCTTTAGCAAATCCATTCCATGCTTGAGTGTCAGGTCAAGTCGAGTCAAGTGGCTTTTTATTGTGATTTCAACCATATACAGTAGGTACAGTACACAGTGACATGAGTCAACCTCCAGGACCATGGTGCTACATGAAATGACACAGGACTACAAAAAACACACAGAACGACATGAAGTGCATGTGTGCAAATGTGTAGACACTGCAAGACAGTGCAGTTAGACAAGAAAGTGGCACAAACGAAGACAGTGCAGTGCCGACCAATGCACAGTTGTGATAGTTACAGGTGCAAAATGTAGCAGGTTGTGCAGAGATGATTCTCATTAATAAAGTGTAAACATGACAATGAAAGAAATGAAAAGTAACAATATATGTAGGGATAATAGTGTAGGGATAATAATGTAGGGATACTGGCTGTTGTCTTGTGTTAGGTTTACATCAAGCATAATAATTAGATCAAATTTCACCTGACAGCCTGCAAAGATTTTTCCGATTGTACATATTTATATTTTGTAATGCCTTTTGTCAACTGTCATACAAGCTAATGTGGTGTAGATACTATTATCTCATGCACATACTGTAGCTCTTATTGCCTCACCCGAATTACGGTAATGTTTTCAAAGCGATTCAAAGTATTCACTGACCAGTTTTCTTCTTGGTCAGTCTAATGAAACGGGCGGATTGTCGGGCACAACATGCATCTGATATCTTGATCGCGAAGTAATCTCTCTCCAGCTGAACTTTCTGATTTCTGTATAATACTTTTTAACTACTTTTCTGATGAATTTTGTAACTGTAAAAGCTCCTTTGTTTTTGTTTGAAATTCACTACCTTTTTAACATTTTGAAATCATAAACATAATGATTATTGCATGTAAGATAACTCATTGAATTCCATAGCTCATTAAGGCAGTTTGCGTGCCTAAATTCATTTAGGTTTTCACAATTTTTCTAACCTTTTCTTTCATATTAATTAATCAATTCTGTCTCCTTTTAGTTATTGTGGTAGTATGAAATACGGATTTAATTGGCATTTTATGTAATAATATATTTTTTGTAACTCTTAATATTTCCTTGTTGGCACATAACCATCTAGAGCCCTTATGGAATTGTTAAAAAAAAACTAAACAAATAATATAGAAGTACCGTTAAATATATTTTTATATATTTATAAATATATTTTCAGTTCCCACAAAACTGAATTCCGTCCTGCATAAATAAAGAATTTATAGCAGAGCTGAAGTTTCAGTCCCTGGTCTTCCTACCATCACTTACACTACATTGAATAGAAATGTAATCTTCCATCCACCCATCCATCCTTCCATCCATCCATCCATCCATCGATCTTCCATACCCGCTTGTCCTATGCAGGGTCATGGGGGTCTGGCGAAAGGCAGAAATATCATTCTTATTTTTAGCATTAATAGGATGAAGAAACAAGGATTTTGTTCTGGGATATTGCTATTAAAAAGTAGCGAAGGAGAATGAAAACAAACCGCTGCCATTTTGGGGTAAGCAGATGGGATAACAGATACACTAAACCCATCGAGTCACTGGAAGGTTATCATTGTGGGCTGGGTTAGGAGTTAGGAATCTGGGTCTGAGCATGTTTACTGGTGGAGGAGAAAAGACATTCAAGAGCAAATTTCCAAAACATTTTTTTGTTGCTTTTCAGATGAGACTGCCAATGACCTAAAGTCAGGCTTCCTCATCATATGTCACAGTATTGGGAACCAAAACTCATTCAGTCCTCATGTAATTCAATGAAGAACTCTCATTACATTTCCAAAACTCAGTAAGTCCACAGAAATTTTCTTGAATTTTCTTGGTACCGATAAATACCTTCTGTTTCCTGAGAGAGGCTCCAGGCTGAAATAGGCTGTGCTGGATCGGGGTGGCGTACTGTAAGAGGGGAGGGGGTTAGCACAATTCTAAGGGCCCCTGAGTGACAAGGGGCCCAAAAAATTTGGGACATAATTGGATTGGTCTGGGTTGGAGGCCCAGTATGATATGCTTTCCTGGATCCCAAAATGTCTAGTGGCACCCCTGCTGGGCGCTCCCATGCCTCATGCTTGACTCCAGCCTCCCAGTTGTGGATAAGCATCTGAAAGAAGCATGGATGGATTATTGTGAAATTAAGGTTGCTTTCTTTGCTAAATATGTTAAGAAATCACAATGTACTGGTAGTGGTTGTGTTCATGGTATTGGATAAACCATTACAGATGATGGATGAGTGAAACAGCATTGAACTGTATTGAATTCCCAAAACTGAAAATAACTGTATACTGTGCTCGGTTTGGCATGGCGATTTGGGAAGGTCTGGATGGGCTATATACTCTGAAGTGTGACGTTAAGCCTTGGCGGAAATCAGAGAAGGCCATTAAGATGTCGAAGACATGGAATTTACAAACTGAATTTTGAAAAGGCTAGAGTATTAATTGATTTGAACTCTTCTATTATTGATTTAATTTTATGTGCAGATTGAGATTTGAAAGATTACAAGCGCTAGCATGAAATATTATACCAAAAGCGTGACTAGGAAGTTAAAGGGTTAAGTTATTTTTTATTACAACATATTGTAAATAAAAGGCTACGCACAACAATGTGATTTTCTTTCTGAAGCTTCTTTACCACTTCACAAATGTTTGTGCCAGAGAGCACACTAAACTGTACATGCCGTTTCCTTTTAAATTTGATTATGTTTCCTTTCAACAAATGCCAAGTTCTGTTTTGCCTGAAGAACTCTCTACTCAATCACCTTCAAACACTGCCTTTCATCTGAATTTGACTGTAGCAGATTATCGCCAACCTTATGTTTTAGCGCGGTTTGGAAAAGAAAAAAACACCTGGACAACAAAGCTCACCATTGCAAAGTTCCTTTGTCCATTTCTTGCTCCTGTGAAAGATGATTATGCTGTCAAGCTAATTGATGCATTATGTAGCTGCACTACTACAGAAGTTAGGATTTCAGCATAACCCTCTTTCTGTTTACTTTACACACAAAAAGAAAGATGTAAAACGGCGAGTGAACAGATGGTTCCTGGCCCTGCTTGTCCTGCATCTCCTCACAACTGCCAGCCATCTATTGTGACCATTAATCTTACATACAATTCCAGTAGCACAACTATATTAACAACTCTGGAGAGAACAAAACAAGCCAACACATCTGTCAGGTGCTAAAGCGTGAAACATCAGTCCGGCAAGTAAAGTCTCTTTCCTAGATCCTTCTATAAAACAGCAAGAAAAAATAAGCTGGCACCGAAAATGACCTTATAAAATGCTATCCAGAGTAGAATGTTCATTATAAGGCAGCTGCAAGAAAACTTACAACATCTGTGTTTCATTCACAGGTAGTTTAATCAAAGATCATTTAAAACAATGACTAAAAAATACATTAGTTATATTGGGAAAAACAGAATAATTCATTTTTGGCAATTGTAGTTACTACATACTGACTGTGCTGATGCTAGAAAACTTTTCAACTTAAAGCAAATTGCAACACACATGGGAATTAAACCAAACCTCAACAGAACCAGAAACTGCAATCAAAATATATTGAATACTTCAAATATTTGCCTATACATTGATTACGGTTTTAGCTTTAGATTTCTGATACTGTTATTATTTAAGTTGCTTACATAAATATATGTAACAAGACAGCCATTCTTACTGCTAAATATTTTGGTTTTCTAGCGCAGAGGATATTTTTTTTCCAGAGGAAATAACATAAAAAAAAAAACAGTGAGATGTTTGCTGACACAAAGAAGTGCTTTCATCTTGCAGAACTAATAAGCTGCAGGGACAGTCGATGACCTGCGCGGTGAAGCCACAGAGGTCGCACATGATGTGATTTCTCAGCCTACACACGCTGCGTGAAAAAATATGCTGCTGGAGACGAGTGCAAAGGAAACGCATTAAAGACCGGGGGCCCCTGCAAATTTACGAGCAGCGCATTGCCATGACAAATATTTCAAGAATGCAACTCTATTTGGACCCCTCTGCTGTGTGTCTATGGCAGTCAGTGGCTAAATTGAAAAATCAATTCCAATTTAAATTATTGGAATGAAGAACTCCAGGAGCAGAGATAAAAAGGCCTGCTTCTTCTAGATCCTCTTTAATTGGAAAGTCATTTCTTCGGGGTATTCTAATGGTTTTGAAGGAAGATTGCAAAATACAGTTGATGAGCTGGGGGAAGGTTAATAGCTTGTGTGCTTTTTTTCTGTACAGCAACCACCCTCCCCTTCCTCATGACAGAACTGCCAAATGAAGAAAAATCCAGGATCTGCTAGCTAGCTCACTCATCGCCACATACCTGGACCATTCCTCTGTGAATCTTCTGAAATTTTTTCAGTTACTGGTTTGGTGGAACAGATGTTTGTTCAACTTTTTTAAAAAAAAATAACAGATCATAACTGGATGCAGTGTGTACTTTGAGTGTACATTTTGTTACATCCATATTACATAACATACACAATTTTTCTTTTGCGATCACAAATACAACAGCATATCACTAGCTTTAGTAGTGGGCTGATATTTGGCCTAAATACACAAAGCGAGAGAAAACAGATAAGCAAAACTTAATCTTATTATTATTATTTTTATTATTATTATTTTTAAGCCTGCTATTCTTTACCCTAATAATTGTGGGGTAGTGTGTGGGTTAGTATTCTGTGCCCATAATCAGAAGGTTGCCAGTTCGAATCCCATGGGTTGTGGAGTGATGTCATTGTTGGACTCTCAAGTAAGACCCTAAACCCCAGCTGCTTCTGGATGCTGGCTGACCCTGTGTTCTGACCTGGAGACCCACTCTCGTCTACATATATGGTATATACAGTGCTCACAGAAAGTCTTGGGGTGCTTGCTTAGTTCTGTAAAAATAATGCAAACTTATTGGTTTCATAACAAAAGTCCGTTGAAAAGCAATATTTAACACATCTGCACAGACATTCTCTTTTTATTAAATGTTATTATTTTTTGACTGACTCATTCAGTTTGGTTCTTGCCATTTCGCTATTAATTGCAGTTGTGGTCATTGGCTCCCAAAGGAATACTGTTCAGTGTTTTGTGTTATTACAAAGGTGCTACCAATTAAAAAGCACCCAACGAAACTGCTTGTCATTGAACATTTTAGACTCAAAACAGCTCTTTTAGAACTGTAACTTCGGTTTGAATTTATTGCTATACTTGAAATAATTGTTTTACTTAAAATGACTGGTTCAGGGGCAGGGAACCTGATCCATGGAGGACCAGTGCGGGTTCAGGTTTTTGGGATGGTTTTTCTCAATCAGCCAATGACAGCGGGTCCCCAGAACTGGAGCTGAGGACCACTGCTTGATTATTGGCTGATTGAGAGTATGGATCAGGTTCCCCAGCCATGGACTGGATGTTTCTAGTGCGTGTGTATATATATATATATATACACACACACACATTTACAGAAGCTCCTCTACTTACGAACGTTCAACTTACGAACTTTCAGACATACGAACGAAGAGGACTGTAAGTCCACATTGTGTTCACTGGGCTCCCGTTTGTTGTCCGCAACATCCGTTTTTTTTCTGCACGCCAATTCCACCTAGTATGACTTCTGGCCTCTACTCCCGCTGCGTAGCAACGTAGCGTGCGTACTCCCAGCATCCTAGTTCTTAGTACTTGCGTATACCCTTAAAAAGATGTTGAATAACAACTTACAAACACTTCACGTTACAAACGGCCGTTCGGAATGTAACTTGTTCGCAAACAGAGGAGCGTCTGTGTATATATAAATATATATATATATATATATATATAAAAAATGAAACCAATAAATTTGCAATATTTTTACTGAATTGAGCATGCATCAAAAGACTTTTCTGTGAGCACTGTATATCTGTCTCTCTCATGTACAGTTTCCCTGCAGGGATGAATCAAGTAGCACTGATCTATGTACGTACATGCCCCTGAAGAGAAGCTCTACTGAGTAATTAAGTGTAAATTTAAACAAAAAGAGTTAATTCATTGTATTAACAGGAATTAATACTCTAACAATAAAAATTTAATAGCATCTCTACAATTTTTGCATGTTAAAACCAAAAATTTGTTGACGCTGTGCTGTAACTGATCAGCTATCTCCATATTTGCTCACATTAATCTCACTTTAATTTCCTGCTTCCTTTTCTGCTCTGTGGTTTTGCTGATGCATACATACCTTTGCTGCAGCAACTTGTTAAAACGACATAATTCACGCAGAATTACAGATCATTATTGCACATACTTATTTTTGTCAATCCTATGAAGAAATGCTACATGCAGAATTATGCGCAATATCAAAATCTGAACACTTTTTTGCATAATAACTACCTTATGAAACTTGTGTTAACTCCTTTCTGATTTCATATTCAATGCATACAAGTTAAAACAATACTACTTAGACACAGCTGTGGAGAGCAATTTTGTGACTCTGGATGAGCTAGACAACATAGCTCCCGGCCTCAATTCATCTTCATTGCTGTCTCATTGAAGCTTTGAGACAGAAGGAAAAGATAATATCCTTAGCATTTTTCAAATGACCCAATAATAACAACAAAAACATCAGTAAAAGGCATAAATAAAGGCTGAGGTTTCAGCACACTCAGCACATCTGGGACTAATTTACCTAGCTAATAACATTAAAACATACAATAATATATATTTTTTGTTGTCGTTATTTTTGCAAATGCTGAATAAATATTTCAGGTGCAGAGGAAATGAGCAGGTAAGATTGCCAGCAGAGCTTGTCTTGTCATTTGTGAGTTTACACCAAAGGCATGGGAGTTAGTCACAGTGATCATGACAGACACCGTACACTCTACCCAAGTGACAGGAAAGGTAGAAATACATTCCCCTGTCTTGGCAAAATGATGGGGGGGGGTATATGTAAACAAACCTGCTCTCCACAGAATTCCGTTTGGCTTCATTCCCTACGAAGAAACTGCAAGTTAAAAGGTGGCCCCCGCACAAATGAAACTCAATTTCACGGCACATTATCCCTCCCTGTTCTCTCTCCTGGCTTTCATTTTCATTAAGACCACAGACAAGCATAAATTAATAATTACTGCAGAATGTCTAAATGCAGGCCATACACTTTCGCCTTTCATTTTCCTCCTTGGCCTTCAGTGTTCATGCTTGCAAAATGTTAATTTAGATAATATGGCCTGGCCTTTGTCGGGTGGCTCTGTTTTGCAGCCTCACTAATACATAATGCTCCTTCCTGATTAGATGACATTATCTTTATCCTTCGCCCAATTGACCCATACCATTCGCGCAGTATCACCTGCAACCTGTTTTGAATTACATAATGACGCGTCTTAATATTTTTATGAATTATTTTTATTTATTGAGATTGGCCTTTGTCTGAAAATGTGATGGCATGGGTACAGCTATTTTAAGTAGTGATTGTGAAAATGAATATGAGTATTGAATATGTTTTCTATTCATCCAATTTCCAATATTGCACATGCAGTTTGCATGTGATGGAACACACTGGATGGGATGCCAGTCCATCATAGGCCATGCGTTCTGTACTGAGGCAGAATATCAGCTGGGACCATGGGCGGAACTCCGAGTAACTAGAGGAAGTCCACCTACAGGAAGTAAGTGCACATGTGAAAAGGCGGCGGGAATCAAAATCATACTCCTGAGGTGAGGGACTACAATGCTTCCTATTAGGCCACTGTCTCCATTTCTATTTATTTTTGAACTTCATTTTTTAAAAAACATCCGGCTACTGTTGCCTTTGTAATGCAAAAGAAAAACGTTGAGTTCAGCTTCATCAATTTTCAATTAGGTAATTAAAGTATCTGATGTTGTACATTACAGTAACCGAAAAAGTAAAAATGTTGATAGGTTGAAGAGGTAAGTATATCATTAATTCGTATGTTGCAGTCGCTCATGTAATATGTGTGTATGTGGTAGCGATACTGCTCGAAAAAAGGGAAAAAAATGCTTGCCACTGTGAAGTTTGATACACCATACTTCATTGACTATTTAAATGCATTTTTTCAAGGTTGATTGAAACTTTAACCTCATTTTCAATAAAGAATAAAAGCTTGAAATGTGCTAGACCTTGAATTTTCACAATGCTTTGTTGAATTATGCAGTGATCCGTCAATTATTCATCTACCACGTCTGTGATGACTATGCCTTAAGAAGCATGCAAAATGGGACTATAGAATGCTATGCTGTGTCAACACATTTCAGGATTGCTTACAAGAGGAATTTGTCTTTCAATGTCAATTCCACTTTTCTTTTCACAAGTTTCAAGCAAGGCACCTGTTTCAAATCTGTAATTGATTCGATCGAAGCCTCAACTCCAAGTTCAAAGGTTCATTTACACTGGCAACAAAGAATGTTTCCTTTAGAATGCAGTTTCATTTTGACACACAAAAAGTTACCTTGTATATCAGAACACCTTTGCAATTAGTGAATGCAATATTTTAAAGTGTTCTTGTATTCCAAACCAAAAACATTCCAGACCATAATAAATGATACATCAAGAAAAACATGCAGGCAGGTTCCAACATGTGTGATGTGGCATTAACGTTAATTTAGAAGAATTAAATCAAAATCCAGTGTTTTTAATGTTACGGTTTGCTTTGTTCGCTCAATAACGTGTCATAATTACAGTATATCCAAATAATATTTCAGCACATAATATTTATGTGGGTAATGGGGGGGGGGGGGGGTGGCACGGTTCCTCAAAACCTGCCAGCACACATGGGTGTAATTTTGAACCTTAA
>JAODLD010000001.1:42164745-42175171 GCA_026781065.1 Mormyrops boulengeri
TGGCAGAAGGAAGAACTCAGAAAGACACGCCATTTAATACATTTCCTTAAAAAATACCCCATGAAGAATGATAAATTCTCCCAGGTCAAGTGTACAGAACGATTGTGCTTGTTTTAAATTAAGACGGAGTTGATTTTCCTAAATGTGCAATAACACAGTTTCCTCTGCATTCACTCTGTTTCTCCTTTAAATGTTATTGAGAATTGAAAAGTCTCCAAGCGAAATCTTAATTGCACACCATCCTACACAATATGTGCAATCCAGTCTCATGCAGCATTTATGTCTGTTTACACAGTGGTCTAAATTATACACAAATAAAAGACAAGTCAGGCAGTCCCTCTCGTCCCATCAATTTTCACTAATGGTTGCCAAGTCTTGGTAACAGCTGGTCTTACATTAATTAGTTTAAAGTATTTATTTCATCCATCTCCAGAGCAGATTGAGGAAAAACATTAGAGATTATCTACAGCATCTGCAAATGCCCTGGAAACGGGAACTAACCAACAGTTGAATATTAGGCAACTGCTATTAGAGTTTTGCGATTTCTGGATTTGATGGAGGTGAGTATATGCAGTAGTGATCCTGTGAGACCAGCAGGTCTAGTTGACTCAAGATGATTAATTAAGATAACACAACATGTTTAGTTTTTGCTCCATTAAATTGCGCCGCATGCGCAGGAAAGGAGCCATGATGTTATGCTAGAAAGCAACAATTCCAGCTTCTGAAACATTATACTTTATCAGTTTCTACCTTGTTATTTGATTTGCGCTATAGAAAGGGGAAACACGCCAAATTACACGCGCACATACACACGCACATACGGAAGCGCATATAAATAAATACTGCTTAAAGCTATATACATATTAAAGTCTTTCATCTTTCATCAAGCGGCACATTAGTCATTGATATATTAAGCACAGTAAACAGCAATCTGATCTTGTAATAATGGAACATAGATTATTCATGTTCTGTGCAATCACTCTTTAGGTAAAATATACTGGTGTATTTGTAAAGTGAGTCAGTCACAGAAGTTGAGTTGAAGCACTGAAACTGCAATGGTGCATTGCTGACAAATCCTTGTATTTCAAGCTAAGATCAGGATGGCAAACAGCCATTATTATTCACTGTATCTGTCCATATTTCATCTGACTGTGCTTTACACTTTGCAAATGCAGGTGACATGCAACAATGGCAATCTGCGGTAAAAGTTGAATATTATTAAATAATAGCAGAAAAAAGGCAGAAATATTTCAAATATTTCCAAAACAGGTTTAGGAAAATAAAGAAGCAAATGAATACATTCCATCCATCCATCCATCCGTCCATCCATCCATGGGGAAATCCAGTCTCCAACCACTTCTCATGAACGGTACTGCAGCAACATACATTTTCAGGAATAAAAATCTTTGTCATAGTATAAACCAACATCTGATGGCCACAGAAAAAGGAAAGTGCAGAGTCTCCCAGATAAATGCTGCAAACTGGCAGGGAATCATATGTGGTCCTGGCCTCACTGTACAGTGCTCTGAGGTGCTTGACTAAAATGTGTCATGTTAATGCATGACTCTCATTATAAAGAGCATCATTTCTTTTTGAGTAACAGTTGAACAGTTGAAAGTTGGTCCAGCTTTTTTCTAGGTGATTGCTCCTGCTACTTATCATAACTACACCAGGAAAAGAAAAAATCCTGCAGAATGTTTTGTTAGGTTGTGCATTGCATCCTTTGCTTTGCTTTGACAATGATCATGAATGGCTGGTTTAATACAAGGCTGATGTAAACTCAGCAGGGTACCTTTTCTAAACAGGATGCCGGATCACAGATTCGCTGATGATTAAAAACATTCATGTGAATTACAATCTGTCATATGGGTTTGAAACAGAGCAATGGTTTCCTCTCACTGCACCAAGTGAGAGATTTAACGTGCTGGAATAAAAATGTCATACTGATACCAAGAGCAAAAAAGCAATTAAACGAACGACATGTAAGAACTGACATAATGGTGCACATTAATAAAAAAATATATAGTACCCTCAAAATTTGGCTGTGCAACTTCACAATAAATTTGCATTTTTAACAATATTTAATTTATACAAAAGCTGTTTCAGAATGACCTTCTTTGACTGCTGAATGGACTCTCAACACTAGAGTGAATTTAGGTATTTTCTCACAATTGGTCCAGAATCATTGACTTCAGCTTAATTATAATGACAGACACTGAAGTGATGGAGCCAGTGGAACTCAATGCCCCGTTTCTAGGTGATGCTCCTCCATGGGGGCTGTCAGCAGCAGATGTGACAGCCCCTTGTGATACACTGAGAAATACTTATGAAATCCTTTCAGGTCACCTGTGCCACAGACAACATTTCACGCGCAACTGTTTTACCAGATAAGAGGAGCCACAAATAAAAATAGGACACCATAAATACAATGTGTTCAGAATGAAATGCCATAATTTTAAATAATGCCCCCCCCCGCTTCTTCAGTCCTTGACAGTGTACTGGCTGTGTGATAAATCGCTTTTCCAGTTAATTTTCTCTGTCCTTATTATGCGTTGTGCCGCTAAAACAGGGGACTGCGACATGATTTGACAACAAACTGTAGATAGACAAAATCGCACAAAGGCATCTTGCCTCATCACCAGTCTACATATTATTAAATTTGTATGGTATGATGGTTTCGGCTACGATATAGACGGAAAATCAACAATGAGACAACCAAAAAAAAAAGGTCTCAGACCTACTGGAATTGCTGACATGTTGTGTTAACAAACTGCTAATGAAAGAGCAGTAATTAACTTTCAGAAAGTTATATGACAGTAGCACTTTTTGTTATAAAGTCGAAAGAAGACAAAGAGTAAAAATTCTTCCAATAAATAACTGCAATTGACCTTCTCTGCTCAGAATATGCCATATGTTTCCAGTTCCCGTGTTTGAATCTCGGTCCCAGAGGAGCTTTCGGCTGATTCCGTGTTTGAAGGCGGCAGAGCCGTAGGATAGAGGTGCCTCCTGTAGTCCTTCAGCACACAGTCAGCCAGGACTCCCGACAGAACGAGAGCCTCTCAACAGAGAAAAAGGAGGGAAAACAGGGCAGCGCTCGGGCAGTCCTTGTGATATATTGACAGGTGGAGTCTATGCCCTTGTGAAACTTGTGTTTCTCCCAGCAGGTGAATTGAACGTTAAAACCTGGAGGATGTCAGTTTAACTCTCGCCAAAGTGGGCCGGCCCTCGCGGCAGACAATTAAATTTTGTTCGACCTGCCACTTCGCCGAAGAAGACGCTGGCTTCAAATGCAGCACTTTTGACCTTTTCCGAGCCGTGGCAGAGCGCCACGTTGCACAGCTCATATTTGTCTGTAAGAAGATCCATAACTTCGGAATTAAAAGATAATCATCCCTACGTCAAAGCCTTCCAAGCGTTATCGTCTGCTTGGCGCTTCATTTTAAATGACGTGATTGTTTAAATTCACTTTCCTAAGAGTGCATTTCAGACGGACCCATTAAATGTATGGCAATAGTATTATTTAAAATGCAATTTAGACACGAATGGCAATATCATTAACTACAACATTGTGTATGTTTAAGGGGCTGGCTGGGATTCACGAGGGTTGCCAGGGAAAGATTTATAATTCCTCTTTGCGAAGGACATTGGGTAATGATTTCTATTTCAAAACTTTGTTATAGGCTATAATGAGTAATATAATGTGAATATAATATGAAGCAGGAGAACAAATATGTTATGGACACTGCACAGATAGGAGTCCAACTCAAAGTCAAATGGTTAAGCAGCTTTGGCCCACAACAAGGGCTACCTTATCTTTATTTAAAAGAAAAAAAAAAGTGGTTTTCTTTTTTTTTTCTCCCCTAATGTTCCTTACATTTAGAGATTAAATCGCTTGCTGCACAAACCCATTTGCGGAGAGGAGAGAAGGTGAGATGGATAATCGGAATAGCCACTGGTCCGAGTTTCCCCCAAACGCTTTCAAAAACATCACTGTGCACAGGCATAAAATTAGCACCAGGGACCTTAAAAAGCTGACATTTAGCATGACTTTTTGAAGAGCGACATGCTCATATTTTCTAGTGGGATATCATTAAATTTCAACTGCCCTGTGGCAGGGCCTCTACATTAATAACCGGTTCAGTGTGTCACAGCACACTTTTGAAATGCTGTAATGATCCTTTTGCTTTGCTCTAATAAAGTGAAACGTGTTCTCAAGTACAGGAGGGCTTGCAGATATCTGAGCAGAACAGGGGAAGCAAAGAGTATGGTGCCTTTGGAACACAGGAACATATTTATGCACGGCCTGTTCATGCAGGCATCTGCATATAGAAATCAGTGACACTGACCGCTTAGTACAGCACCATATTATACACATCACTCACACATCAAAGTATCTAGAAAGCACATTTTTACAATTGTTAAAAGTGATGAACAGCCAAATGATACGAGAAAAACTGAAAAATTAAACTAAATTAAATATGTTACACTGACTGCTTATTAAGAAGTTTGACTTTAATGTGACATCTGCATTTGAATTTACAATCATTTAAAACAATAAAAAAAACCCCACAAGGCCAGATACTGATATTATTTAGTTAATCCTTCCTGTTCCTTAGTTTTGTTCAAATAAAAATGAAAGCACTGAAAGACACTTGAATGGACAACAATAAGCCAATTCACCTGAATGACGTGCTTACCGACAATTTTGTGCGCAGAATGCCACTTGCACCTTGCATTCAGGGACAAGATACCTTGCATTTCCAAATCGCCCGTGTCATCTTTATTGCATAAAGGTCAGAATGTTCATTTGTTGAAAGTCAGTGTTTCCCTCTTCTCCAGTGTAATAAATGCAGAGTGCATGTCATTACTGTTCCACCGAGATTTAGAGGATTGTGTGACTGGATGTGATGACTACATAAAACACATCTTTTTTTTTCCCAATGTAGCCACTTTGAAACACACCCTAAAAGTGAACCTTGTAAAAATATGGATCTGGTATTTAGTATTCATTAAATATACCACATACTCATTTACTGAAATTTATATCCAAACACATACAGAACAGAAAGAGATGATAGAGACATATACAGATATGTAGCGCGTTTTATATTTTTAACAGGACCACGGCTAATGCTTCCTGTTGGATGGTCAGACATATGAATATTGGTTTACAATCCTATAGGGAACATGGACTCAGTATCCTTCTGTTGACTGAATTACAAAATTAGAAACCATGTATTCATCAGGTTTGAAACCAAAAAGGGGGGAATATAAAATATGGATATTACTATAAAACAGCAAGCTTATAAGCCCTGGGTGACTTCTACCTTACAGCCTGTTGGTGCAAATCCATTCACGCCTAGTTCATACTGTAGCCATAAATATACTTAAGGGTTTTTAACCAGGCGAAATGTTAAATTTGTGGAAATCTGTTTTGATAACATTACTCATAACACTAGCTTTGTGCTGCTAGAATTAATAACGCTCCATTTACAGATGGAAGAAAGCCGGCATGTTTTTTTTTTCCAGTTAAAGAGATTAGTTTTTTAACACCTAATTGACAAGCCGGGGTTAACGAGGATTCTGTCTGCTGCCGCAAAGTCAAGGTGAACGAAACACGAACAGAAGGTTTCGCACATCAGAGAGAAGGTAACTGCAGTATGGCATGGACAGAGCGTCTTCATCAAGAAGTACTGCAGTCTCCACCCAATGCTCCTTTTTATTAGGCATGATTTACTTCATTGCTAAAGAATATAAAAGACTATGTGCCACATTAAAATTAGAGCGGACTGAAAATTGAATGGTTCGACTCACATCGTCCTCAAACTGGGTACAAGTTTGCTGCATGACATGAATAGGCCAATGCATATATTTAAGTGATACTGTTTAAACCACTAGGAAGACTGAAAAGCACTAAGCAAACCAATCAGTGCACGAACCTGAGAAAAAAAAACAGCAATTTTTATGAAATGCTTAGTAATGTGTCAATATTAAAACAATATCTACGACACACATATGGCCCTTAGCAAAGCACTTCAGGATTTGAAATGAACTTGCATTCTGGAGGCTGTTGGTTCCTAGCAGATGCCCCCCTTTTAGAATGGTACTAAATTCAATTTGTTACGCTACATATCCATTCATATTCACTGTTTTCTTTGTAGACGCTTTTCTCCAAAACGATATAGAGCTACATAAATGGGCAAAATTGTGAAACATCAGCTGAGCAATTAAATAATTATCTGCAATCAGGATATGGCCTTAGAGCAATACTAGTATTTGCACACAAACAAATTTATACAATCAGGCCCTACAATGATTCAACTACTTAACGGGCATGTTAATAAAAAACAAACAAAGAAACACATATAAATGCAGAAAGAGTCACCCTTTATGACACCCAACTGGGCAAATTGCCATTTTATTTATTATTTTGCATACTGAATTCCAAATTACCTTCATAGTGCTTTATGTCACAAAAACATACAGCAAAATGTGTTCCAAACAATGTGCACACGTAGAAGGGCAGATGTTCAACATCCTAGATTCCATAATTTTAAGAACTAATTAAAAATTTAAATGGCAATACAAATGATTTAATACAGTCTACTGCAGTCAATGCTGTTAACTCATGACTGCAACCAAATGAGAATCTCTTTATATTTTGGTACAGCATCAATGTAACTATATACTGTGCCAACCCTTTGCTGTCTCCTTACCTGCAGTAGCTCAGCTCACCTTTAATGTCTTAATGGTACTTTAGCAGTACGAGATCTTTGAAGAGAGGGGAGAACATAGAACATAGAACATAGAACATAGAACATATTCAGAAAAGAATTTCGAACCGCTTTACCAGAAAACAAAAATGAATGGAAAATAGGCATGGGCCATATCTATAAACAAACAAACAAATGAGTTTTCATGGATAAATGATCATAACCTTGGTACTAAAGGTATTGAAAATCTCTTGCTCATGGCGTATTCAGCATAACATATCAACAATTAATCTATGTTACAACAGGAATTCTTTTATAACAGACATTTAAAGAGAAATCATGGACATTATTTTCAGCTCATCCAAAGGCGTTCAACATGTCTATTTTAGGACAAGGTTTTTGTGAGCTCAGCATAATTCACACCTAAAAATTAGAAAGAAAATCCTAACACAATCTTAACACCTATTTTCTGGCAATATGGTTGGTGAAAAATGTTTGTGATTGTCACCAATCTGTTTAACGGTTATCGTTGTAATTATAATTCCAGACTGATAATAACGGTGTGTTTTAACACTTACTTGTTCAATACATAAATAGTTTGCTATTGCAGTTTTGTAATAATGTAATAATAATGTACAACAGCCACAGTATAATTAACTAACAGGTTAAATAGTATGGATTTCATTATAACAATATAGTCACTGACAAATTTAATTCACAATCTACAGGTAAAACATTATTATAATATAGAACATTTAAAGAAAAACCCAGTGAAATCTCACTGGCAGTATGCTTAGTGTTTAGAGAATTTACAGAGAATCTTATCAATAGAAAAGACTTGCATGTCTCACAACACAGTGCTAAAGCAATACATTTAGTGTGCCTACTTTCTTTTTCATTTGCTGTAAAACTTGACATATATATTGAAGACAAATTCATATTACTCTTTCCACCTTTCAAACAGTTTAATTTTTATGCAGGAAACAAATTAACCCTGGTGTTATTCACATTAGTGTAGAGGTGAAAGTGAAGATATTAAAAGCAAGACAATTCTACGGACACATACGCACACACACACACACACGCACACACATACACACACACACGTTTGTAATTATATCTTTGTGGGGACTCTCCACTCATTTCTATGGGGAAAACTCTAATCCCAACATGACGACCTTAACCCATACCCAGCACTAACCTTAACCATAAGTACCCAAACAAAATACTAGACTTTCAACATTTTTACTTTTTTGATTGCATTCACAGGACTTTGTGGGGTCCTGACAAATGGTCCCCACAACGTCAAAATAACAGGTTTATATGACATTGTGGGGGACAATGTAATACAACCCAAATACACAGACACAGAGACACACACACACAGACTGCTGTGCAAGTCACAGGTGGCAGTCACAGAAAATGATGTTTAAACGGTATCCATGTTGTATTATGTCTGTTAAAGTGTGTCAGCTTAGCCATTTCAGAACTTTCCTAACGTCACCCCGGTGCAGCAAGCCTCCAATACACACATGTATACTTTGACTCGACCACTACCCCGCCTTCTTTGGCTAATCAATACCCCATGGAGTTAACAAATCAAGTTAATTAATTAACTGAGCTGGTGGAGAAATTTAACAAATACATTTAATGGCTGAGGTACCCCATAAAAAATATTATCCAGCTGTCCAAAGATATCAGTAACTTTTTGGAGAACAGCCAAAATTCTAGTTTATTTTTTCTTGTATTACTGTTAACTTACATTTTAACATGTTATAATGTCTTTTTGTCTTTAATGTCTTTTTTTCCTGAGCAAATAAGCACTTACTCCTAAGATAAACAGCCATAAACATTTTCTGTGACTGCCTAAGACTTTTGGACAGTATTTTGCATATATACAACCCCAGCCAAAAAGTTTGGACACACCTAAGTTTGGACACACCATAGAAAGGATGTTTGTACTATTCTCTACATATTAAAATACAGACATCAAAACTATAAAATAACATATATGGAATTAAGTATTGACCAAAAAAGCTCTGTGGGGTGCAACTCAAGTCTCTGAGTCGGCAGAGTGATCCCACTATTGGGCCCTTGAGCAAGGCCCTTAACCTCTATACCTCCAGGGACTGGCTGACCCTACTGTCTCCTCTACACCATTTCCATGAGGTGGCCTCTTGGGATGCTTTTCCAGCCGTCCTAAAGGAGGTCCCACATACTGTATACGCTGAGCTCTCATTGGTTACTATTCCTTCACTCTCTGGTCAAACTTGTCCACAAGCATTTCTACTGCTTAGGTCAGGTAGGTGGGTCATGTGAGGTAATGCCCCACCACTCTCCTTTATTTACATACATGCATACATAGTTATATGTCTGTATTTGGCGTGTAACAGTACAGTTTTCCCATGCTTCGGTATGTGTCATGGCTATTGGACCACAGTAATTATACAGTTTCAGCATCTTTATATTTAAGAAGAAAAAAAACACATCACCCCCTTTACTTAAACAATGAACTTGTTGTTATTGTTGAGAGTTCTTATATTTCCATATAACAACTCTCCATTCAGAAAATTGCAGCATGACTAAAAAGGCCTAGTATATGTATCTACTGTATAAAAACTAGGAGAGAAAAACATTGAAATTAAAGGTGCTTCTTAATCTACATGGCCTGTAGTTGGGTTGTAGTACCATACCATGTAGTATGAACGGTGTACCTAGTACGTACAGTACCTGTACAGGCAATATTAAATTGATTTTTGGAAGAAAACGTTTGGAATACCAAATCTTATCTACGAAGTAAAATAATTTTATTTGATAAGAACATATAAGTTAAGCGTATCACTGTTATACAAGGACCACATGCAATCACAGCACTGTAAGTGCGGACAGATAGATAGTAAATATTACGAATTCTACAACCCAAGAGAGTGCAGAATGTTTTTGAAGCAGCAGGCCCACATAAAGGGGGCAAAAGATCGTATTGTGGCGAGTGGTGGAGTCATTTTGATAAAGGTGGTTACAGCTCTTTTAAAATGAAATACCTTAACAGCCACTATCGGTTTAATATTAGCAAAGGCACAGAAAAGGAAACAAACAGTTTACATGACACTCACAGTTACACGCTAATGAAACGCACATATTCCACGGCAAATGTTACAGTTACAACATTTACAATTAACAAATACACGAATACACATATTAATTGACACCAATTAAAGATAAGTGTGGTACAAAGCATGCCGACTGCTAACCAACCTCACGGCGTCATATTATGTCAGCCAATTGTCGATAGTGTGTGGGGTCAGCACTCGTACGGCGTTATACTGTATTGCTGAAACAACGTTGATTACGTTTGAAGTATGGGGCTACCTTTAGCCAAAAGGCAGATAATTTACGTCGTCTGCTGTTGTATATTGACATTTAAATTCTATACCTCGAAAATAAGACGAACCCAGTTTTGTGGAAAAACCACATCTCATATTCACGCTATGATATGTATAGGAAATTGACAAGCATATCATAATACCACGGTTCCTGCGTATTGAACAAGCGGGAGCGTACCGAACGGTTTGAATAATAATATACCGTGTACCGTTACTGTCATGCCCAGCCCCGATCGCCCTCATGTGGACCACGCCTCCTTGTTAACCCCGTGTGGAATCCTCCCGTTTGCCAGCTGTTGTTCGTTTCCTGCTTGTTACCTTTTGTACTTA
>JAODLD010000001.1:42175271-42195398 GCA_026781065.1 Mormyrops boulengeri
GATTAAACCCCGTTTTCCCCATAACCTGGGTTCGCTCGCCTCCTTCCCCGCTCGCCTCCGCCCGATCGTGACAGTTACACCCCTAATACGTATGCTATGTCCATGGCAGGTACCAACACTGCACTGTGCAACATATCAACCCATCCACCAATGATGACATCCAAACATGACACCCAACAGTCTGGTGGCTAACATTTGCCTCTTCTCAAAACAGGAATTGAGCAAGCAGGACAGCAAACACTTAAAAACATCTTTAGGAGCTATGAAGTGCAATGATGCATCGCTGTAAAGATAAAAACGTTTCAGTGATGTTGCTGTTTATCAAACTGCATTTGCTAATTGATCAGGGTCTTAGTATTTGATAAATATGTGAGAAGATAGCAGAGGCTCACAGTCAGGACCTTCAGTAATAGCAACAACACAGGGGGCAACTTATAGCAGATCAGATACATTATTTAAAGAGAATCATATTTATGTGATACAAGTCTGTTACATTTTGATGACAATGAATGCTGCAGTGCCCTATAGCAGTTTTCTCGAACACATGAAAAAGGCAAGTGTTTTCTGGCGGAGAAGTAAGTTTCACCTTCACCAAAGAATGATAATACATAATTAAATTTACTCCCTGAACACCAGAAACACTTAGCTGACCACAGCATATTTAACCCTCTTTCAGAGCCCTTACATCTTGGCAGGAGAAATCATTCTGTCACATTCAAGGCATTTCAAAGATTAAAAAGAACCTCGCACTTTTCAGCATTCCTAAAAGCATCCTTTTTGTAAGATGTGATTAGGACTTGGCAATGTCAGACGCTAGAACATTCATGAAGCCCAAATCTAAATGAATTCTGCTGTCCAGGAGCCTCACATCATCAGCAATATTTGTTACATAGATCCTGGATCTGATTCTTCTAAAACAGAAATTTTGCATGTTTTAATTAGCCCTTCTCCAAAACTATTCTTCATTAAAACATACTCTTTCAGAGTATGTTTTGAGCTGTTGATTATGAAAGACATATATTAGTTTTAATACTCAAAAATTCTGAATCTATTGAATCGCTCTCAGCAGAAAAGATTAAAGACTATTATTTTAACATTGGAATAAAAAAAAGTTACCATGTGACATTTCACTTGTGTTTGATCAGTGTTCAGCCTTTTCTCTGTTCAGCCTTTTTCTTTTCTTGTGAACTGTCAGAAAATGTAACAAAGCTACATACCCAGTGGTTCAAAAGCTACATCAGAGAACGTTCTAGACAAGTCACAAGGTAAGCTGAGTGACACCCATAATTCATTGGTTTCATTTGGTCATTTACGTTTTAAAGCAGATCCTTCTATCCAAGGCCTTTTATTGCATATACGGAGCTTTTTACACATTTGTTGTCCGTTCAGCTATCCTGGGGTTTATTAAAAAAAAGTAATTCTCTAAAAATGTCAAGAATGAAGTGCACTTAGTAGCTAAACTGTTGGTATCCTGAACAATCACCCTGAACACAATGGTTAATCACAGTAAAAGCAAATCAATGAAGACACGCAACTTAGGTGAACTGGTCACAGCATGTGCCTCGCGATTGACTGGCATCCCGTCCAGGGTGTCCCCTGCTTTGTGACCTGTGTTTCCTGGAATTGGCTCCAGGGTTACCACAATCCTGTACTAGATAAGTGCTTATGGAAAATAATGGATGGATGGAAGATGGATATCTAGGTAACAACATTGTTTTCAATGCCCAGTCCTTTGTTTTGTTTAAGATTTCTATTTGCAAAACTCAAAAATAATCTGCATATACAGGCAGAATCCCGGTTAGGAACGTCCGACTTATGGACAACTCGTACTTACAAGCGGACTGCCATGAAGCCTATTACATTCAAATTCTGGGTTAACTACAATGGTGCGTAATGAGAAACTTCTGACATCCGTGAAAACATTGTGCGGCTTCAGCGCTTTGTCGCCTCGAGCTACAGTAGAATATTGTATGCAGTTATATTTATTATTGCTGTATAAATATTGTTATGATTATGAAACACATTATTATTTTTCTGACTCACCTACAAATTCAACTCAAAGACGGAAGTTACCAAAATGTACCTGATAACCTTACTTACTTCTCCATTTCTTGGTATATGGGCGGTATAGGCCGGTATAGGTGAAGCTGCTGATATGCTCTGTATGCCTTCATAATTGGACACACATGTTGCCCAATTCACAGCAGGCCTTCCAGCTGACATGTTCCCTCGATGACTGCGCTGCTTCCAGACACCATCACTCATTTAACTGCCGTCCGGCTCTTGTGTACTTTAAAGAACCACATCTGATTACTTATTGTGTGTCTGGTCTCCCGATATAGCATTTCGGGACAATCAATGTTTTATTGAACAGTCTAATCATGGTCTTTGAGTTAGAAAAGAGAGGACATATGGCTGAAGTGAAATTTGGCAATAACTAGGTATTGTGTATTACTATAGCTGGTAAGAAAAATTTGTCATAAATTGCAACAGAACTGTCTTTTTGTGCTCTGTGCTTATATAATTTGATTTTATGCATTTTTCATGTCATGGAAATGCTTAGTGTCAAAGGTCAATCCTCAGAAATTATTCTATGACAGGGCTTTTACCCTATGCAAATGTCGAGGGTCGGGAAACAACTGCCATAACTCCTTAAATCACACAAAATAAAACTAAATTAAATACATAAACTCACAGTTGATGCTAGTAAATGTGAACACTTAAATAATATAGTAACTGACGAAACATATTTAATTGGTTGTATATCTCTGGTACATGATTTCCTTCTTTGGTGTATAACATAAAAAAAACGCCCAAAGGTGGGCCATATGCTTACATAGCATAGTGCTACTCAAGTTAATACAAGACTTTGCCTTTGATCAAAGAAGAGAAAAAAATGAAAGTCAAGCAAAAAAGATCAAACTGCCCAGAACGCAGCTCTGAATAGCCAGTGTGGTGCCATCATTTCTGCTTTGCATGCTGTGATACGAACAACGCAAGACAATGTGCATTCACACCATCCACTACATTGAAAAGTATAATGCATAAAATTAATTTAATGCTCCGGCAAGACTATAAAGCTCAAACAAGTGGAGAAATATCATTAAACCATTGAAATGTAATATAATTTGTATAAACAAACTGATCCGATGAGCAACCCTAATTAAAATGGTTCCCATAAACAAAGGCAGAATTGTATGACCCTCTTTAACAATGGGACGCATTTATTTTATTAATCCAATGCCTCATGTATCATATCATTACAGTTCAATATATATATCATTAATTTTATTCCCTTCACTTAAGGCTTTTATTGGGATTACTTTGGTTATTAGCTGGTCTAATGTATTGGTTACCTCAAGATCTCACTGTACAATCTCTCTTATCTCGCTGCATAAACCTGTGCGTGTTATTCAAATTGCCTCATTTATTATGATAGCTTCCTCATGTAAATTGTGCTGACTGCTCGCCCTTGCACAGTCCTCATTAGACTAATGAAAACCTTCAAACTAAAAAAACTAAACAACCTGCCAAATAAAGGTCTGAGGTTATTATGAAAATTACAACTCTGGGAGCAGGGAGAAGCTCTGTTCATTAATTCATGCTCAGCAAATTGCTATCTAATTTAGTTGCACTCCTCTGCATTAATGGATTATTTTATAAAAATGTTTTCCAAAGCCCGAGACCTTTGGTGCACGCATTGGAGAGCCCTGAATTCCAAACAGTCTGAGTGACATATTAGGCTGGTCTGATCTAAATGATAATGGCGATGGCTGAAAACACCTGAAAACACAGCTTTTTATTTTCTCACATTCTTGGAATATCATTGGTCAGTTCAGCTCATTCGCTTTTAAAGCAGCTGATTCGAACAAATCATTTATGACATTTAAAAGGAGTCCAAGAGTATGTGTCTTTTGATGCTGAAATGTGCAAAGAAACATTCACTGTCTTGGTTTTTGCTTTTACTCCGAATTCTTTTTATTGTAGTCCCCAGCCTAGAGGAGTTTTTGATCTAATGCAAAACATGATCTTTCTTTCTGGTATATGCATAGGCCCTTATGCTCTGGTGGGTACAATGCACTGTGCGGCACTCCCTTTAATAAAAAGTCATGGCATTTTGTTGTACCATTTAACCACTACATTTGAACAGCCCCACGGTTACATTTTCCGAAATATGGATACAAGCTGGACATTTGGAATTATGGCATACAGTACGCAGTGGTTGAAACGAATAAATTGCAGATACAACTAACAGTTTGCTTGGGGTCTGTGCAGTTTTTCAGAAAGAAAATCACAACTAATCATCATGAGGATTGGTTCATGGATAATAACCAGTTCAGCCTCTAATATAAACCACATTCATATTTCATTCATTTAATGTGAAATGCAACAAAGGTCATTACATTACTGTTCTACAGTTCACTTATAAAAGGGCCATTTTAAGGACACCTGGGCTTTTTTTGGAACAAAAATGGCCAACATTTGAGCTTAATATTACCATTTAACATTTCATTTGCATTAGGAACAGATAGGGTCATTATGTTCATCTTGAATACCTTCTACCTTAACCGGAACTTGTATGAAAATTGCACAATTGATCTTGAGGACAATTAGAAAGTTAAAAAAGGGGAAACTGACCTTTTTCGGTATGTATTCTTTTGGCTTCTTGCCCCATGTCATGAGTGGCAAGATCTCCCTCCTTTGGTCCTGGCAGTATGTTTGGAGACATTCCCAGAAGAGCTTGGTTCATTGAGAGTCCATTCTGGTGTATGGCTTTAGAGGAATACAAAAAATACATTGATACACTGAAAAAATGGGCTCTTTTCTAGAGATCGTGGCTATTTATACCATTAAAAGTGAGTATTGAATCATTGGTAACCGGATAATTGTATTTCCCATTGAACTTTTTTCAAAGGATAGAAATCACAGTACAACACCATACAAAATACTTACAATAAGGTAAGTCTACAGCCATGGCAAGGTTCAAAAAGGGGTGACTCATTTTCCTAAAAGGTTTTTTTTTTTTTGCCGCCTTTGTCCTAAAGGTGCTTCGGAAAATCCAGCAAAGCTTTTACACATTTGAAAGGTCAGAAGAGGGAGGACTCACGAATTCGGTCTGACGAGCTTTCTGTGTGTGCTGGGGAGCTGGACACACTGCTGCTCCTGTGAGATGATGGATGACTTCGTGGCCTCCTCCCGTCTTCCAGAGATGGTGCAGGAGAGGGACTGTCAGGTACCCGCTCCTGTCACGCAAGAAAAGATGCATGCTCACCAGCAGCACCTGCCACTGACACTACCGAAGATGCGGTTTTATCGTTTTTAGATATGATCACCATATAATGCATTTATTTTTGTTTCTTTCGACAACAATATTTTTCCCCTCATTCTTTTGCGATAAACCCCACCAAATAACACAAATGTATCAGTGGGATGACAGAAAAAAAGGTTTAGGTTGGTGTACTGGCTGATGCACTCAGGCTCATATGTCAGTAATATATACAACACGTACTAAACTTAGCTCTGCTACTAACTGCTACCTATAAAATTAAAGTAGAAAATAAAAATAATGATAACATTATTTGAGCTTGACTTAGCCCATGGTTATTTTGTTTTGAAGTATCTGAACTACTGTCTGGTGTGATCTGAACTCAACAGATTGCAGCATTTTGCTACCTTTATGACGGAAGTCACCATTCGCGCTGGTACGCTCTGCACATGTGCGGCTGCGGCCATATTAGCAATGGTGCTGAGATGGTTCATCTGACTCATTGCCATGGTAACAGACGCTGGGGGCAGGCTAACAGGAATCAGGGGGTGGGGCATCATCATGAAGGGGAGCTCTAAACCTGTAAGGGAATTGAAACAATTAGTCACAAGAATGGAACCTACAGGGATGACATGCATATTAAAACTGAAAGTTTTAAAATTGATGTAAACTATTCGGAGATTTTCAAAACTATCGGAAAACCTCAACATGAAAATATTTACTAATAAAAAGAATATCACACAATTTGTTTATAATACCTGATAATAACATGCACATATGTAATAAATAAAAAAGAATTGCAGACAGAGCAGTCATGCTGATCATTATTAATTTACATATTCAAATTTTGATGTATATATGAAAATAACCTAATCATAAAGTAATTAAAATGTAGATCAGCAAAATACATTGAACTGTGAAACAGAATTTTTGTCTGTAAACTCTAATAAACATGTTTTGTAGATTTTTTGATTCCAATATTAGGATTAGAGTTAATTTTGTCTCAGACAACACAATAATTACAGAGAAGAACGTTTTACGAATAGACAATCTTTATAAATCTATATGAATGAGCAAAAAAAGTCCCTCTTTCAAAGGACAGGCTGGCATGAATAAGGTCACTGCTAGTTGTCTGCCCCCCCACGTTGAAACTGCACTCCTGCTCTCTATCGACTTTGAACTTCAGGGATCAAAAGCGACCAAGAGCATCTTGGTGTTTGCCACTCGAATCCTCAAAAGGGAAACTTATTTTTTACTCCTGAAGTCGATGGAGCCCCTTTTGTTGATATTTTTGGCTGAAAGTAAACAGGAAAAAGCACTGAGCAGAAAAGCCAGGGAACAGTTCAACTCTGCCTTTCAACAGCATATCAGTAGACAGTGGGGAAGCGGATCTCAATTACGAAGCCTTTTACGTTTCAAAAAATGTAGCACAAGCTACTTATCTTTGTCATTTTTCCCTTGAAAAAAACACTGATTTCCATGAGAAAGACAGCATGCAAATTAACAGAGGAACAAATTCCAAAACATAAAAAGGAAAGCAGATTAAAGGAGAAGATGCCAAGCACCACCTTGTAATGGTGCCCATTGTAGAACAGAGATTTTGAATCAATTACAACTCGAGCGACTGGACTCAATTAAAAGCTTGCACAGGAGCAGTGTGCGTGCTAAACACCTACAGCACCGCAAGGAGCGAATTGAGCGAGTCGTTCAGAATATATCTAGCATTTAAAGACACACAAAAGCCAGGCTGGCCGAAAACCAGCCTTTGACAGAGCAACACAAAGATTTTTTGAGCGCTTTGTAGAAAAGCTGACACGGACACTCACAAATGCACACCGACAAACAGAATTTTTCAGATCTGAAATTGTCTTTATCATCTGTTAGCAGGTGCTACATTTCTGCTGCCAAAAATCTGTGCAAAGTCTATTCTAACTTTAGACGGACAAATGAAAGAAATATACCTGTGGATTAATGCGATGTTATATTGCTGCCTCATAAACACAATGGTTTGACGATTCAACAAGATGTTGATACTTGTACAAGCTAAATTTTAAAGCATCCTGCAAGTAATGTACTTTTCCAGCAGAAAGGGGCCCAAGTGTTTGTGCAAGATTGGTATAGGACCATGTTATTGAGTGTGCAGATGGAGGGTCTATTACAAGCCCCTGAGATAATAGGTGTTTTGACCAGAATTGGCTACACTCCAAAATCATTCAAAGCTACTTTTCAGAGAATTGGTTTAGTGGTCTCCGGCTCCCATTTCTTTGTCTGTTTCTGAAGATCCTTTTAGAGCGAGTTTGTTATTATAATAACCAGTGCTTCTGACTTTTGCTCAGAACTACTCCAGCAAAACATACACTGATGAAAAGCACATGTAAAATATAAACCATTAAAATCTGAACGGAACAAGACCAGTACACAGTGTAACGATACCTGAAATGTAACTTGTTATTCCTGAACAGTCAATAAGTTCTTGATATCAAATAAGGAATACTGTTCTTGGGTTTTACAACACAAATTACAACAGACGATGGCATAAATTACACAATATGGTCGCCTACAATACAACAGTTTATTGTGAAATATACCAGTCGAAAAGTATCAACTTCATGTTACGCTGTTATGTAAATGAAATTACTGAATTTACAGTTAGCAAAAGCTAACCAGCTAGTCATATATTTCGAGTTATACAAAGTCGTTTTTAACACTTTTAACGTTCAAGTACTTGCACAGTACTTTTAACGTTTATTTTAATTGTAAAAAGCATTTAGTCTTTCTTTTGAAACCTGGAATTCTTGTGTTTGCATTTTATAATTTTATAACAGTGTGTGATTTTATTGTAAGGGCAATAATGCACACTATCTCTATTAAAAACCCGTAAAAAACAGAAAAGCACTGCTTGAAATTAAATACAACTTATAATACCTACCTACACAGCATCAGTGGTTGCAGTTCATTTATCTCAAGGCTTCTGGCAATCGTGTGCAATGCCATTTCCTTAATGAGATGGCAGTTATGCTTGAAAAAGTCATGTGAGTAGCAGTATTCTCATTTTAACCACAGCAGGCTGTGCAACATAATTTGCTGTCTATATAAGAACTAATTTCAATTACAAATAGATGATTCATACTAAAGGCTGTTTAAATTAAGACTCAATTTAAGCTGCTGTGTTCTTTGATTATTTATATATATGCCTTGTGTAGCACATTAGTTCAGCTGTTTTGTTTTTTAATAGAACCCTGTTAAATTATTTGCTGTTTTAATAATGGTAAACATGATTTTGTTTTTGAAGTCTTGCAGGTTTGCTTCAGGTAAATTGCCCCAAATATGTATGCTGTTCAGCATTGAAAGGAACTCAAGGGAATACAGCTCTCGTCAGACTAGAATTTTTGCTGAAAAGAGAACTGTATGAATTGACGTAAACAAATGCTTCTGGAGGTGAATACCACAGCAATCTGCTGAAAACATCAATGAGACGCCAGCATTGTTCTTGTCAGTTTCTCTATAACAGTGTTTCCCAACCCATCCTTGGGAACCCACAGACGGTCCATGTTTTTGCTCCCTCCCTACCTGTCGGGCAGAGAGCTGGGAGGGAGCAAAAACGTGGACCGTCTGTGGGTCCCCAAGGATGGGTTGGGAAATGCTTCTTTATAAACAACTGTATTGTGCCTCTTACATTAATACACAGTTCGGCAAAATGTGGCACACTCGCTGATCTACTTAACACCTGTTTGTTAAAAATATATTCAGCACTTTTGGGAAGCACTGCTTTTTTCATGTGGCTGCGCCCCCTTTTTAAGTGTGAGCAGACAGGTAATATTTCTGCAAGCTTTTTAACGGCTATGGGGCAGTAATAATTATATGAAAAGTGTCATTATAAAAAAAGTTTCACAGTGAGTATTAATCAATCAATGAAATCCTTCAGTGGGCACGCAGAACTAAAGCTACAGAACTTTCTGAAATAATTTGGAATAAATGTACAATAATCATCTTAGCTTTATTTTTTGGATCACTAAGGAAGAGATTCGGGGAAATCTGTAAATAAATAAACGATAACTCAGCTCCCTGAACGTAACCAGAGTTCCACCGGTAAGAGAAAAATCTATCCCACCAAAGCAGGAGAAGTACAAGCACTGCTTGTTTTCTGTTTAAATGTGACAAATACATGTTCCATCGCCGTTTTAATTACCTCTTGCCCCCAGCTGTCTTTCTGAGCAAATATGGTAAAACAAAACCGCATATTACCGTCGCTATGATTTAGGCTCGAGCTGACATGCAGGACTGCTCTGACGGATAGCTGACAGGTATTGCAGTTCGGTGAAGCCATCTCTCCCGTTCACCCACAACGTCTTTCAGTGCCACAAAGTGAAATGCTTTGGTTTTGTACTCCAGGTTTTCCTGAATATGTCTCGCATTGAGCTCATGTAATTCCAAAAGCATTTTATATATCCTTATATTTATATATCATTTCTATGGGCATTACATAGTACACATTTAATGATCTTAGAGCAATTAATTTAGTATATCTGGATTACTTATTTTTTCTAATGCAACCCCTTATAATATGTTAATATGATGGTATTGCATGGCTTAGGATTTCACATCAATTGTTTTCTATGGCAAATAATGAAAAGTATCAATGAAATCTAGACTCAAAACTACTAGATGTAACTCTATTGTGATCTATCTCTTCCTAGTGAGCGTGGAAGATTTCCCCAAACGACAATGAAACCAGGGCCTGTTCGGTGCTTCATTATCTCCTCAGCTGAGTGATTTATCGTTTGTTTGGGAGAAAGGAGAAGAGGGGAAGATTACAATCACAACTCTGCTCTCTCAAGCCACTTGTGTCCCTAGTTCTACATCTTGGCCAAACTCACAACAAACAATAATGGCAGCTGTAATTGATCTGAAGTTGCCTGTTAGCCCTCTAGTAAAAACCCACTATTTAAACGACAAAACGCCTGCCGCTTGTCAGTAGCTGTCTAATGATGCTGTCTGTCTTCACCATTTACATTGTTTTAAATAGATAGATATACTGTAAGAGACAGGTCTAGAAAATATTAGCTTTCCCCAGTGAAATAGGACCAGCAGATGCCAAAGGAATGCATAATTGGATGGTACAAGCAAAGCTGGGATCCCACACTAATTAAATGACTTGTTTTAAGCCTATCTGTCTTTGTTTGCAAGTCTTAGTCATTGGAACAATGCAATTTAAAAGCTGTTGTCAGACGCACATGTTTCAGTCAATCCTTTGATCTAAAAAAAAAAAATGCAAAATGGGACACGGTATTAATCCTTGAAAATTTATGATGTAGATATAGTGTGTAAATATCCTGGAGATAATGTAAATGTTTTCGAAAAACACTTTTGAGAAAATGCATGCGAGAAATATATACACAGGATGTATCTATTTTAAGAACTAAACGACTTGTGTGTACAGTAAGCCAGCAGGAACCTCAACAATAATTGCTGTTTTGGAACAGATAAAAGTGCGGGCTTATTATCCAGACAAAGGTGAGACCACACATAGGACCGGTGCTTTAGCATGGCCTACAAACCTAACTTTGTAGTGGTTAAATAAAAGGTAAAAATAAACCCAAAAGGGAAACAGATGATAACACAAAAGTTTTGTGTTGTAAAACCTCTAATTATCTATACAGTTTTAATATAAATTAGTGCTTATGAAAATGATTAAACCAAAGCAACCACAAATGGATAACACATAAAGAATAAGACTAAACTTAAACTAGTAACGCTACTGAATATAAAAATACCAGGCCTCTATTAAACATAGCATAGAAGCTGACATTCTGGCAGTAACATAAATTGTTTTTTATTCACAGATGGTAGACTCAGTCAAGGATAGGAAAGTCTTTTGCCCATTAGAGAATATAAAAACAAAAGTACTGCTCTTTGATGTTGCAGGTACAGTCCTTACCTACAGCATGTTAGTGCCATTGAATATATCTTCAAAGCTACTGCTTCATCATTTACACTTGCAATAAAAAAAAACATCTTGTCTTTATTACAAGGGCCAATAGACCCCTGTAAAACCTGTGCATATACAAACACATACACAGAAATATATAATAGACATAATTTTAAACAATATTTAAATGAACCAAATGTACGTGTGCGTGTGCGTGTGCCCATGTGCGTGTGTGCGTGTATATATATGTCCTGTTGATCCCCTATACACATAAATAAAGCATCCACATTTATGGAGATCCTTTACATACATTGTATATAAAAAAGGGATCCACATTTACAGACACACACACACACACACACACACACACACAAACGTATATGTACATATATGTATATATATATTTATATATATATGTATGGACATTTACAATGGATACACAATGATACTGAATAACTATAAAATGCAAGCTGGACATGAGACAATGTAATTATGCAATGTATATGATAGTCATTAAAGAAAGTCTTGCAACAGAAGTGATGAGGAAGATGGACAGCATCGTGCAGAAAGAGAAAGGGTTGGCAGCTGTGTCTAGCAGATGGTTTAATGATTCTGTTCCAACAATAATACTTGCTGTGCAGACTGGGAACTGAATGAGGAAAAAACATTTTTCACTATCATCTCGCAATTGTTTTTACTTTGATGGGAAGGCTAATGACGATAGAGAACTGACGCATTGTCCGATCTCTCTCTTACACGGGCAGCTCAAAAAAATGTGTCCGAATCGATTTTAAAATGACTATTTCAGCTATGAAGTGATAAACAACACCACACCTGGATAAGTGGTGAGAAGATGTATGTATGGATGGATGGATGGATAAAAAGTAACAATTCAAAGGGATTATTATACCATACTGTCACTTTTGCAAATCTGTGTTACTTTATTTCACATTCATTCATTCAAATGTGAATTATAGGTAAATACACAAAATATATAAAATAATCATGTGCATAAAGGAAATAAATCTCCAGGAACTCTGTTAAAAAGATATAGCGTGAAATGAAATATTCAAATTAAGATAGCATACATATATAAATATAAGTAACAAACAGTCAAATAAATTGTACTTCTAAGAATTAGAGGATCTCCATTTGTCAGCTTTTTCATGTTGATATAATGCATCACTTTGGACCAAAGGCTAAAAACATCCTTATTCTACGATTGCAATTAGCAAGTCATTAAAACTAACCGAGATTAAACACCATTAACTATGAAATCCAAAGTCAGGCTGGTTTCAGTTCAATATTGGGGTTATATATGCTTAATGGTAGGATGTTGTTTTGGTCGAGGTCAAAAACACTAATGGCTTGATAGTTGTTTAAATCGGAGAATATAGTTTTCTGCAGTTCACCAGGTACAGCGAGACACCAATCTTTAGCAGATCTTCTTGACTGGAGGCCTGAATGCGTACCTCAGTCGATTTTCAGTTCAAATTTATCTTTCACAATAATACACCGCTAGTATTGGGAATAAAAGGACATTACCAGTAGCTGTTTCCATCAAGAGCTCAATGTATTCCAAAATGATCAATAAGGCTCACACAGGGTCTGACATGCAGCTGGGCAGGGGCATCGTTTTCATCTGATACTTAGCACACAGTCCCTTTTAAAAAGATTGCTTTCAGTCAATGCCAGCCAGTTGTCACTCCACTTAAGCTTTTACATAAAATACATTAAATGCCATTATCAATCACTATACACTCTTCTGTAAAACTGGTTTTGAGAATATATCTTGTATAGTCTTTTGATTATCTGTCCTGGTTAGAAAAGGAACATTGAGTGTACCTGTTATTTTGAAAAATGTCATTTAAAATGAACGTGTATTCTTGTTGATTCCCATAGCTGAATCAATAGCCAATCCATTGAACACACACTGAAATGGTACAGATTTTATTCTAACTTACTTTGCCGAGTTACCTATTTTCACACATATATGTCAGTAAGTGAACGGTGTTAGACTGAGTCAGCTGGAATGATGTTTACCATTGATATTTCTGTAAATTACCTGGACTGCTGTAGAATTTTGACAATTATTTGAATGATTCTAGAATTGTGTGCTCATTAGTTACCAGAAGGAACTGCTAGTGTTGCAAAGCACAGTGATATCTATGAAAATGTGTCTGATTTAATATAACCTAAAAGAGACGATGACAAACAAGCTTTTATGTGGCATTCTGCTGTCAACCCACTAAAAAGTCTGCATGGCAACTAAGCAGCACATCGACCGGCTCTGTGGAGCTGTCTGCTGTTGCTTAACATCATGTCACTGTGCATATCTGTCATCCGTGTGCGTCACGTGTGATGACGATCCCTTTGGAAATACAATGTAGCTAAACCAATGGAATTTACTACAATTCCTCTAACTGTGAATCTTCAGTCTGTACCAATGCATGTGGTAAGGATATGACCTAACCCAGAATCCGTTACTTTAGATGCCCCCTATATTGTGCCTCGTGTTTTGTGGGACAAACTCAAGACTTACTGTGACACTGATATGTTTTACGGGAAACGGAAGGACACACTTCACTTTTAGTACTACTGTAATGCTCCTACATACTACTCATGTGTTACTAGTGGTATACAATGAACTTAAATGCAATGAAGGCAATAACTGATGAAGTTTTTGAGATTGAACAACAACTGAATTTGCTGTTAACGAAGAAAGCTTATCGTTTGTAATGCACTTTGCTTTTAGAGAAACTGTTATATAATACCTCGGTGCTGCAAGTAGTATATAATGTAGAGAGCAATAGTTGGTAAGAATTTATAGATTATAGGATGACAAAAATTGCTACTACTAAAAAAGCTTATTCTTTGTGAATGCCATCATTAAATATATTAAATTTACTCAAAGTGGCACTGTCTTATCAAATTGTGTTGATCTCTTAAAACCTTTCTTTGCTTCCAAAGGTCACTTAGTGTCAAGTGTAAATGCAATGTGACAGACAGGAGCAAAAATGGGACAGCCAAATATCCACATCATCACAGAATCAGAGTAAATATCCTGATTCATTTATCCAATTAATGGAAACTGAGGGTAAACACTGATCAGGAATGACACGCAACCTGGCAAGTTCTGACGTTCAGACGAGACAGCAATAACAACGTCTGCATCAGAGCATTTCACATACCATGCTACGCCACGGATTGGTAGCACCACTGGAAACTATTGTCATTCAAGGATGACAGAACACGATATGGATCATTAAAGAAGTAATGTTTAATCTTCCTCCATTTTGACAAGATATTTCTGCAGTTGTGCACATTTATGTATATAAGTAGTTTGCGCAATCTTAATCATGCATATTCAATTTTATGCTGATGCTTAAATGCAGGCGCAACCAGGAACGAGACGGAGGGATTCAGCTTCATTAAAAATAAATGATTATCAAGTTATCTTTGAAATTCTATTAAAATTTGCTATGCACTCTACTTATCTGTCACCTGCTTCCCATGAGCACAACACTCTAATAGAACTACTCCAAAGACAAAAACTCAAGGGAGTACTTGTCCTGTCACATCCAGGCTCTGCCTTGCACTCATTCTTCAGTCTCTGACTGGCATCATCTTTGTTTTATTCATTGCAACGAAGACTCAATATTCTGCCAAAACACAGCCAAGAAAAATGCTCATTATATACATGTGATGTGCTGTATTGCATCACAGTAGAACTCATATGCATTTATAAAGTAACTTCAAAGCATAAGCTGAAGTACCAACGGTGAGGAAGCATAATAAAAGATTTACGATCTTCAAACAAGATCTGTTTTTACTCATTTTGTTATCCTGCTGCTTTAGCAAGAGGAGTGGCCAAACGTTTCTTACACGCGGTCTTAAATAAATAGCTGTTGCGTTTCTTTTCCCATAATGCAGTTCCCGACTCACGACAGCCACAAGGACATGAAGTGGCCTGAGGCTTCTGACTGCTCAGCTTCCAATCAGCTCTACGTGACAGAAGAATTAGCACAGGACGGCCATGCTTTTTATATGCGCTTCACATCCAGCAGCGTGTGGCACTAGTGCTAACAAAGGCAGACCGGAGCCACGTTTGCCCTTCCACAGAGAAAGATTTATTATTAGAAAGGACATAAACAGACTAATTAAATCACAGTAGTCAGGCTGAGATGACAGCTGGTGCAGTGTGTGACTAAACAGATCCCTATCAAAGAGCACAAGCCCCTGCTCACTGAATTCAGGGTTTTATTTTAAGAAAGCCACCTTTGAATGTAGTCCTGTTTGGTCAAAGAAGGATATGTAACAGAAGCAGGTTGATTATGGTAGCTTCATATGTGTTCCTTCCTATTAAATGAGCAATATCATGTTTGATAAATGGCTTGGTTTTATTTTTACCGAGATGTGCCTGATGTATTGCATGTCCGTGTGTGCTTGTCATGCATACCACATGACAGCCACTTAAAAATTATTTAGCATTCTATCTAACTGTGGACTTATATTCCACATGGCCGACATACCCTTGAGTAATGTATTCCATCCATATTTCTTAAAAAAAATATATAAAAGGAAAGAATCTGAAGGAAACCGAATATGCATCATCGAACAGAGAATGCATCACAGAGTAGATCCTTTGGAGTACAGCCTCATAAAATTAATATAGTCTCAATTATTAATAGAGTCTCATAATCACACTGTAAAACCACATGGCTCAAACGCGGCTCGGGAGAAAATATGATTTTAACAAGTCAATAAGGCAAGAACATTTAGCGCAAAGTACTCTGTTAAGACACCATGTTTGTGAAACAAGATGCGATACAAACAACGCAACTGACACAAACTATTCGGGACGGAAATTCCCCGCTTTCCTCCGCCCGGCCAGCCACAAATCTTTTCCATTTAATGTCCTTTCATTATCTATTGCGTCCCTCTAGCTTGTAATGGTGGCAAGTTTCCTGAGTTTGTTTAGTCCTGACTTTTTCACCCCAACGATTTGAAACTGATTCTAGAAACTGTAAGACCGGCTTAACAAAAAAGGATTAATTCCCATATCCAACTGAGAACATAGATAATTCACAGTAATTGGTAAAAAATGAAGATGAATGGGACACAGCACGATAAGGACCAATTAGATCCACCATGCTTACAGCTGTGGTCTCAATACAGAATCCTCTCTTGAGTGTTAGCCTCGTCAGACAAAAAAAGCCTGGTGGAATTAGCGGGATGACCCCATGAATAGTGGGAAGCATTCCCGCCATTGCTCTCCTTTCCATTTTAATTCCTACCTCAGACGAGACACCTGTCACGGTTCCTGATGTGAACCCCCTCCTCCCCCGACCCATGCAGAGGCCCTGGGGTAGGGGGGTTGGGGGGTCAGCATTCTTTAAGAGCCACATGAAGATAAACAACGGGTTGACGCAGCCTTAAAAGTTTTCGTCGATCGTTTCATTATGGCAGCATCATCTGCTTGATGATACACGCAATTCCCACATCTAATTACAGGGAGGATTTGAGGTCCATTAACGTTGCTGTGGCAAAGAATCAGAACTGAAACTACATACAATTGCCAAAAAAGGAGAGTTTCCCCCTTGATTCTTTCCTGTGCTCAGGGTCCCAGTTACATTTCCATCCTCTTAAAAGGCAATCCCTTTCTCTTGAAACAGCCAGGTGTTTGTTAAGAGGGTATCTGACAATATTTTTCCTCTTCATAATGAAGGTTCTGGTTCAGGTGAATTTAAAGGAAAGGAATTTATCACGGTTTTATTTCATTCCAAGGCAGAATGTCACACATGTTTTGCTTGGTTTGTGATCTGTAATCATGGTATTTCCTTTGAGTCTAGGGAACAATTCAAAGTGTACATTCAGGAGAACCCAGCCCCTCCTAAAAGCCCAGTTAAAATCCAAGAGAGAGTAAATAACAATCTATTGATTTAATCCAACTGTTCCTCCATCAGGATGTTTTGCTATTGAAATCAAAGTCGGACTGGCTGGTTTGTTTTTTGTTATAATTAATAACAGTGATGCAAACAGGAAAGGGTAATTGTGTTGAATATTTAATGCATTGGACTATTCAATTTACATCTACACAAAGATAAAAGAAGTTATCCAGGGCCAGCACAGGCTGGCCTTCTCATGCAGCCTCTGTATCTTTACTAAGCTATGAGATAAACAGAATACATCTGCCCAGAGTCTTTTTTTCTCATTCTTTTCTTTTTTTAATGGAAGTAGACAGATAGCACACCGAAGTGTAATTCCTACATTGTCTTCTCTGTCTAACCAGATACACGAATGATACATAATACATAAGCAAATTAGCCAGAGAGCTATGTGGGTTTTATTTTATTAATCTAATTTATTTTACAACATCAGACATGTTTTAGATGTAATTTGTCTGGAAGCAGCTGTCTAAAGAATTTTTTTAAATAGGCATGAACTCATTTCCTGGTAATCAGCGCTGAGCATTGTTAACAACAGAGAATACATTCAGTATAGCTACACTGCCAAATAAAGTTCCTAGTGAGTAAAGTCATGGCTATATCTGTCAAGAGATTAAGAGCCCCTAAATATCAGAGGCATTATGTGGTGACCCAGAGGCTCAAACTAGCGAGGAATTCAGATACCAAAACTCAAATGGTGCGTGCCAAAGGACGCAAAGATAAATAAAGCAATTAATTACATCATGCTTTGTAACCATTAACACTGGCATTACAGACAATACTCAATGCATTTTTAAGAACAATGGATACTTGTTTTATGCCTCAGAAATCTGTTCACAACTTGAGGGTACTTTGCGGAGAAAAAAAATAAAACATCTTTCTTTCTTTTACAATTGTACGCTACTTTTGAGAAATCTGCCGGCGATTCAAGCCTGCCGAGCTTCTGCTGGCAGCATTTCCCCTCTTATCATGTGTATGTCTCCTATCGGCCATCCTGTCACAAGAGACTGCTTGATATAAACAAGAGATTGCCCCGACATCCAGTAATCAATAGCAGGATGGCTTCAGTACCAAACATCATTTGTCTCTGCACCCATTCCTTTGACCAAACGAAGCATTAATTCAAATCATAAATCTAAGGTGATTTGAATCCTGGAATGAGAGACTGCCTGCTCTAATGATTTATTTTGTACATTTCTGCAAGCGAGAGATTTGTCCATACACAGTGACAGGTCACCTTCAAATGCCAGTGGCAGACTGTTTATCACCATGCAGACTAGCATCTCATCGGTGCAAGTAAATATTAAAGTAAAAGAATCCAATTGATTGCGGATGGGGAAGAGAGGCGTCACTGCCATATATTTTACTCAGAGTCCTAATGCTACTTTCTGCACCTTCAGTGACTGTTACTAGAATTATTATTCTGAAAGGAGGTTGCGTGCTCAAGGTTACAATTTAAATTGTAACAGATAAAACAGTTTCTTATTAGCTTCATTGCCATAGCCAGCTATTCTTATTCACATTTATCTTTATTTCCATGACCTCCTAGCCTCAATTTTGACCTCATTCTTCATGCATTTCCTTTGTTAAATCTGCTTATGACCCCATCCTGTTTGCAAAATATGTAAAATATTCCCAATGACCACTGGATACACCGCAGGCTTTCGGAAACCGACAAGCATGATGCCTGTCATCAGACTGTGGCACGTTATCACACGCTGGGGAAACTCTACGAATTTAAATACTTCTTGATGAAAGGGGTGATCATATGGATCCGGACTGAGCAACAGTGCGTCTCGTTTTTTTTTAAAATTAGCATGTTCAAAACCCGACGTAGAGAAAAAAAAACTATATTGATATATTAGGCAATATAGATACAGTCACGTCACTGATGGGAAATGCATTACCCCTACTCAGAATTGACTTATCATCATTAGATGCCAGCCATTGGTAACTAAAAAGGGTTTTGTGTAAGTTTGCTGTGTTTTGCGGGGACTCACCAGCGCTGGAGCTGAGGTCCCCGTTCTCAGGGTCGGCCCCGTGTTGGGTGCTGCCGCTGTGGTAGCTGCTCATGACCTCCAGCTTGATCTTCTTGGCTTTCATGGCCTCGGCGATGGCGGCGTTGGTGGCGGCTGCCGCGGCCGCTGCGGCGGCTGTGAGGCCTGACAGGCCACGGACATAACAACGCATCAGTCAGGTTTGATGAGGGGATGCCATGGTGTTTCTGGGAAGTTCTCTTCATTCATTCAAGCTATAAAGCCTATATGACTTTTTAATGATCTTCTTAACAGCATATTTTCCTACTTCTTTGCCTTCTCATGAATGCAGCTCAGACTTTGAACCACGGATTAAAACAATAGTTCCACAATGTAAAAAGCTACGTTGCGTACCGCTAATGGGTAATGAGCTCTTGTGAAGTTTTTCTCAGTACGCTCCCCGGTACCGCACTGTTTTTGTGCTAACAGATGGAGTCAAACAAATACATCTGAACCGACGTGCTCCTACAAAGCATGTTTGCAAATAAACGGCGCACGTGTCACGGCGAGAGCATGCGTCACATCCCAGAGCGCAACCAGCTTCAAACGGCTCTTTTTCAAGAACTATATACACTGCAATTAAACTGTAATTCAATCTAATGTTTATGAACCGCTTTTCTGACTATGTTCTACATTCTCCCATATAACTAAATAAAAAAAGAGAACTATACTTCACCATTTATGGCTTCCATAGATTTAATGAGCAGGCACTTTGGTATTAGGTTTAGTTAAAAGTCTGGCTTCAGGCATATGGTGGGTGTATCATATAGAAAAAGCTCTAACTTCAGTGTAATGTAAATGTACCTGGCAGGGTAACATATAGTGAAGCCACAGTCTTTAAACTCCAAATTGGAGCTAAGGGGTAAATGGGACATAATGTAGCGCCACACATTCATGATGGCTGAAATACGTCGGCATTACTGAAACGGAGATGCTGTTAGTCACAAT
>JAODLD010000001.1:42195498-42224046 GCA_026781065.1 Mormyrops boulengeri
AAATACATCGCCTTCAGTATTTTGCTAGTCATTCCGGTAGGGTGGCTAACCCCCCCCCCCCCCCCCCCAGCCATTATATTAGCCACAATGAGTAAAAGAGAGAATGAAAGGCTGCTCTTGCAGATGTCATAGATGTGTCAGAGGAGGAAACAGGCGATAAAATGGAGAGGAGGATTGATTTACTCTGTAAAAAATGTGCCTCAGAACCAAGCCAGTTACATTTCTCTGACCTTCAGCATCCTAGATGCCATTTAACTCTTTCTGATATGATTTAAACAAGAAAGAGCTCTTCTCTCTCTGTATATACATATATATACACACACACACACACACACACACACACACACACACACAAAATAACGTTCCTATGCAACCGATTAGCAGTAAAAGCTTTAAATAATTGAAAATAAGTGAACAAGTCATAGTTTTTCACACACGCATATAAAAATAGTCCAGTGCTAAAATATAAGAAAGGTGCACTATTATTCAGCTATTCCAGCTACATGTTTTTGGTGAGTGATATTCTGCAAATAACTCAGGATTTCCAGAGACACTAAGGAATGCAACTAATCTAGCCTACAATTATTTTTATTGCTTTAGAGATTCTCAGTGTTTGGATAAACTACAAAATTTCTTTGAAGGCAGAACCCAAAGTGCAATGGGAAATGTGAACACCCCCCCAAAAAAGAAACTGATTATTACAAGGGACAAGGGAATTTGTAAATATCTCATGGCTGCCACAAACAGTTTAGTGACACAGCTCAGAAAAAGCTATTAGCTGGCTATAACTGGACAAAAAAAATAAAAAACATGTGGCATTAATATGCAATCCCAGTTCCTAACCTATTCATAGACAGCTGACGTGAAGTGTGTTCTGCAACTGCGAAGGAGGCCTTGCGTACATCATAACAAAGTGAACGCACTTGTTTGGGGCCTGGTTCTGTTTCATATGTATGCAGAAAACACACCGCTGCCTCAATGAAGGTTACACTTCTCAACGTAATGAATGTAGTCTACTTTCAGCGAAGGTCGCAATTCATTTCCGTATAACGGCTAAGAGTCAATTGTTTTGTAAATGAGATGTATGCAAAATAGGAACCATATGCTAATAAACATGACTGATGTTCATGTAATTATTCTCAAAGAATTTTATATAAATATATAAGTTTGTTGTATTTATGTGATACGTTCAATTCAGATTGTGAGTTCTGTGTTGAAGATGCATTTGTCTTCCAACCACTTATCCTGAACAGGGTTCCAGGGGAGCTTGGAGCCTGGAGCCTATCCCAGGCAGATCAGGGCATAAGGCAAGAGTAGATGCTGGAAAGGATGCCAGAGTACATGAGCTAGAGGCAATTTATAATGGCCCACTAGCCTAGCTGCATTTGGACTGCAGGAGTAAAGCGGAGTACCCAAAGGTATCCTCCACCACACAGGGTGGACACCCAGCTCCACCCATAGAGTAAAGGATAGCCAATGGGGCTACAAGCCAATGGGGGCTACAAGCCAATGGGGTTATCCACTGAGCCACCAAATTATAGACTCGATGATCAGTTACCTTGTAGATGTTTCCCTAAAAGATCAACATACACAAACAGAACCAAATTCTGACAGATATCTAGAAGTGACTAAAATTCACTTGAAGTACTGGCCAAGAGTTTTTGGGTTTGAATCTTTGGTACCAACTGTTTTGACAATTAGCTGTAATAATATGAACAACACTGTTAACAGGTGCTGTTATTTTCCCTATATTCCCATTGCCGTATGAGCATCTGGCCCTCATCAAGAAATTTCTGCCTGTTCAACATTCATTTTGGTATAATTATTTCAGGCAATATTACAGAATTTTTTTCTCTTTAATTTTCATTCTCTTATGAACATTACCCCAATATATTGGGAAAAAAGCTATTTACCATTATTTTCAAAGCTGTATTTTCTGGTAAATTCAGGATATTCTGCCAGATAACACTTGAACTGTGTCGTCCATTGACCTCTGAAATCCATCCAAAAATGCAATCAATTGTCCAGACAAATGACTAAATAATGGCATTTCCAGAAGCAATTCATAGATGATTAGAAATGGCATCTTATATATGGTAGGTGGCGTGACTGCTCGGTGCTAGCACTGCTGTCTCACACCTCCTGGGTTGGGGATTTGAGTCCTACTGTTGCATGATGAGTTTACATGTTCGCTCATGTGCCATAGCTTCCTCCTGTAGACAAGAAGCTAACCAATGTCTTAAAATTGCTCACTGTATGTGAACTACGATGGACTGTCATCTCTGCCTTGTGGCCTTTGCTGCCTGGGAAAGGTTCCAAGCCTCCCTGGGACTCTTTGCAGGGTAACTGGTCGGAAGATGGATGAGCAGGTCTCACATACTGTACTGTATATTCATCCATTGTACAGGTAAACTCCAGGTTACCAACGAGATCCATTCCCTAAGTCTGTCTTGATGTCAAATTTGTAGGTAAGCCGGAAATATAATAATACAGTACATAATAACAATAATAATACACTAATAATGAATGTAACTGCATACGGTACTGCACTGTACATCGAGTTGAAGAACCGTGTAATGTTTTCCTGAGCATCACAAAGTAGTGCGTGCGTTCGTTATTACGAACCATTGTATTTAACCTGAATGTTTCTTATATAATAGGCTCTATGGCAGTCTGTTCGTAAGTATGAGTTGTCCATAAGTTGGACATTCTTAACCCGGGAACTGCCTGTATATTCATTTTGATTTATCCTCTAGGGTTAAGTACCACAAACATATTCGTATCTGGGATGTTGTGCAAATAGCCATAGAATGTGATCAGTATATTAGGTAAGTATTGGTCAGTATAAGCCATTATAACGCATTTGGAAGGTATTTATAATGCATTACAGATGAGAGCTTCATACAGCATTCATAATGCATAATAAACATGGCTATAATGTGTTATGCCTTTTTGGAAATAGTTATAGCTGTGTGTATAATACTTTATGAATGCATTATAATGCAGTATGAAGGAATCTAGAATGCATCATACTTGAGTGCTTTATGTATAGTGTTACTGAACATTATTACTTGTAAAATTTCTTGTCTAGATAATGCAATATTGGATGTTAGAAATGACAACATTTTTGAACAGCAGATTTCGTGAGGGAGTCTCACTTAGCGGTGATGTTGCAATCAATACCCTCAATGTCCTGTAACACTACGTGGCTGTTTTACAATGAGCGTCTTGCTGTCTTTTGCCTGAGGTAGAAGGTTTTACAAATACAGCAACCCTAAACAGCTCTTGCTTTTTTATTTAATTTTTCAATGCATATTCAAGTGTATGCAGTTATATAAATGCTATGAAAATCAGCATTTATATTACCAGTATAGTTTCTGGGGCAAATGATTAATATACATTTAGAAAAACCAACAAGCTTGGCATCTAAACTAGAACACACTGGCCTAGACCTGCGTGAACCTTAAACTGTTACATCTTAATGTAATTTCCAGTAATCTGGGCACATATTGCCATGCTTCTAGAAAGATTAAAAGAGTGGTTAACCTGTTTATTAGTGCCAGTGTTTAGTACCAAACACTGAAATATTTTGGGAAGACAGGGTGATTAATCTGATAAAAACAGTGGTAGACTTTCAAAGGTAAAGAGCATGATACAACAAAAGAGGTCTAATCTTAAAAATGGACATTTTATAAGCAGACTTTTACACTGCAAAAGGGCAAAGCTATATGTATGACAGATCATTCACGCTATCAGAATCATTTCTTTGCACAAAAGAGAAAAATTTAAGTAGAATGACAGGTATCACAGGAAATGTATGTCAAAGACATACCGAAAAGAAGACTGCTTACGTATGACACAGGAGCGCAGTATGTGATCACACTAAATATGGCAGCATTGCAAAGTCTGAGAAAAATATAGCGCAGCCTTGCTGTGTGATTCACTTATTAGGATTCCTTTCTCATAGTGCCTGTGCATTGGCCAGATCAATAGAACCTTGACTTGCTCTGTTTGTTAGATCCACACCTTATTTAGCACTGATTCTTAGAAGAAAAGAGAATAGTGCAGCTACAGTTATAAATGAAATGGGTGAGCCCCAGGCTATGTCCTACTTCCCTCATTTGCAATGCAGTTTTGTTTCAACTGTTATGCAGTTATGTTCAATTTATTTTTAAACCGTAACTATATCCCCTCTTCTTTACCACAAATGGATGTCTGATGGTTAAAAACTGCGCAAATAATGTTTCAGTGGCACGTTGAGGCAATCTATTCTCCCATGAAGCACTCAGTTGAGCACAATGTACCCTGCCGGGCTTGAGATTTTCATGGTATATTTGTCCTATTTGATGGATCAGACCAGAAAGGATGGTAGGAATCAGAATAAACTCATTGTAAGTCATTGTTCCATACCACTATATACATGTGTCTATTAAGATGACTCAGGGGAGCGCTGACTAAATTTCTGAATCGAAATAATCATCCATCCAACTGTGAAACTCCTCCCTATATCAGAAGTGAAAATCTGCTCCGGCGTTGCCACTGTGTGTATTTTATTATTCTTATGAATTTAATATACAAAAAACTTTAATACACTTAGGACATTCCCTGCATGCCTGTTGTGATCCCATTACGCTTTTTGATTGTTTTAATGCCATGCATTTATGATAAACGCACCACATTGAATCCAGATAAGAGGGGTAGCTATCTGACATAAAGATTACAGGTCCAAGATTAATTAAATGAGAAAATTATTTTTTTCCATTAAAATGTAATAAAATTCATAATTAACTTCATGATAAGAAAATTAGCTTCCTTACAGGTCTTATAAAAGTGTTTGGTACTTGTGCAAAAACGATTTAGTTGCGGTTTATTTATAAATATTGTAGCACCCAACTTTATTATTAACACGAAAAAGCTGTGTTGATGATTCGGAATTCAATAAATGACTCCAATTCTGTGAAAACAGTTTACAGCTGTGAAGATCTAATTATCCTGAATCTAAAAATGACACCATTTTACTGAAGTTCTCTTTTGAAAAGATTACATTGCAGCATAGATATCAGTGTTCACCTGATTTTGCTGACTTTCCCTTTACCACAATAAAAGCACAGCATGTCACAGAGCCTGTATTTGTGAGTCATCTTTAAATGAAAGATATCCACTTAATTCTAATTACTATGCGGAAATAGCTATAAAATTAAAAAAAAAAAACATGTTTCCACTTTCAATTTCAAGTAATAATTGAAAATTTACAATTAAACTGGATCTGTGTCATCTGTAGTTTTGCCTAATATTTTGTCTATTAATACACCGTTGTGAAAAACTGCTTTGAATGAGTGCAATGATACAGTACGTATATAACAATGACCAGATGTCTAACAGTAAAGCTTTGTACATTGCTAAACTAAAGCATTTATTCATTCAGCTTTAGAATGGCAATGCACAAATTCTATAACAAAGATCAGAGAGCTGATATTAATAAGGGAGAGAATGTGTGGACAAAAATGAAGAAATGTATGCCACTGTCAGACTGAGTACAGAATAGCAAATAATAGGGATGAAGTGAGATAGTAGCCCTTGGAGCAGCTGTCATATTAAATAATAATGAAGATTCTATTAATATGCAAAGGAACCAGCAGCAGACTGGCTTAATGCTGTCATGCCTGTGCATATTGTCAGATTGTTCATTATAAATTAACATGCTCGCTGCCCCATACCTGTGCAGTGTTAGAATATTCTCCTAACACATGCTGGATGTATGTGCCCTCTTTGACTAATAGTGTGATTAAATTAAAATCAGATTAACTACACATCGGTACACAAAATCTGACTTTACAGCTAGAGCGATAGTCACTAGTCCTTATCTGAAATTTATCCAACAAGTCGGTGGGCTAGAGCAATTACATCGACTGTAAGTAGAGACAAACTTAGGGAGGAGCGAACACGTATCAATAGCCCTGCACGGCACTATTCTCCTTGTGACACATTTAGTGTCAATTACAGGAAGCACAGTCTTTAAGTCAGGCGGTTGGCTGAGGAATCCAGAACCTGACAGCTGCTCATACTGTTTGCTTTGCAAGAAAAAGTGTCTACCTGGCCTTTAAATGCTTAGTTTTAATGCTTAATACGTTTGGTATTTAATATTCATCTCAAGTTTTCAGAGTGTCAGCCGCGGTAAATCAGCTCCTCAAATTTTATTATTGCAGATCATGATTAAAGAGTTTCTGAGGAAGGTTAGCAGAGAACGACAAGTTGATCCACTCATTCCCTTGTTACATCTTTGAGAGTTTAAGGCTTTAATTTTATTTAGAATGCATAAAAGATTTCAGGATCCTGCCATCGAGCATAAACAAGAAAATAAAGTCGACGGTACCAAGACTGCCGTATCGTCCCGTGCGGAAAATTGCATCCAGGCTACTCCTATTTCCATTGTATCAGAAATTCTGAAACATGATCGGATGAAAACAGCTACCCAGAATGCAGCTCAAAAAGCTGTTAAGAGTTTGAGTTGCATTCAGTCGACTAATGTTGTGCCACATCGATCAATTTACAGTGCCTAACATTTTCTATTTCAAATGTTCATCGCCTTGCTTGAAAGTCTGCTTGCCTCGTTATGGTATTAGATTACAGGACAACAAAGTAGCTGCTTTCTCATGCTGAACCAGATCAAAGTATCAGGTTATGCATCTTGCTCTGTTACAAATCATTGCTTGCAGCCTACATGGCTTAAGAAACGGCACATGCCATTGCCTTTGGCTGTTGTACCTCATCTCTAAGGGACAAGAGATGCTGACAATGTTACCTCTAAACGCTGCTCTTCATTTCCATACAGTACAAACCATACCTTGAGAATTTAGAAGAATGTAACACAAGATGCGCATGTAGAAGCGGATGATTATAAGTACATCCGAATCAAAGGCATCGATGTTACAGCACTGTTTTTGAGATGATTTAATTAAAATGGATGCAGTCTTTGTAGGAACTGAGGAATTATTAGAGTCTTGGAACACCTAAAAGGTTAATGACAACAGATACACACGACAAATATGGCAGCATTAAGAGCCAGTTTTACTTTGATAGACACAAGCTCCAAAACATACCAAAAGGTACAATATGCTCATAATTATTATATTTAGAAAGAACTTTTTTTTTCATGACAGTAATAGCAGCACTTCTGTGGTTCCTACTGTTAATTATCTTTAACTAGAGATAGGTAACAACCAACGTCCCCCCCCCCCAACAAGTCAGTGCCATTTAATTACTAAGGAAAATTCCAGTTTAGTATAAACCTGTATCCGTCTTAAGTCAATTAATTCTAAAGTCTTATAGACTTAAACATTAGCTACTTTATGTTCCTGGTAACATATGCTGTCTTACTCATATGGTTTCTTTTGTCGTAGCACAAAAATGGCCACATACAAAAGACGCTTTCTTGTGTCACACTAAAAGATCGGAATGGCGTATAACTTCATCCCAGTTTTCGGAACAAGGAATGACTCAACTAATACAGGAATCCATGTCCAGGGGGAGAAGAAGAAACCATATCCAACATAAGACTGGAAGCTGGGCCAGAGCTGGAGTCAGAGCTTCTGAAAGTATCTTCACTTTAAAGGAGATCTCATCTTTGTGTGGCGTCGGCTGAGTAAATAACAGGATTTGGAAGGGCAATCTTCCTGTCAGGCATTAGAGAATTCAAAGGCCCTGGAGGCAAGCCTAGAGGAGCCCATTTACAAAGGATATGTTTGATATTTGTTTTATTAAATGGGAACCTAAGCAGATTAAGATTTCTTCAGCTAACCCAAACTGAAGTCATTTAAAGGAGGAAAATGAAGATACCAATCACTGTGAACCTTTAATTCAACAAGCCCAGTTAACAAAATAACACATGATGGGGAATTTCAACGAATATGAGATCAAAATATGCTCAAATTAAAGTAGATTTATGTTTTAAAAAACGTAACAATATTATTTTTACTATTGCAAATTAAACTACAGGTGCCTCCGTTGAGGAGAAGTGATACACCTGCTTTTCATCAGCAACAAGACCCAACCTGTCTTGTAAAAAAATTCCTCTAAATGAAGGCTCTTATGAACAGACTGAAAATAAAATGCATCGTACACTGGGTGAAGTTTTTCGTGCCTGTACTATGGTGACCCCAGGCGCCTCGGGCAAAGTGACCAGCGTTGCCATAGAAAGATGATATGCTTGATCTGTGACACTGCATCATACAAAGTAACTCTGGCCTAATTTCTGTTAAACCGAGTCACCTGCTGGAATTTAATTGGGGGCGCTAGTAGATAGGAGGGATCAAGCAGGGCAGGGCTCACATGTTGTTAAGGACAGGACACTTGACGGTATCGTTGTTACAGTAGAAGTCAGGAAAACGTAAATATGAATATTCCCCCAAAAAAACTTTTCATTACAAAATATGTGGTACCTCGCAGCATATTATTCCTAAGCCGATAACAGTCAGTTGTTAATTTTCATGGCTGTGATTAACTGTAATAGGTGTCGTTATTGTTCCTCTTACTGGACAATCAAAAGCACGTTAAAGCACGTATTTTCCAGGATTGTGGGTAAGGATTGTATTTCATTCCCTACATAGAAATACAATCACCTTTGCTGGGCAGAGTCATCTCATTTTTATTTACTTTTTCCTTCCAAACGGCTTGACAAAATGTCAAGATCATAGAATAGAAGCAAAAGGTTCTCTCAGGGTCTGACGAGGATGATATCAAAGCTTTTTTTCTTTTTTTTTTATTTTTGCTTTATGTCCGGCTAAACAAAACTGCGCTCTCTAGTCCTCACTGTCCCCTGTGGCCTTTAAGTTCCTATTTCCAAAAAGACACCGATAGCATGACCTCTCACACACATAAAAGTGGGGAAAGTGATTCCAGCTCGCACAGTTGAAAGCACCAGGGCCTGCATCTGTGAGACTCCATTGTTCACGATTGCCAATTCTATAGCTTCTTTTGAATTTCAAAGGCGGCTCTGAAGCACTTTTGGCCAAATGTTGGCGTGTTGTCTTGGAGGGGAGGAAAGGAGGAGCAGACAAAATCTTAAAATAACAAAAGAGCCAACTTATTTTTCATAAATACTAAATACAAAATTGAAACTCAATACATACAGTGGCTGTATAGATCTGGTATAAAAAACAATATCTAATAGATACTGATACAACACCTGTTTCATAAGATGAAAAATTTCCAGTTGCATTTTTTAATTGCAAAAAAAACCACATTGCACATATAATTTTTTTTCTATTAAAACATACTGAACACTTGCATTCTGATGAATATTTAAGCTTTACATTTAATAGAACCTGTATAATTATCATTGATGTGTGAACAATCAGCTCTAAACAATGTATGGTAATCAGGACAAACTCCGGTGCGGACATCAAAGCAGTCACAATGGAACCAGCGGCAGGAAATGGCCATGAAGTATTAGCTTCAATAAAACGTGCTTAAGGCAAACTCGAAGCACAAAGGGATGTCGTCGATTCAGCTGCTGATAAGCTTATTTTAACATCACTGCTGCCTATGTACATACAGATTTAATTGGGCTAATTAAAATCCACTCAAGGCATAATGCAACTTCTAATGAAATAAATAATCTAGAAGAAAATAATTTAACACAAATTAATTCTATTTTTGTTCTAGGGGAACCTATTTCTTATTTTGGTTTATAATGTTCTGTTTATATAGTATTATAGAGTATTGGCAAACTAACTCCCTGCAATACCATATAAATAAAAATATTTATATTACTACAAATGTGTATATAATCAAATATAAACAATACAAAATAAAATATGACGAGAATAAAAGTAGCTATAGAGGGTTCTGTGTCGAGTCTCTTTTCCTTGCGTTTCTGCACCGTCCACAGCCAATAGGTTAAGCTGTTTCTGAACTCCCTCCAGTAAGCCTCCCTCCAATGCCTACCAGGGACACCCGCCCTGGCAGGAAACCTTTTACTAGCAACACATACCTGTGAGCGTAGCACAAGGATAAGTGGAATATTCATACAGGGCTGTCCATAAGGGGACAGTAATAAAAAGACATTCCAGCACACATACACTAGGGGGGCCCATGAGTGTGTGAGCGTGGATAATGGTGTTTGGTTTGGGGGGGGGTCATTCGGTCATATTTTTCTGGGGCCCAGGGAGCCATGTCTTTGTGCAGGCCTGTATACATACAGGAATGCAGTTTCTGCAGATGAAATGAATGCTTTCATACTAAACCGGTCGCATTAAGAAGCTGAACAGAGTTTTAGCTAGCATATTAAAGTCACATTCAATGTATCATTTAACCTTTTGAACTTTGTCATGCATGAACTACTGAGAACAATTCACAATAAATTACAATCAACATTCTAGGCGCTTCTAAATACTCTACAGTACCACAAAATCATACTGTTCCAAATATACATGTCAATTATCATTTAACCAGATTCGGTTTAAGGCATTCTTTATGCTGACCGTGTTATAAGCCCTATAAATGGTAACTATTATGGGATACATTTCTCACCTGGAGAAGCTAGCTAATTATAACATGACAAACGAAATCACATTTGTGGTATAAAACCTTCACTGTCTACTGCAACTAGCATTATGAACAAACATGGTTTTGCCATATAATAACTCTTAGGTATTTATTGAAATAGCAAGGCCTGTGGTTGTTTTGTGACGCTGCCATTCAGATGTCGCTATCTGCTGTGAGGTGACCAAGGCACAGGGGAACCCCTGGGAAGAATTTCCAAATTTACCTGTAGGGGGAATAATTCCCGGTGACATAAGACCGGGCACTGAGTGCGGCATGATGTGTGGATTCTCAGGTGACGTGACGCTCTGTGTCCTCTTCGGTGGCCGCCCAGGTCTCGAGCTGAAATTGAAATAAAGTATTTAGGGGAGGTGGGGGGGTTACCATTTGAACTACCTTAAACCCCATTCCGTTCTAAAGACTTAACATGTACTGTAAATAATTTTTTTCAAGGACAGTTGCTTTCCGCAGCTCGACATAATAGACTTCCATTACTAATTAGATTACACACTGAATTCATTTCCTTTATTGAAGATCAACCGCTTCTAGATGCATAATTCATAGCCTGTACCTCGTTACCTGCTCCAGTATTAATATCCAAGCTCTGTTTGAATTGCCTCGTTTGCATATGCTAAAATCCAGCGTGCAGTTTCAGCCCAAAAATTACATGTTAACTTGTTTTAATTATTGCAGTCATTCCACTATTGATTTATGAGATTTTTAAAAACCAAATATATGTCGTTCTGTAATGAATGATATTTTAAGGTTCTTCAGGAAATTAAAAGGCAATGGGCGCCTAAGGAAATGTTCTGCTAGCTTGATTTAATACCGGAGCTAGCTGGAAGGTGGTATGGGGAGTGATTCAGACCTGTGCTACATTTCTGATGGAATGTTTTATTACTTTACATGGCTAACCAAGTATCTGAGATGATAAATGAGGTCACGTGCTTATGCTTAAAGTATCATAAAATGTCTTTGTTTGCATTTTTTTTGTTCTCTTGGAAATTTAAGAAGCTAAACATTGCATTTCATTAGCAACACCTTGGGTTTAGCGGGCATGGAGTCAATATGTGTTGAAGTCTTCCGTCACAAAAAATAAATTTGCAAATAACAGGGTAAATAGCAAATAACATCAGGTCCCCACAATGTAATGTATACCTCACACACACACACACACACACGGGCACTATGAAACTGCTTTAGATAAGTTAATATCCCCTGTTATTTAATTTGCATACGCTTTTATCCAAGACAACACGCAATTAACAAAGCAGGTTTAAGGCCCTTGCTCTAGTGCCCAGTGGTGAAATCACTCTGCCAACATGAGGGTCTGAAGCAGATTTGGTGAGGATCTGACCTTACGCACAGCTTCTGAACCCACACATTTCTGAGAGGCGGGGTATGTAAATACCCCACAAAGAAGTAAGTCGCCAAGGTTACATACATAATTGCTTTACTCTGTATGAAATGATCAGTGTGATGAAGATAATACATGACTGCCCCCAAAAATGTGTTTTCCCTTGATTTTAGTGAAATTTTACGAGCTGCTTTTGTATTTTCTCATGTAAAATTATCAAAAAAAAATTCAGGCACCATCTAACTGGCTAAAGCCAAAAGAAAACTGTCATCTACTTTTGACATCCACAGACCAGTTTACCTCGTACGAAAAAAACAATTTATGGACCAGTAAAACAGCTGTGGAGAAGGTGGAGTATCAGCAGATCGATTGGCGATTTGATAACCTTAATCATTTCGATTTTATTTCAGATGTGAACAGAACGTGTGAACGTGAGGGGTCATAAAAAATTGGATATTCCTCTGCAAAATACCCAGTGTTCCACGGGCACGGACCGGTACCGGGTTTGGGAACACCTACTCCACATCGGCATCTTTAAGATAAAATACACGAGAGAATTTTTTTTTGTCTTTGGTACCACTTATTTTGTACATACTAATGCAATGAGAAACTGCCGCATTCAGAAGAGTGATGCTCTAGCACTCTCTCGCTTACAGGGCCGGGGTGAGTTTGGGATTCCATTTCAGCCCTTTATTAGATTTTAGTACTTTCCTCAAAGCACATTACTCACAAATTACAGGGAAAGAGGAGATGAGAGCCAGCTCAAAAGGGAGATGTTTTGAAATGTAATTCTTATTTCTATAGAAACACCTACTTGATCCTATGAGGAAAATTGCACATAGTTTTACTGTTATCACTTTCAATTTACTCAGCTGAATTATTTATGAAAGGCCTCGGTGGAAGTATGTAATGGTAAAAAGCTTTTGAACAATGTCAAAAGCGCCAAAAGTCAACCAGACCAAAATGCTGCTGCTACACCCACTGAGCCCTCAGTTACACACGAATCTCTGGATGAAATCTTACAATGTGCATTTAGTCAGGGTTTAAAGCATTTAGCTGAGGTATTAAGTTACACTACAGGCTTTCGCGATGATGATTTGTACATCGTTGGGCTTCTGTTGTGGGTATGCAATCAATTTCATAGTGACTATAAATACTTTGCTGTAAGAGAGGAAGTATACCATGGGGCATGTGACTGCTTCTTCGCAGAATCGGTTTCATCAAAATTATATTCTATATAATCATTTACACATTTTATAAACCTCGGATAGTCCAGCAGATCCTCATACTGCCTTGACTCCTCACTATATGTCTTTTGTCTTGCAGATCACTCATGTATTATATTTTAGTGAACAGGCTGTGTTGGCTAATAGTATTCTATTGAAGGGATTTATTTACTGAAAGTTCCTTATAATATAGTAAAAACCATTCTCCAATTGCTAATTGCCATAACTTTCCAGAGAGACTCTGACAGTGTGAAAAATGTCACCGAAATACCATCTTAAAGGTGCCTATCATCTAGACACGGATGTTCTCGCAAAGTGTAATGGCATTTTCATCTTTCAATTTCGCCACTACATATTTTGAGTCATAACTCAGCAAGGACATTTGAAGTAAGAAGCTTCAATAATTAAACTTTAAAATATTTCCTTTTTTAGTGCAAATTGTGTCGATACAAGCAATTTGTTGTTTTTATATTTAACTTTAGTTACCTACATATTGACTATTAGCACAACAAGTAAGCACTGGAACACGTTCATGATTACAGGATTTTTTTTATTTTGAGGTGTCAGTCAATACGTGTTTTCAAAGACTTCCTGGTATTTTGGATTCTGAGCAGTAGTCACAAAAATACCTTGTTTATTTGTCAAATAACAAGAGTTAACTTTATAAATAATTGATTTCTACAAAAAAAAAAATCACACAAATTAGGAGCAGGGCAATAGTATCATGGAGATAGAGGTGACAGTTTAGGATGCAGTACTGACCATTTGGCAGTTACAGCTCGAGGACACTAATACAGAATGACTCCAACGAGGATGCCTGGATTAGTTTTGCCTCAACAGAATTTAAAACACCAGTTCTTTTCAAGAACTTATGTGTCGAAAGCACATTCTTCCTTGTTGATCCCATGCATATAATTTCTTTTAAATTCACGTATTATTATAGCATTATGCATCCTATGGTACATTAATGTTGCGATTAATGTATACAACCTGGTGCAACTGTAAAAATGTACCTTGTCTCTTTTTTTATTTTGTATATTTTGAATATGCACAATGATACAGAGTACTCCTGTCAACCAAATATACAATGCTTCATATATTACATTTGTTTGAAAATATTAAATTTAGAAGAAAAAGAAAATATGTACAAATCCGTAACTTCCCTTTAAACGTGCAAGAATGGTGAAAAGCAAATAGTGCTGAACTTTCCCTGAACCGTGTCTCCTTTAATGGACTTCATCCATGTCGACCCAGCCGTGAAAGCAGGAACCTGATACTATCCTACACGCTACTGCCGCTAATGCAATCAGATTATAGTCAAACAATACACTCTGCGTAGTTCACATTTCAATGCACAACATTAGAGCACAACAGCCCATGTCTATTAATCACTGCTTGAGTTCACATTCTCTGCAGAATGCCCACATTAAGTTAAATGTTTAATGATAGACCAGACTGTCGCTAAACCTTAAAACGATGCAACATTTAGCTGTTCCGTTCATTGAAGTTATTGCATCATGCTGTTTCTTGCATCTTTTAACACATTTAATAGGACCTTCAATGAAGCCATAATGAACGCGTAACTGTCTTTACATGTAATTAAGTACAGTTTTGCACAAAAATTTCAACTACCGAGGTTTTGCTGCACATAACAAATGAATAAATACAAATTAAAATTATAAGTGGATACTGTAATATCTTATCTAAGGGGAAACAAATAAAAGGCCCATCTAAATGGCTTCTTTATGTCTGTCACAGTCGTACCAGCAGTGACTGCTATGAAAGCCCATGGTGAGAATCTCTTACATTAACACTGTGGTCACAGCACCACAATTCCAATAAACCAAACCCTCAGTGGAGATTCGAGAATCACTGCAAGTACTCCCTTCGGTGCAGATGCACTATATGCAATCGTTTTACATATTAGTTTGTATTTCCTTTACAAATATACCCCAATACTGGCCTCAGTTAATGGAACAGGAAGTGGACACATCTGTATGGTTATCAGCCACTGGTTCTTGCACCAGTGCATCTGCTCTGCTGTCAGAGGCCAGTCTGGAACAACGGTCTTGTAGCAGTGACCCTCACTGCATAAGCAAAAGGCTAAATCATTATACAGAGGCTACTAGGTTCACTAGCTACTTAGAAGGACTTAGGAACTGAAAAGATTCCTGGTGCCAAGGAAATCGAAGGGTCTTAATTTTGGTGACTAAAATACTATGTGGAATTTAATTTAGTCCATAACAAACACTTCATTTTGTTTTGTAATAAGAAAAGCAAAATGAGCTGGATTTCTCATATGCGTTATTGCACTTAGTAAATCGTTAGTAGATCAGCAGAAGTTGCTTACTCTTATTCTGTAAATGTTTTCCAAAGCGCTTTCTTCTTTTTTTTTATTTAACTGATAAGCCACTTAACCTCACAGAGTGGAAAGTACTTTGTCCAACTGCACAACAGACAACAGAACTTTGTAATCCTGCTTGTGTGTTATATCCACAAGTAAATCATGTAACTTAAAAAGAGGAATGTCATGTAATTAGTAACTTTAATCAATTGATTTTGCACAAAATTATGCAAAAGTTAAATGATACGTATTTATGTGTGTGTGTGTGTGTGAGAGAGAGAGAGAGAGTGTGTGTGTGTGTGTGTGTGTGTGTGCGCGTGCGCACTATACTAAGTTATTTTTAGAATACCTAATATCAGGAGGTCTCTACATTATGTTAAAACTTTTATTTACCTTTAACTGAACTCTTCCTACCTTTAGTCAACTAGCTATAATGATTTTAATGCAGCATTATTTTAAGAATTGTTGTGTATTTTGCGGTATGTAGACCAAAGTTTGTTGTTAAAAACCACTAGGAGTAGCTATTTTCATCCAGACTAAATATACATGGTGTGTATAAGTTAGAGCAGGGCTCATCAAATCTGGCCCTTGATTCCAAATCCAGGCCGTGTTTTCTGTTCTTCCTGGTAGTTAGTTTAATAATCACTGATTCTGATTGGCCACAGAGGCTTCACAAGGCTCATGGGTAAAGGAAGGCTGGAAAATCAGCAGGGCTCGCCCCTTGAGGACCGTGATCTGAATACCCCTGTGTTTATCTGTTTTATCACTCACATCAAATTGTTCATCATTTGAAATGTTGTTTTATTTAAAATAATTTAAAAAAACACAAATGAAGGCTATCAGTCAATGCTTCCTTAATGTATATTGAATGTATATTTAAACAAATTGATAAATAGACCACATTTGTGAAATTTTACAGAATGACAACACTGGGAGGTTGCAGATACAAGTAGCAAAAACGCGAAGCCTTGCTGGCATTTGTTTGCGAAGGTCCTATAACATTTGGTTGGTTTCCCATAGTTTGATTAGGCAGTAATCACCTCTTTTGTTTGAAGTTTCAAAAAGGCCACCAATTATATTTAAGCCATTTCCCCAGAGCATTTCACAATGGAAAGCAGCAGTCGTTATACCTCTGGTCCGCTAAATAAAGACCTCCTCAACAGTCCGCCAATCAGCCCTTATAAAATATTAACTCAATGTCAGTGCCCTTTTAAAGTCTCCCACCTACAATTCCCTAATTGTTCCTTTTCTTTATCTCTGTGGAGCAGAAAGTAAATAAATTAACAAAATAGCTTTTATCGCACTGAATAACCTTTTAACGGAGGGATTATCACTGGTTTATTTTTCATTTCTTTCCAAGCGATAGTGCAGTATGCCTCATTGATTAGTTTGCTAAGGTGGTGACCATTAATGAAGACAAGGTTTTATTGAAAATACAAGAGAGATTCCTTGCTACAAAATATATATTTAAAAACTGTTTATGTATTTAAAAGGCAAAATGTAGATTTACTGTTTCAGTTTGATGTTTATATGCTGACATGCAAGGGCATTCTGTACCTTTGTTGAAAGAGATACACGATGCTGTTTATTTACTATCAGTCAGATAGGATTATGCCACAAGCAATAAGCCAAATGGCCAATGGTTAAAATTAATCAGAATAAAAAGCATGGATGCTATTTTTGAGATGTTACTTTACTTATCATGGGTGATGACAATGCAGTTACTTCAGAGCAAAACACTATAATAAATTATTCCGAACACGTACATTTATCACAAGACAGCATGATTAAAAACTCCACTTTATTCTTCTAAACTGATGATCATATAAATTAAAAACAATATAAGCTTAGCTGTTCCTCATGTTTAACATTTTAAGACAATGTGTTTTTTTCAGACTCTTTGATTTTAATAAACTTCTGTCACAACCGTCAGAGTCGAAAATGGAAACAAAAACCGTTAGCTGGCTATCGCTATGCCTGTGCCGTATTTACATGTACACTGATTTGTACTGAGTTGCTATTTTAGTTGAGTCTTGTTTATCTCCATCAGCTGTCTCTCACAGCTGTCAAATACTCCTCCAGCCTGGCTGTGGATATCAGAGCTACGTGGATGGATTATGTGTAAGCGCCTCACGGAAAACTCAGGTCTTCTTACCGCTAGGCAAACGGGGTCCTACACTAAATGTGTCCACTCCACAAACTGTGGATCCGCTTCATGTAAGCTGTAGCATTTAGACATATAACGAACCACTTTTGCAACATTACCGTTCCTGTTCCTCTTATACGTATAGTATGGTGCAATTAAAATTATCTGGCTACAGCCACTAAACTGAATAGGCACAAAAAACCAAGCCTTGAGACTGCATAGTGTTTTTTTCTGTATTTACTTTGTATTTTATCATGAGAATCTGTGATATGTGACCAGGGAAAATATGCTATTAAATTATAAAAACAATGGTGAAAATTAAATTAAGCCCTTGTATCAGCAATCTTTGAGACGACCATAAGCACTCACATTGTCAAGAAATCTAAATGTGAAGTATGTATGATTGGAACATTATTGTGTATTTTTAATTTGAAGGCTGGAATTATTTAGTGTAATTCATATTACTACTAATAATGACTGAACACACTTTCTACATCATTTGGTTTCATGAAGAATGCCTAATTGATTTTTTCTAATGAATGACATTCTTAATTACGCTAATACTGTACCAAATGCTTTAAATCAGATATCGTTAACAGAAAATGCTGTTGATCAAATATATAAAATTAACAGTTCCAAGAAAAGTTGAGATAGGAAGATAAGATTTAATTTTTTAAAACTCCAATGAGAAAATAGAACAGCTCTTATCTTCATATTGTGAAAAAAATTTAATCTCTGTGCTTTGACTGATCTCTCATTTTCACGAACTGCAATGCTTATGAAACAAGTCTTCAAAACAAGGCTTTAAAAACTTACCAGTCAGGGTGCCTTTGAGGATATTTAATTAAAATCTAATCCTGCATTCATTAAGGCTCACATAAATTAAGCTGTCATTCATAAGATTTATGGATTCTCATTTGCATATTGCATACAATTCATCAATTACTCAAGTATGAAAGGAGCGCATTTCCCTTGGAGCTGCCCGCTACCCTGCCAACATTTGAAATGAGAAAAAGAGCAAGACTGTCAGGCATTCAAACAAACTTTCCTCACAATGTCTGCTACTTGATTAATCTAATTTTCTAGCCATCCTTTACAAGATTGTACACAGTCCAGCTGCACTTTTCAATTATTTTGCCTGTCCTCACAAGAAACTTTTAATGGTAAATAAAAATGGCACATGTTCACTCCCTGTTTTGAATACATCCACCCCCTTTTTTGAATATAGGCCACTGTTAACCTAACAGAATTCTAGAGCAAATTGACAAGAGATATTAAAATGCTTTTTTTTTTTTAAGTTGATGATGTTTTGCTGAATGACATGCATTCATCACTGAAACATCTCTGATCACGTGATATCTCCAGAGACGTGATAAAATGTCCAAGCAGGAGGAGGTAGGTCCAACAAAAAATTAAAAAAAAAAGATGTCATTTTGGATACCCGTTTCTGGGAAACATAATGATACGGGCAAAGGGTTTAAACAAGCCCCAATATGTAGGAGTTGCACAAAAAGGTTAGGAAAAACAAACATACAATCTGCAAAGCTAACCCATGATTTTAAAGGCTACTACACTTAACTGTACTAAAAGTGACTGCCTGCCACAGTCATGACAGCTTCAAAGATGCATCTCACATATCTAACTTAAAGCATTTCTGTTCATAAACAAGTCAAAGTAAATAATGTGTAATATGCATAATGCTTACACAACAGACAAAGACAAACTTGCCCTGGTTAAAAGATTAATTTCTAATTAATCCTGAATTCTGGCAGCGGAGTACACAAGCTATAATAAATGAAAATGAATCCTAAAGAGTATTAATCTGCTCCCTGTAGTATGGACTATGAGTAACAGAAATAAAGCTGCAGTTTATTAATCTTCCCCATTGTTTTGGGAAATTATGGTTGAAAGTCAGTTAAGATAGAGCTGATTGTTAATACTTTAATGTGCTTTTAATTACAATACTTATCAAAGGCAAAGACAAAAAATTGTGAGCAATCTGCTGAAAGTGATGTACACACAGTGTCCAAAAAAATCCCACCTGGGATATATTAAAACTTTAAATGTTTACTGTGACGTAAACTAATACTTTCAAAGATAATTTAAAACTGCCGGCAAAATCATTCATGTCTTCAGTTAATAAAATACCTAAATATGAATTTAAGCTAATGCTGATTTGCTGGTGAAGCAAAACATTTTAGAATGAGAATTAGAATGCAGAACTTGGTAGACAGATTTCATTAGTGTGAGAAGCAAAACAACCGCATGTATCAACAAACTCCCACTCCGAGCACATGTTATTATTACCAAGGTTTGGGGACAGAGAGTGGGACGAAAGCGTCCTCTAACAAACAAACACACTTTAGTTTTAAGTTAAACAGGATGTCCTTAATGATTAACATTAATTGGACCATGCATCAGAATCCTGTGTGAAAAATTAAACAAAAATTATCTGCTGTTTGTGCTCTTTTTCCCCATTTAATAATTAATGAAATGTAAATAATGCTGTGGAGTCCAAAGCAATTCATTGTGGGAGAGGAAGGGGTATGTTTATATAATATGTGAAACCTCTGTATGGAAAGAGGTTACAAGTTTGCCCTATTTTTTCCTGCTCAAAGTCAGAAATAAAGCCACTCATTTCCCTGGAGATCTTACGGCAAGAACAGATTGCATATTTAGATATTGTTTATGCAGCTAAAGTCATCCGCTGAAGTTCATTCTAACGTGGGCCTGATCAATCCTGCCAGCTGTGTGCTTAGCACTATTTACAATAAAAAATACTGCAGCTCAGTTTTATACCAAAGCAATCACCTTGGCAAACAGCATCTCTTCTAAGGATTAACACAACTCAATGTCTTTTGAATGGTCTGCCCATGTGTGTACACTGAAAAATGCATGTGACAAGAAGAGAAGAAGACAATTGCTAGTTATCAAAGTCACCACCCTAATGGCGAACTAATCAAAAGTGCTATATTGAGGGTCACTGTTGTCCATAGCAGCTGACCAGCACCTACTACCGAACACACAGGAAGACGAAAAGATGCCACCCTTACTGTAATGGAATTTGCTTAGTGCTAAGTCAATTGTTACTTTTTCGAACCTACAGATCCCTTTAATAGTTCCCCTAAGAAAACACTGTCCTGTTAAGCAAGTCATCAAAGAAAATAGTTTGACTCAGCGGATCTGGAGTGAGACTTGCAGCATCCTCACACATAATAATATAATTCTTAATGTACGAATAGACAAGTCATAAATCTTTAGCAAGACATCACTTGGGTTTTTTTTTCTTTCTCGTTTTGATAAATTGTTAGCTACATACCTGAAACTAAACCCTTAAACCTTCTCAAACCCTACCTTCTAATAACTCATAGGCACTAGGGAGATGACAGCATGATGAATACCACAACAGACAGCTCCAATATGGCACAATTTTATCAGATCAATATCACACTGCAATATAAGAAAAGAGGAGCAGATATTAGTCTACACAGTGTATTACAGATGAGGTACATTTCTTCTCCATGTGCCCATACTGAACCCGAGCAATATTTCATAGGTGTCTGAAATGGTTTATACACTTGTACACACAGTGGAAACTAATCATGGCAGTGGTATCTGTTTAGATTTATTATTGTGCATGGAGCTTAAAAGGTTCTCGTCCGGCGTGAGCATGCACTTGAAAGAACAACAACAGGAACGTATGCGTGATGCTCCAGCCAATTACTCAACAACTCCAAAGGTTTCATTACAAACCAACAGAGTAAGTTGATGCTGACATTCATTGTACAGTCACACATATATTTAAAAGGAATGGGATTATTTTTTAATGTGACATCCTAGGGCTTCAAAACCTTTGAAACCATCCCCTGGGTGAGATACTTAGCAAGCCAGTTTGCACTGCTCCTTCAACCTGCTTCAATTGCACAATAGAAATAAACAACAAAACAGAGAAAAATACAGAAATGATGATAAGCAACCCAGTGTCAAAAGAAATTAGCAATGTGTGTCTTGCACAAGGGAGTGATGAACAAGACGAATCTGAATTTCCCGTTAACATAAACGAACCAGATCTCAACATTCTTTCTAGGAATGAATATTACAAACGCTGTCCATTGTTTTCAGACATCTGCAAGAGCTTCAAAAACAAATGGGGCTGGGGGGGGGGGGCATTGGAGGTGATTCTAAGCCACAAAGGGCATAAGGCAGGGGTAGACCCTGGCACACACACACACACACACACACACACACACACACACACTACAGGTAATGTAGAATTACCAGGTAGCATAGCTGCATGGGGAACAAGAGTAGCGTGAATAAAACCATTCAACTAAGAGAACATGCAACCTCCACACATGAAGCGTAGGTGCATGAGCCATGGCATGTGCAGCGACCATGCTACCCAATGAGCCACTATGTCACCCATGGAAACTGCTCCTGTACACAGAAATGTCCAAGAAGAAGAATATTTGGGGTCACAGCACTAAGTAGCTGCTGTCTTTCTTTTCCTACCATGGGTGCTTTGGGCTGAATGCAGATGAGGCTCTAGAGGGTTGGGGTCATTTGAGAGTGAACTGAAGGAAGAATGAGACATCAACCTGAAAAACTTGTAGCAACAGTCTTCGCAGAGACATGCAAGTTTCAAAGTAGGGGGACAAATGGAAGTTACATATGAGCACGCTAATCAAACTCCATCTCGACTGTCAATTTAAACACAAACACAGACTTGAACACAGGCTCACATAGTCATTGTATCAATGGCGGTGATGTAGCTATTTCCACAACACAAATATTTCAATATTTAAAGATGCCATGGGATAATCATAATTATTGCTTTTTATAAAATATTCTTTCGTTTCAATGGCCCGCAAAATTTATTATGGTAATGCAGAAAGTATCTATCCATTTAGATGCATCTCAGGAACATGCAATAAATATGCAGCAGTTTAGAGTGCCAGTCAAATGTTTAAGCAATACATGACATTAAACATTTAAGACCATTCTCACCAGTATGTTAATGCGTGTAGCAGAGGAACTGATGTAACTAATGCACATTAAAATACTCTGTCTGCATGCTGCCAGGCTAGTTTGCTCAGCATTCTCACCAATACAGAATATTAAAAATGACTCACAAATTGATTCAATAACACCACCATGAGTCATTTAAAAAGTGCCGCTTCATCAAATATCGTATTAGCAGGAACGTTTGCGGGAACCAATTCATAGCTAATTCTGAGAAACAATGTGCTATGGCAGTAACTGAATAGTGTCGCTAACAGAAATCCACATACCTGATACAATCACACCATTTTGTTACTTAATCAGTTCTCAATGTTCTCAACGGCGATGGCCTGCACTGAATATGGAAGCTAGTTTCTTAGTGACGTTTTTAAAAGATAAAAACAAAAATAAAGTAAATAGGACCATCCGTGGAAAAAAAAGAGACTGCAGACGTTCATAATTCATACCTACTCTCACCAGGGGTTGATCCTGGGGCCTCTTAGCTGTCACTGGCAATAGGGCCGGGCTATTGTGAGTACTCAAGGTTCGTTAAATGCTATTAAAGGAACACAGAATCCCTTGTGCTGAAAACTTGTCAGCATTTCATTAGAGACTGATAAACACATAATGTGTAAGTGTCAAACAGAGAGTCCGCTCTACAACAGTCTGGCAGAGTGAGTATTTTGGGATCAGTTTGAAGCCGCAATTCCCATCTACAAGCAAATTACTGAGTGAATTAAAATTTATTTATTTGGGATTTGTTACAGTAAGAAAATATATCTTTTGGGGTCCCAGGAAAGCCGAAAATTCATTACTATTCCCTCAACTGGCGATCTCTATCCATCTACTTTTTCAGTATAGGGTTAGAGGGAGGAGTCTGGAGCTACAAGGAACACGATGCACATGATGCCAGTGCATCACACACACTCACACACACACACATACACACACACACACATGCACACCCACACACACACACACACACACAATGAGAGATTCAGAGATGCCAATTCACCTAGTGGCAAGTCTTTGGACCGGGGCGGGAAACCAGAGAACCTGGAGGAGACGCACACAAAAGAAGGACACCATGCAAACTCCACATGGGGCAGGGTTCAAATCCCAACCCTGGAAGTCTGAGGCGATACCACAGCCAACTGGACCATTACTCTGCCTGTAAAGAGGCCATTTGAATGTAGAAATAACACTGATGAAGGATCTACAACAGTAAGTACATGTACCTTAAAGGAACAAGATACATAAATATGGTAATAATATTTGTATCACGGGCCAATAAGGTAGTTTTTTATTATGGCTAATTAATTTAGTGACTTAATCATACACTCTTTACATGTCATGACCATTCAACTGGATACGAGGTTTGGAAAATAAATGGAATTGTAATGTTTTACAGGAAAAATTGTAATGCGTTTCATTTGCACGCCTGCATTCTGAGTATCAATAAAGACTCCAATAATGATTAATCTACATGAAATAAAGCCAAGGCTATTGTTACATAGTATTCAAATTCTTTAAAGAAGAAAAAAGTACCAAATGAAAGGGCACATTAATGAATACACTGAATAACGGGCTAAAATACCAAGTGATAAATGTGTGTAAAATGTGTGTGTTTGACTGGGACCGCAGATTCACGTTAAGCCAATGTTTCATTACGTTTAAATTGATCATTGATTTAAATTAGATTGAACACATTTCTGGGCAGCATATTATAAAGCATTTGCATCAATACAGTTACAATATAATATTTAGGCAGAAGCCTTTAAGATGACAGTCTTCTCTGTCTAGTATAATCTTTTTGGAACAATTTCCATGTGTAAGTAATCAGTTACTGAGTCTGTTAATCAGTTAATCTCCTTTTTTCCCTCTTGTGAGAAATATCTGGAATTAGATAATTAAAAACGTGTCAGGTGAAAGTCCAACTAGCTTCCTTGCAGTATATGTTCTCACATTCCATGCTTTGTTCATCTTATTAACCTCCTAGCTGCACAGTGCGTCTTTAAATGAAATCTTTAGCCCCTTACATGTGAAATTAAAACCACAGTCCCTTGAGCGATTTTAATTATTCCTGTTCTGAAAAACTTCCACTTTGTCGGCCTTCTTTATTACAAAGTTACCCACTCCCACTCAGAGAGTGTTTTTTTTTCCAGGTTCTGTCATGCCTCAAGTCCACTGAGCCTTTTTTCTGCAGCCCTGTTAAATTCTCACCTTGCTCTGCCCTTATCATCAACCCATTCAGGCACAAAGCAAGGAGCAGGGGGAGTGTTTACTTGTTTCCACAGTACATTATCTCACACATTAATCACCAAGCTGGAACTTCCAGACAAGGGAAAATCTGCTACAATGCATCAAAATGCCCTCATTCAATGTTGGACTATGCTTGACTTTTCTAATACAGGAGCACAAAGCAAGACTGGTCAATAATGCACACAATAACACACACAAACACACACACACACAGCCACACAAATTTAACCGGGTATGCTTTATTTATTATCAAATTATAATCAGAGAAAACATGATCCAGTATACATTAAAATTCATGGTGATTATTACATGGAAAAATGCACAAGTCAGTGTGTCTAATTACGCCAAATTAATTGCATGTAAATTGGACTTCAATTTGGATGGAAACAGAAGGTTCCTTTCACAATGGCTAAAATGCAGATCCTTTCATGGATCTGTGTATAGATAAACATTGTGAAAAAAAAAAATAAATGAAAATAACTATTTTGTATTATTTAAAAAGTAGGGAGAGTCATCAGTCAGATACGGCAATATTTTTGCAATCTACACTCAACGAATTTTATAGAAATATTTAAATATCTATACACTTCATATGTATTATATGCATTTATTGTAATATTTTCAAGCATCTTCATATTTTGTGTAAGAATAAATTGTGTTAAAACATTAATTCTGCTTCATAAATTAAACTGGTTGAGTATACAAACAGCTGAGTTTACAAGTAGTGAAGATCTCTCACAAATGACAGTCATACTACCTGTCCGTGATGATAAGTTTGAATGAAGTGACAGAGAAGGAAACACTAATGTTCATGCGTTCATTGAATGACGTACTTACAAGCACACGCTGTAATCTGATACTTAGAATGATGGAGAATAACACTTTTGCTACCTAACACAGCAGTATGGTATAAAAATGTACATTTTTTTTACATTCATGAAGCACAATTTCCAAGAAATTAATGTTAATTCTGATATTATTGCAAACAATTCGGCGGCAACATCGGACGCCAAGAAATAAACTTTTAGAAGAACTGAAAAGTTTAGCTATAGTCGTGATCCATGCAAAGCCACAATCAAAACAAAAGAGAAATGCAAAAGTAATTGAAAAAGTATAGAATCCCATACACAGATGATTACAGAATTTAATTATTACTGCCATGTAACGCCAGTTCAGTGATTGTGAAACTACTGCATCTTTGAAACTGTTTTTTTTTCACTTGTGAAACATTGGTTGCTTATTGCTAAATATATAATACTGTGCAAGTTTGAAAAAAAGGCACACTTGCATAAATTCTTCAGTCCCATCGTTTAATCAAGAATCCCCTTCTGTTCAACTATATTAAGAAAAAATAATCAGCATTTAGTTCCAAATTTTTGGCATTTTCAGTCACAACATACCCCAGACTCTTATCACAATATTGGTGCAAGTAGTGTTTTCACCTTTTTAAAAAAAACAATTAGATGCAAGATAAGGCAGTCTTTGTTTTCCTCAGCTCAGCTGCGGCTTCTCAAAGAACACAAATCATAAATTAACTGCATTCTTTCCCAACTGTGACCTGCTCCACACAATTATGCCCTGAGGTATGAAACTTTCCCAGGCAGTTCTGGGCAAAATAATTAGACAGACGATAAAATAATTTGCACATTTTGAAGCTATATAACTAGAGCTCCTTAAGAAAAAAATAAAGTTTTATAAAGAGAGAGCACAGCATTGGGTAAAAAACTTGTCGGTGGAATACACACACACACACAGACACACACACACACACACACACACACATACAGATAAGCTGTGTCTGCCATGCAGGTTATAATGAGGTAATGGACAACAGCAACAGCCATCATTAATGATTGTGTTTGCCGTCTCTCTCTAGCCTTCTTACCGCAATTAGCGTTTTACCAGATCGCCAAAGGCGGCGGTGTCAGTGGAAAAACATCTAAAATTCAAATAAATGAGCAATGTAAATAGTTAGCGAGAGTTTACCCAGTGAACAATACACCCTTATTAGAGACAAGTGAAAAAAGAATTTGGTGGGGGGACACAGTCGTGGGGGGTGGGATGGGAGACACAATGTGGCCCTTCTCCTAGAGCAACTTGTTATCAGGCGAAACGCAGAGGCCCCATTCAATCTGCATTTAAATACATTTCATTCCATGCACTCATTTGCATTAATTTCTCCCATTATATTTGGAAATGGTCAAATGTCTAGGCGGCACAATGCAGCAGCCTATCACCAGCGAGCGGAGCCCACACCTGATGCCAATTTAGCCCGCTCAGATCTTTTCATTGCTGTAGCCCAGTCTGACAACTCTAGCTCTTCGCAGTCCAGGGGACTTTTCAATTGGATTTGCTTGTGGTGACAAAATTGTTTTGCTTGTGGAGAGATTTCTCTCTCTCTCTCTCTCTCTTTTTCTCTCTCTCTCATCCCCCCCCCCTTCCCCTCTCCCTCTCTCTGACTGGGCGTCTGTTAGGGCGCCATGGGAAAATGAGAGCCGAATGATTCTCAGTGGCTTCTGATTTCCACTATTTGTTCAGCATTAGGTCCCACTTATCTCTCAAAAAAGCAGCAACATGTGGAGCAAAAGTGACAGGCAGACATGCACACTCTCTAACGGATTCATTGTGCACGTCGAGCCGGCATTCAGGCTAGAGGGGCCCTCTCGCTCAGACACATCCCAGCCCGCCACTGCCAGTTACCACCACTAATCCTTATTGCAATACAAAGTAAATATTTCATTAGATTTTCAAATAAACAGTTAGCCTGGACTAATCTACTATCTATAACGTGACAAGATCTATTACAGCTCATGGGTCCCTTTGCAAAGCAAAGTGCTAATGTGTTCGCTTTTCGGCTTTGAAAGCATAACAATTTAAAAGGGAAATCTGCAGAAATTGAATCATCGCATAAGCCATTTCTCATGATTACTGTGATGTGAGCGCGAGATTTTGTTGCATTTGTCTTAAGTAATAAGACAGACCATTTCAAATTCTGTTGTCTGGATCACGATCAGGGCTAGTAGTTGGAAATTTCCTTATCCCAACAACTAGTTATCTTTTAGCAACACCACGAGTAAGACTTGTTTTAACTGAATTCCTAAACACTTTAAAACATCAAACAGAAAATCAAAAAATGCAGATGATCCGATGACAGCCTGATAATGGACGCATAGATGGATTTAATCCAATACTCTAAAGTCTAATGTAAATATAAACAAAAAGAAAATTACTCTTATCATTGCTCTGAATTACTCTTAATGGCAGGTATGTGCGTATGTATTTTTGGTGACATTTCCATTTGAGCCTAAAAATAGAGATATACAGGGGAAAAGTTATAACTTCTTTGAATATGGAAATGTGAAAAATGATAAACAAGTTTGCATGAAGGCAAATCGCGATATTTAAATCATCTTGCCTGAAAAACAGAAATACCCGTGGTTCCAGAGCGTGTTATTTAACAGAACAGGACATGTGTAACAAAGGCAACAGACAAGGCCTCCCTTATAACTCACAATAAAATGTAAGCAGTGGAAAAGAAATTAGCAAATGAAATAAAAGACGGGGGGGGGGGGGGGGTTGATAATAAAAACAACGGCGCGAACTACAAACAATAAAACAAGCACTATTTATATACCTTAATGTGGCACTGGCCTTAAACAGTGTGGGGTGT
>JAODLD010000001.1:42224146-42236053 GCA_026781065.1 Mormyrops boulengeri
CCCCCCCCCCCCCCCCCCCCCCCCCCCCCCCCCCCCCCCCCCCCCCCCCCCCCCCCCCCCCCCCCCCCCCCGGATGATAGAAGGATCTCGGCGCTCTCTCACTCATTAATCACTGCAGTCTTTCTGACCTTTCATTTGCCAAGGGCAGGAAGCGAGGAGGCTGTCCGAGTTAGAAGGGGAAAAAAAGCGGCTATAGATATGCTAAGTCCAGAAGATGCCACAACACATCCCTAATGAAGAGTGAAATTAATCAGCTTCATGGGTTGTTAGATGAATTTCCCAGCCCCTAGGTGGTATCCACTGTTTTGGAGGCTTGATAAAGACAGATAGGCCCCTTAGCCATTTATACATGCTATCAGAGGTGCTACAGAGGCTAACCGCCATTCCCTTGGATTGAAAATTTTGAAATGTGACATTTGTGTTTAAGTAACCTTGTTTCAGGTGGCAGGAAAGAGCCAGTAGTCAGAAAAAAAACAAATGACAAAAAAATTTAGCATACAAAGCTAAAACAGTCGCTTTTATAAAGTAGTACTTAAATTTATATTCATTTTCAGTTTGCTTTAGTTCTGTCTACAACACTGAGCTACATCCAATTTATCCTGGCCATCACATCAGATCTGTGTTTCTGCACGTGCCAAATATGCGTTTTCACATTGCAGACCATCATGTACTGCATCAGAAAGCTACACATTGAAGTGAAGTGACAGAACTGTCACTACTGGCAACCAGAAAGTCACAGTCACCTGACATACTGGAAGAACCTGTGTGTTTCCGTCAGGTTACAAATAAATCCTAAGCAATTCAGTTCCCTCCCTCTCTGGAGTCGCAGGTTCCACTGTTGCAACTGGCAAATAACAGATTTAAATACTGATCTGAGCTACAGAGCTCATTCTGCATATAGGGATTCACTGCTACAGACTGAGTCACACAAAGGAGCATATTTGAATATAATTAAATGATATTCAAATATATGAAATTACCCGAGAATTCTAGAACACGATATGAATCTTCTACGAATTCTATGGAAGTGTTTATGCAAGGTGTTTTTTTCTCCCCTGCTTATTATTGACGAATTATCATCTATCTAACTGATCCATCCACCCATTCATCCACCCTTTCATCCACCCATTCATCCACCCTTTCATCCACCCATTCATCCACCCTTGCATCCATCTTCTAACCACGTATCACACTCAGGGTCACAGAGGGGCCTGGAGCCAATTTGGGGCAGCATACGGCACAAGGCTTCCCGGGATACAGATGATACCAGTTATCTAACGTGTGTTTTGTTTCAAAATAAATTTAAGATTGTATGACATTATTCTATCTGAAGCTTAATAATAATTTTGCCAGCAGATTTTACATGAGAACAGGACACTTTAAAAATAGCTCATTCGAAAGCAGCATGAAATAGTCCAGTTTCCCATTTAAACAACAGGGAAAAAGGGCCTAACTCTTTAAAAGCATGTCTATTATTTATTGCTCTTATTTTAAAACTGCATCTGGGGAATTTATCAGTGATGAAAGAATGAAATGTTACAGCCTAGTCCTTCCTCTCTTGTATCCATTTGACCTGGCAGTCAAGTGAATTCTAATGAAACACAAGTGATGAAATAATATTTTCCTAAATGTGGTGCCCCATTTTAGCCATGTGCAATTAATTAAGTGCCGTAACCCTAGTCAGGAAACCAATCAAACAACGAGAAGAAAAAGGTGCAAGAAAACATGATACTTCATCCCTCTGCCTAAACCTTGCATTGCAAACAATCAAAGCACTTTTTGGATAAGGCGAATAAACATGACACTCTTGCTTTTTGTTACCAATATCATTTTAAGTATGCATATACTGTAATGTGCGGACTGTTTATCAACTGCACTGCATAATAAAGAAGTGCACAACATGCAAACAGGAACACCATATTATTCTGCACATGATACAAAATCATGCTTATTTTGGCTGCTGGTGTCCCAGAACACTGTAAAGTCTTCTGAATTATTCAAATCACAGCGTGTTTTCTGTCGCAAAGATGCAAACTTTGTCTGTGTGACTTTCAGTTGTTTTAAAAGCAGCTACTTACATGACTTGAACCAGCTGGTTACCTAACATGTTATGATTTTCCATGTTAGGCTTCCTTTCGCTTGTTCTTCTGTCTAGGCAACTTTGGGAAAACAATTTATGGCTGCTCTACAAAACACTTGACATTGTCAAAGAAACGAAAGCTAATTGGTGTCCATGGAGACCAAAGCCAATTGTATATCTACACAATAGAAACTGCAAGTTCCCTTGCACTTACAAGTACGGTTTGCTACAGAGGCAAGCAATATGTCACTTTTACAGGTGTGATCCACACATTGACCTGAACCCTGTGAAATGCTCAATTACAGAGCAATTCAAGATAGAACGTTCATAATACTCAATGAAAATACAGAACGGCACTGTTGTAAATTAAGAATAAAAATACTCCGCCTCTATAAATATACATTTAAGCTTATTTTTAACCCTATTTGAGATTCAAGGTTAATTTAATCAGCCCATTTTTACTTCTGAAGTGCCTGCTCCAGTTTAATTGGCTATTTTTATTGCCTCAGAGAGATTTTTAATTGAAACCAACAGGGATCTAACAACAACTGTGACATGCTGATGTCTGGGGAATTGCCATAAATACGTGACAAAATATGTGAATTAATAAGGTTAAGCCTTCGTGAAAACATTATTGTGGAAGAGTTCAAACCAAAGAAATAAGCGAAAAGTTATTCCATCTGTTAATTTTTTTTGTAAGGCACGACTGGACACCTTCACAAGATCAGATGTTTACTGAAGCAGGTTTCATTAGGCATGTTGTGTTGATTATACAGCTGCAGATCCTCTCCTGGGATTGGAACCAGTAACTTCCCTGTCACAAGGCCACTTGCTTAAATGCTACAACTCCACTGGTTTAACAGGAACAGTTCATTATTTTGGGTCATTTATATATTTCTTGCTCAAAAAACACCTGGTAATTAAGCAGGATCTTAAATAGCCATTTAAAACATATTTTAAAAATAGTTTTGCTCATTTAGAGGGAAAGCATGTATTATACATACAGCCATATGCTTTTAGAATTAACAAGAAATAACATGTTTTACACCATCTAAAATTTTCATAGCAAAAATTTTTCATTTTCATAGATAATCACTGATGCTACTGATCCTCTCACCAACCATAACCATTACAAATGTATACTCTGGACCAGTTTATTGATAAGAATACTTAATACTTCCCTTGCCATTATACGATGCTATAAACCCTCACTATATTGCTGTGGGTGCTAAATGTGACCTGACTCTTGCACACATGCTTCTTTTGTTGGAATGTTTCTTTTTGGACTTTTTCAATCACATCTATTGGAACTGGAGCATCTTAATTGAGAGCAACGTCATATTCCAGATAACATGGCACCAACTGGCGCTCAGGCCTATTGTGAACAGCTCTGGCAGGGAAACGCCTGTGGATTGGTTGCAAGTGATCCACAGAATTCCCTGAAAATCAAAAAAAGAAAAAAACAGACCTATTGTTCCACGTTGCATGAAAAAAAAACGTTTTTTGTTGCTCTCCTCTCTCCAGCAGTGATTGAACAAGGGTTAGAAGGCCCACTGGAAGCAGGGAAAAACAAAAAGCAAAAATAATCTACCGTCAGCAGAATGTTCAGTGAGTTCTATCACCCATACGCTGATAAAGAACGGTAGCTGCAAGGATTCCGCTGTTGCGCGAGGCTTGGTGGATTGGAATGCATGCTAATTACCGTCAAAAATGTGCTAAGCCTCAAAATCTCTGGCATTGCTCTGTACCTTCAAGGAGGACATGCCAGCGGAAAACAAAGAGCGGTGAATAGTGTTAAATCACTGTAATGCCACATCAACAAAACCATACAATTTATGGCATAGGTCTCAGAGATTGTTTTAATGCCAAGGTTTAATTAAAACAACATTGGTTTTCTATGTTGGCTCAGTGGAAAACATCTTTTTTTTTATGTGTTACTGTAAATATTCATGATAAATACTAGAAAATTACAAACAATTATGCTTTCAGCATTGTAGAAAAGAACTTGTAGAAAACGAAACATCAAACGGCAAAAGCCGGAGCGTTACTGCCATTTAGTTAATCAGTAAACAGAAACACAACTTGCTTAGGAAATGAACAAACCTCTCCCTTTAAATAATTAATAGTTTCTGATTTCAGTGAGGCGGCTCTTAATGAATTCTTTATAATACTGCGACGGGTCTTGAGCAACCAAAACTGTCTTGCTCTTGAAGACATCTTAATGGCGCGCTTTGCCCAAATTTTAAAAGTTTAACCTATGTAGATCAATGTGCTTCCTTATAAGAGTTTAATAAATTAAAGTACGGGAAGCTTTTTTCACTGTGCAGAAAAAGCTGATGAGACAGGTTTAGTTTAATCTCAGGCAATAGAAGTCATTAACCATTCTCCCAGGAATTAAAATATAGCTTGCCCTTTTCTTCTCTCACTTACCATTAGCATCACTTTAATCTCCCAGCGTTTCACACTGCTATTTTAATCAGTACTTACTGCCTTTTGACAACTGAAGAACAGGCTTTTCTCCGACTCAGGCAATATCCTGATTTAAGAAAATGAAAAATGTGGTACATGCTAGAGAACAGTTTTTTTTTTTTTTAATCAAATCACTAGAAACTAGAATGTGTGTTGGCGTCTGAATCTATCATGTTGTGTAAGTAGATCACAGCATGCATAAAGATTTGGAGACAATCTCTTTCATATATTTTTCTATATGGGTCATTTGATGTTGTGGGCCCTTTTTCTTCCAGTGCAGTTGACTCAGGGAAAATATATAAGCAATACATTATTTGTTGTTTTACTGATTGGAATATAGCTCACACATCAGGCATGTTTCAGTGACTTTGGCAGATATAGGGCATGTTCTCAAAGGGCTATGAAATGTTTGTCAGACGGTGGTCTTGCAATGTTAAATATAAGGTAAATAGAGCCATTAATCAATACAGTGAAATAATTACTGTTACACTCCACATGATAGCACATGGTTCATTGATAAGAGAGGAACCATGCTAAACAGTATATCTATAAAGCATTAATAAAACTTAAAATATTGCATTTTTGGTATTTGTATAATAGATGGTGTTTGTTCAGCACCTGTGATGACAATGAAGTTAATCGACTTTCTGGCAATGTGTTCTCCTTCTGCTGCAGGAACAATGGTACAGATATTTCTCAGAAAGCAGGCCTCCCGACAAAATTTACTGCATTCATTGACACTACTGACTCTGTGCCAATGAGCACTCAGAGGAGAGAACACAAAAGGTTTCAGTTGGTACATGTAGATCCCCGTAGACCAGCACGCTTTCGGTGATGCCAGACCACGTGTCTTTTTTGTAACCTAGCTTAGTGGCTGACTAGGTCAGCGGCACAGGTGCCGCTGTCAGCAAGTGACACATATAATTTTCGGTACCGGAACTAGACACTCAGAAAAGTCCACAAATAGACACTAGATGACCTGCATCTACATTTATATTGCCATTGTTTAACGCATAATAGTTTGGGAGAAGTTATTTTAAATTATGCATATACAAAGCAATGACACGTCGTAGCTAAAATACTACAGCGCAGAGTGCAATTACTGTTCAAAATAACTTCATTCTGTTATGCAAATGAGTGTTAAGAATGGGATGGAAGAAGAGCAGAATGTGGTTTGGATGTAACATGACTTTCAAGTTTTGAGATTCGTTTCACACCCCACTATATTCTGACAGTCATTATACAGGATCGCAAATACATAAACATCAAATAGAACAAAACAGAACCCTTTTCACAGAAGGCTTCTTAAGGGGGAATGTACTAACAGATACATTTTGAAATATAAATACCATACAATACCACCTTAAGCTGGCATCTAATTACCCTTTATCAAACATTTAAATGCTTATTACATTTCACAGGTCAGGATTCACATAATGTTTCAGCATCTGCTTTACAGAAATTCTAAATATTTCCAGGATCTAAACGATCCAATAGAGTAGAATGCTAAGGTTTACAAAATTAAGATAAAGTTAAAATGTTCTTCACTGTCTGTTTAATGAATCTGCTTTATACTGACTCCAAACTACTACAATATTAAATACGTTTCTAACAAGTCAAAACAATGATTATTTACTTGTGTTTTTTTTTTGTTGAGATTTTGCTACTATGTTTCAGTCATTGAATATAGCTTAGTACTATAAAAAGGTATGCTATATGAAGATGTATTTTAACCCTGTAAAATACCACTTCAGAATTGCACATACAAAATTATAATGTTTAAAATAAAAGCACCTCAGAATAGAAAAGGTGGGTGGCTTGGGGGGGTTGGATTCTAGTTGCTATGTTGGCTTGCTCACATTCCAGATAGAGCAGAGGAATGTACACTATTGATAAACTACATTTGGAACTTGTAAGGTCACTGGTGCTCTTTTCAAAGGGCAAGCTATACAGATAGGGACATGTATTTTTTTTTCATTGGCTGTAAAGTCCAGACTATGCTCCTCCCCTCTATGTTCCTCTCCTGGCCCTATTGAAAACTGACACCACCTTTACTTGAAACAGTTGGAAACAGTTTATGAGCATTTCAACAATAAAATCCTCTCTCTCTCTCTCTCTCTCAGATCAAAAAGTAGCTGCGTTCATTTCTGATCTCCGTCCAAGTTCAACTCAAAGTGATACTTCAAAGAGGCACATAATCAAAGACAAACAGCTGTTAAAACAATCACATGTGACGTCGTTGTCTTCGAGACTTCACACACACAAAAACGAAAAGGAAAAACCCAAGAACGAACAAAAACCGAAGTAACTCGGAGTCCTCTTCAGGAGATAATATCAGAGAGCCAGGAAAAGAAAAAAATTAACAATTCAGGGCGAAATAAAACGGGTGATTCTACAAACAAGGCCAATCATCCATCTGGAAGAAAGACCATCGCTGCCCACTTTATCACCTCCTTAAAACACGATTGGAGATGAGACCTTGAAGGCTTCCAGGCACCTGCGCACATGATCATGCTCACTGTACATAAGTCATTAGATCTGCACTGTCGCCAAGCCCACATAATATCGCCGCTGTCCAATGAAAAACATCCTATCTCCAACAATCCATTATGCCAGAAATGTGAATAAATGCATCTTCTCAGGAACCACCTTACAAAATAAACCTACAACAACATAATGAGACAGCCTTAGCACCGCAAGTAGAAACCTGCCTTTACACAGCTGTCAGGGAACGCTTTAATGTTTTAAACGGACCTCCGCGGGTTGTTGTCAGTGAATATGTCTGTGTCAACAAGATACAAACTAATCTTGCTTTACTGTATATTCACAATTAACAGTGATAATAGTTAGCTAGCTATCTAACTATCCATGGTAAGTTGTTAAAATTAGCAATACAAAGTTATTTGTACAACTGACCATCATGAATGCAAATGTTAATTAGTACAAATACAAAAACAAATTAAATTGATGACTTGATACAACATCATTTTCACTGGTCGATTTTTTTGTCAAACGCTATCAGTAGATAAAGGGGAATGAGCGTTTCCATCTAACGTAAAAAGTCACAAGCGGACATACGTGGTTCTCATCAGACAGTGATGACAGCCCTGCCAGGCACACACATTATATATAGCTGAGTTCTACTGTACGACGATCAACAAAATATCTGGCTAAAATGAAGTGTTATGCAACAAACAATACAACAAAAGAGCCAGCCTTGTTTTTCAGAATTTCTCATACATGCACATACCTTAGTTTGTTGTGATGCTGAAATCCAATATCAGGAGAGAAGGTTGAGACATACAAAGATCAATATTTGTTAAATAAAAATGTATGATTTGTTTCACCAAATTAGTAAAATGCTCCCCTATGTTTTTCCATTTTCTGAAGCAGATTCTATGGCTGAATTATTTCATGGAAAATCACTTAGAAGTTCCAATGCCTAAGTGCACAAAGATGCATTTATTCTTTTGCGGAACATGATGCAACTGGTCAGTTGGCTTGTTTCTGTCTGGATGGTCATGGACTTACTGGTCAGCTGATATCTGGCAGAAATTTGTGAAAGCTTCTAGCAGACAATGCTATTTGCCAATTACCTAATACAGTATATGAAATTAACAAATGAGCAAAGACTAGACTACTAGAGCATTCATCTATGTTAAAAATGCACATAATATTAAAATTACCAGTATATCTATCCTGCATGATATATTTATTATGCTTTATCTAGCATAACACTGCAATTTAAAGCACGTCCCAAGAAATGTGTCTGTCAACAGTTTGACTGCTTAAAGCAGCAAATAGTCTATTTAAAATGCTTTTATCTTAACGCAGGTCCCCTTGGCATGGGAATGGTCTCCTTCACAGAGTAATAGAGCTTGAAAACTCAGCCAACGGCAGGGAGGGAAACCATCGCATCGCCCGTTACTGTGAGAGACAAAATGCAATTAAGGCTCTCACCAGGGATGGGGAGAACCAAACAAAGCTCAACATGAAGACACAAAAGCCCCCCCTTTTACCTTCACGCCACAACACAAGCGGACAAAACTGTGTCAATCATGATCGCTTTTTTTTTATACCTTCCTCTGTGGCTTTTTAGCGAAGTTGAGAGGTTTAATGCATCTACACCAGCAGGCGACCAGCTTGTGATTGTGTTGGTGGCCCATTCGGATATTTGAAGCACGATGGAAAGATACCCAAATTTACAGCCACAAAATCAAATCATGGATCAATGGACAAAATGAAGTGAAACGCTTGTACTAACGCACGGGATAAAATTAAAATTTAATGAAAATGGATAGCACAATATTGAACATTTAAAAAAGGAGTACCACATGAATAGTGTTCCTCGGTAGTTTCATCTTATTATAATTTTTGATTTAGACTTTGATACAGTTAATGAAAAAATGCTATAGGAAAATATGACGATATAGCACACATGGTGAACATAAAACCCATGCAGGATAATGGGCCATCCAGCGACACAGCTTAACACGTAGGAAAATTTGATAGTTTATAAGTCTAAAGATCCCTCTTAAAATAACATCCCATGCTTGCATAATTCCACTACAGAAGGAGCCAATGGAGAGAAAATGCATGATTCAGAACATTAAATAAAACAGAAGTGTCCTACAAAAAGTACATACCCTGAAGACGCTGTTTACTTACAAATTTACAAATTTAAGTTGTTTACCCTTGGGTTGTTATGGGTATATTGTTTGTGAATGTGTATGTTGTTCCTTTAGAAAGAAATACTGTTTATTACATAAATTTTAATAAAACACCCACCAGCTAAGTCATACTAACTCTTCCAAGTTAAGCAGTAAACACTTTTTTGGGTAAAAGTAACTGAATTGGCGTATTAGTTAGAATATATACGTGTTTTTAGTCTTCGATTTAATGCATTCAAAGCACACTGACTGTTTCCCCTTCTCTTTTTCATTTCCCAGCCCTTTATATGTGTCTCTTTCGTCTGTTTTGCGAGGTTCTTCTGTATATCTTATACTGCCTGCTAAACAAGCTTGGGAAATGTACATTTCCTCAAGGCACATCTCAAATTAAGACAACTGGGCAGACATAAACAAAGTAAGCAAACGCTTTTGATTTCTGCTGGGACCCCGGCGTAGGAACACAAGAAAATACCAAAGAACAGAATGAAAAAACAGCCTCCCAGCAAATGTGGCTCATTTTTGTCTACATGTGTGGGCGGGTGCTTTTTCAACCCTTATACAATGTTATTCCCTCAAGATACTAAAGTGAGAGTGTATGCCCTTGCATGTGTGTCTGTCTGTCTGTTCATCTTGGCAGCTCCATCTGAAGGACACATGGATTTTAGGGCAGTACCGCAACAGGATTACCAAGCCAACTGAAGGATAACAAATGACCTCACGGCGAAACAGCCGTTGAAATTCTTTCAGTACATGGCCTTAAAAGCAACTGAACAAATAGAGATAAGAAGGTTAGTAGGATTTGAAATTATTATTTTTGTCTTCCTCCACTATTCCTCTCTCTCTAAACAAAACAAACAGAGCTTATTACTGCAGATTACCTTACACTGGACAGACACAGCATGTAGAGCCCATTGTAAACAATGCCTCTTATTCTGCCCACAAAGTATGTGCCATTTATAACACTGAACAATCATATACACAGTGGGGGCAGACAAAAGGAAAATATATTCTGGCTTCAGGTTGAAAAAATACAATCATCAAAAGGCTGTTACCATGTCCGTTGCCATAGCAAACTCAGATAAATTAATTAGTTGCCCTGCTGAATGCCCGGTCACATCTCTATGTAAATACTTTCTGAACAGTTGTCCTGTTATTATGTCCAGGAGAAAGGGTGGGTTTTTACTGTCTGAATCATCACATATTTATTTCCCAGTTTTATTCTCTGCCTTCTGATCAAAGTCCCACTAAAGGTGAAACAGATATACTTCTAATACACCAAGTACTCCTTCTTAGCAGGATCTAGAACAGAAAGGCCCACTTAAGTTTTATGTTGTTTATTTTATTTATATATATACACCGTGGGCTTTGTGGCATAAAAAATATGAGATGGTTATTAGGCATGGGAGAAACTGTTCCCATGAATTAAGACTTGTATATATTAATGTCTACTTGAAAATAATAATTAAATTTACTCTCATAATTAATTCAATTCTCATGTTTACAATATTTCATTTCTATGTTCAACAAAGCAGAAGCTTAGAATATAATTCATGTGCTGTAGAAATGTAACTCAATGGGAGGAAAGATAGAAATTAATAAAAAACTAAAAAAACAGGTCAAAACAATGGTAAACGAAAACTTCAACAACACTAAACTAAGAGGATCTTTTATTGCACAGCACATATATTAGTGAGTGCAGCTGTCTTGCTTGACATTATCGTTTTTAGTTAGTCAGAAGTCCCAGTTTCTACTCTAGTTTTCCGAACTGTTGATTGTGAAACAAAGTACTGCATGCAGTAATTAAAATCTTTGGTTTACACTCAATAAACGATGGTCGGCCTACTAAATGCATGAGTCTGATCCATGTGGATACACACTGACATTTAATATCGAGAACCACCGTTGCACGATCTGAGGAATTCACCATTAAAAATGATTACAAATGCTTAGCTCCATAACAAGAAAGATTTAGACTTCATCACATTTCTTTTTAATTACTCAATTAATTTAATCATAATGTCCTTAAATATTTAGTGCTTGGGTGTTGGGCTCAAAATATGAACTGAGCTGAATATTTATTCTTCTCGCTTGGCATTCTCTTTCCTATAAATGTACGACAAAGCTGTTACAAAGAATGGGTTTTATAATTTATAAATGGCATCACAATGCAACAGGCACTGACAGACCAGCAGCTCTGCACTAGGGCCAAGATTTATTATCAGACCAGACCATCCAACAGTCAAGCGTTAAACAGAACAAAAACCCATTCCAAATAAATTCTCACTGTATTTGTGTGTTGATTTGATTTACTGGCCTGTGGGGAGGCACCATTTGGAAACACAGGAATGGCAGAGAGGAAGGTTGTGCCTTGGAGAAGGGAGGACTCATATGCCAGAAGTGTTTATTGTGTCAGGTTGATTTATTGAGTGGGCTTCATTTCACTGAATGTTCTCAGATATTTATTTCCCTAAAGGCCCCGCGAAGATATGAGCGAGCCTGGATCCGCAGATGTCATCATTGCCCATTTTACGGAGTCAGGAGATTTTTTATTTTTTTTTTCCCTTCTCCCCCCACAAACTGTAAAAAGAACAACCAGGAAAAGTCACGGTACCTTCCCATCTGTGCCTTACAATTATTGTTAACATTTGTGAATTACTTCTGTGAAGATAGCATTGTCTAATACTGCCT
>JAODLD010000001.1:42236153-42265856 GCA_026781065.1 Mormyrops boulengeri
CCCACCCGCCACCCCCCCCCCCCCCCCCCCCCCCCCCCCCCCCCCCCCCCCCCCCCCCGGCGCCCCCCCCCCCCCCCCAAGCCACCAACCAAAACAGCTAAAGAGCATGAGAACACTGAAATTCTATGAGTCTGACAGTTAAATATGCCCCCTTTCCACGTATAAGAACCTCTTTTAAGCATCTCCTTACTGCAGGACTGCTCTCAAAGTGTTATAAATAGATAAACAATAAAAACAGTGCGTAAATTGGGCTTGAAAATTGAACGTTAATATTCCCTTTATCTTTGGAAACAACTGGAAAGAAGCAGATGGTGCTGGCCATAGATTTTCCAGATGGCTGTCCTCAGTTGTGAGCCCAGTGACAGAGGGCAATCTAACTGACAAGTGCCTTTTGCCTTTTCACTGTCTGTGGGGGTCTGTCTAGTTAAGAGAAACATACAGGATTCGGCAAGGCATGCGGGGGCTGGAAAACTGAGCTGATCATACTTCAACAAGATGGAATTCTACAGAACAGTATCACACAGAAATATAGCGATGGAATGCAGTGATTGGACTGTTTGTTTATTCATGTGTTGCGAATTCACTGATTGCATTCTTATAATGGATGCTAATTAACAGTAGCAGACCCAATGGATTTTCCATTTCTGTCTATTTGAACATTGTCATTGCATTTTTTCCTGGCTGTCTTAGTTCACAAAAGTCAGCGCTTTTAAAAAAGTGCAACCAAAAACCTTTTGCTTTATATAAAAATTATTGTGGATTTATGCACATCGAAATGAGCGAGTACAACAAACCTCTATTTAATTTGCTCTTGACTGGAAAAGACGTGGCTAATTTGCAGGCAGCCCTGCCAAGAGCGTTCATCAGACTCTCCTTGCTTAGTTTATCACCTTTGCCCCACCTCTCTTCCCAGAACCCTCTTGTCATATGCTCATTAACATACTGCAAACACTGAAATTTTATGAATAAATCCCCTAATTAGTGCATATTCACTGAAGGCCACAAGGTGAAGTTTCCTAAAAACTAAGATGCCCTGTGGACAATCAAGTCCAACAAAAACACACTCAGTCTTTATTGTATTCCTTATCCTGTTTATTTGTAAAGCTATTTCTAATCTTTTCATGTCCTAGATAAATATGGGACCAAAATATTCAACAGTGATCAACATTTCTAAACAGTGCTTCACCTTTGTCCGCCATACTGCATTTAGTTTAGGAGAGTGACGGGGTATAAACCCCTGGGATCATTTTTTGGGGAAGTTTCTCATGTGCTGCTAACAGGCAACAGGAAAAGGCTACCGGTTTGCTAGCCTCAGTACAGAACTTCAGTGTAGTGTAAGTTAAGCTGATGAGAGGATTGAATGTGATCCTTGATTGTTGTGATGTCATGCCTGAAATGGGAAAAATGTACTGGTACTATAAAAAGATCCTTTAGTCACTCTCGCCTGGCAGATTGGTCTCCTTTGGCAGGACAGATCAGCATAACTGAAGACAGAGGGCAAGTCCTCCCCCACACGGGGGACTGCAAATGGGAAATAAGCATTTCCTGTGACATTCCCCGGGTCAGAAAAATATTTGCTCACAGAAAACCATTTTAAGCAGTTGGGTGGCATGGCTTCAAAAATGAACAAAGAAATGATGGATTCCATCCATCCATCCATCCATTTTCTATAACCACTTATCCTATTCAGGGTCATGGGGGTTCCGGAGCCTTTGAAGGATTCCCCCCCTTTATAATAAATTAAACTACAAAATACACTGAGAAGGACATGTACACTTCAGCTCAAGCTCGGCACTCTTCTATGTAAGATAAATGGAAACAAGGAATGGTAATTTCCAATATAATCCACAAGGGACTTCATATTTCTATTCCATACGTGTTAAACAGCATTACTAAAATTCACCTCGGGGTGCATTTTTACCTTAACTCTAGTAACGAGATGCAGTACTAAGGGGTGGCGGCGGCACATGGAAAATGTGCGATCTGTGTCAGCACTTGATACTAGTGTGATTTAAACAATGAAAATGTAAATTGTTCCCAAAAGAAGGACCGAGTTCTTAGAATCAGCGCATGTAAATATATTTATGGCAAACAGCACAGTAGTTTATCAGGGGGATTGTAAATGCGGTAAACTAGACTGCATGCGCATTTCATATGTGGCGTGGGCAGGTAGTAAACTTACTGCGATGGACTTTCCGTCACTCTAGTAAATGGCTTCAATTAGCATATAACACATAATAATACAACGATATGAGAGCATGACACAGATTAAACCTCGCACCTGTAAAAATTCCATGGTGTCATTAGAAAGACTGCTCGACAAATAATTCAAGTACAAAATACAGTAGTCATGTGTGAGACATAAATAAGCGAAGCACTGTCTATATAAACATGCATAGTGAAAAAAATCATACAAAAAACAGAAATGAAAGCCAGTGTATCAGAATGGCATATCCACCGAATGTCGAAAACGGAAGTCAACAACATGACAAGGGTTTGCGCAATCTTTTTTTTTTAAAAAAAAACATTACCAGAGCCAAACAGGCCCACACGAGGAAATAATTCAAAACTATTGAATATGTGTGCAGATAATTAAAAGACTGGGTACTTATATCATTTGAGTGATAATATTTAAACAATTTGCCGAAAAGAATTTCTGGTTTTTATATTTCAAGAGACACTGAAACATTTTTGGGTGACTTTTCCACTTCTAGCACCAAAGACAACAGGTAGCCTAAAACACCAACTGGGGGCTGTGTGTGGGTCAGAGGGTGAGGATGCCGTGGTTATGATCAGTGTGTTGGTTCAGTACCCAGGGTCCGCAAAGTGATGTCAATGTTGTGCCCTTAACCAAGCCCTTAACCCCCGATTGCTCAAGGGACCGTCTGGCTCTGCTCTCTCAGAAAAAGGTCTCTTGCTTTGGATAAAAGCATCTGGCAAAAAAACCATAAATGTACTGGTATCCTAAAAATCCTAGCAATTGAAAAGCTTCTCAATGCAAAACATTTAGTGGGGTCAGATTTGTCCTGCCACTGAGCCACACAGACGGTACTTACTAGTCCTTTTTCCCCTACGTTAACCACCATTAAATCATAGCTCAGAAAATTTTTTTCTACATAACTTCTCACGCACACACGATACCGCTGACCATACTGATTTTACACTCAAATATGTCACATGGAAAAGTGACAGCATTATTTTCACCGTGCATTTTTTTTTTTGCATTGTATTTTTTGCCACCCAGTAGAAAACAGCCCATTGCTTACAGTCCATCACAAAAAAAGCCATGTGTGCCACATGCTGTAGGGAAATGCTCATTGTTATGGACTGCCAGTTGAAAATGAAGCAGAAATGAGGGAGGGGGGAGGTGGTCCACAGAATATGTAATGTGGCAATTCATTCTGCAGACAGGCAGGCCTGCCATCCTCCCCCAGCATCTTAGTTAATCCGACCGTAAGTGTAAATCAATATTCTAATGATGCCGTTTTTACTTTTTTGCCTCTGTGCCCATTGTGCAAGAATAGCTGTGCTGTCAAAAACGGGAAAGTGTCAGGGCACTTAGCAGAAAGGATATGTGTTACATATTTGATAAGAAAGAAGGGTGTACCGCCAAGCCTGCGGGGACCAGATAAGGGACACGTACAGCAGCACGTTCCTGGAAGAAGTTGTGTTAACATTGATTTACAAGTGAAGAATCACACAACAGAAACACAAAATTAAAAACCCCAATTTGCCAGAACGGGGTAAATGTAGTGCAGAATCTAGAGTTAGAATTCAGTTCTCTTCCAGAACGAAAAAGATTGTCTGTATGAGCATAAACTTGATAACGGCACAAAAGTATAAATGTTACAATAGGCAAAAGGTAGCTAAAAATAGAACGCGAACAACAGATGACATCACTGTGAGAAGCTGGAATTACAGATGGGTCCAAAACATAATCAGACCTAATTAGTGCAGGTCATCATCCACAACTAACACTTTTCCATGCGTAACCCTTACAATCTTGAAACAAAATACTGATTAGCGCTTTCATACATCAGTGTGTTTGATTCTTATTTTAGATACAAATAGCTGACATCTTTGATCAGGGCTGTCAACACTGCATGTGAAATCAGGCAAATTGTCCTTTACATCAGTTTCCTGCAACACCGCAAAGAAAAGCAAAGTCATACGCCTGTAGCTTCACTGGGAGACACAGAGCACAAACGTATTTCTAGCCTCAATTGCAAAACTGTAAACAATGTGATATGGTTTGTATGCTACTTTAAGACAGATGCATTAATAAACTCTGCAAATCTGCCCTTTCTCATATACCCCACACAGTCTGGTTAAATATACTGTCACATGTTACATTGCTCTGTGGATAATGTTCACAATGTACTTGCAGAATGTAAGCTCTTAGCTATGTATATCATTTCAGTCATGGATTTAACTTTGTTTGTTTGTTTTTTGTTTGTTTTCCTTCCAAGTGGATTTTTGGAGTAAAGTCTCTCAATAAAGACCATCAGTCTTTAATTTGACCACAGCAAACATAAAGTACGTTAGACGAATCCTACCATCACAAAACATAATTTTTAAATATAAGTGTTTGTGGGTATGTGTGTGGATTAGGGTTATAATACTTTATGGGGACCAAATGTCCCCCACAATGTAATAAAAACCTGTTTTTTTGACGTTGTGGGGATCATTTTTCGGGTCCCCACAAAGATCTGTCAATGCAATTGAAAAAGTAAAAATGCCAAAAGTCTTGTATTTTGTTTGGTTGCTTATGGTTAAGGTTGGGGCTGGGTAGGGGTTAAGGTCTTCATGTTGAGATTAGTGTTTTCCCCATAGAAATGAATGGAGAGTCCCCACAAAGATTTAATTACAAACCTGTGTGTGTGTGTGTGTGTGTGTGTGTGTGTGTGTGTGTGTGTGTGTGTGTGTGTGTGTGTGTGTGTGCGTACCCTTTGACGGGTTGGTATCCCAGCCTGGGTTCACCCTAGCCATGTGTCCTTTGCTGACTGGGAAAGGCCGACCAAGATTAGTAATTAAAAGGTGAGCGGATGGATGGATGGATGGATGGATGGATGCTTGTAAAATCAAACACCAAACAAAAAAACAGACTGTACATTTCCCCTTAGTTCACAAAGGGTGCTAATGAATACCATAGTCCAGAATCACTGCTTGCATGAAATAGGAAGCGGAAAGAGAACATCATGCACATCTCAGAATTCCATAAACCTGTAAACAAAACCTGTGAAGCAGACTAATTTTAACCAGCGCAAAGCAATTAAAGCAGAATTCAATTTGAACACACTGTCCATCTGTCAGAAGGAGACAAAAGCAGAGGAGATCTATTATTGCCGAATCTCTGCTCCTGATAATTTGCTTGCAGAGAGATTCCAGTTTCTAGGAACTGCACAAATTTAACTGCTACAATGCTTAACCAGGACTTAGTCCACAGCAGCAATTAACAGATGGGGAAAATCAGCAATAATCAAGAAAGCAGATATATTTGGCTGTGTTAAATGCATACTGGGAAAAGATAGAAGAGATGCAATTAAAAAAACACAACTTCCTTATATATAAGTAGCATCAGTGAGATTTCAGACTTTTCCAAACATTAATAGTTAGTTTTTTTTGAATGCCGCTGTTGTTTTAATGTTGCATTCTGTTTTGCCATAAATTATGAGCTATATTTTACATGCATGCATTCACTGAATGTGATAAAAATGAGCATCCACTTGTACTTATAACTTATAAGTAGCTCTTTTTTACAATAACAGATGAAGGGATTTTGAAAATTCTTCAAAAACTTCTTAAAGTTCAAAGACGTACAAGGTTCTCAATGGCAGGTCAATGCGCCAGGAGCTACTTCCGTATTTAATTACAAAAAGTAATGAAGGATACGACATTATTCATGACCAATCTTATTACCATATACAAAACCAGACACCCCTAGCTAGACATATTCGATTGCATAATCTGGGTTTAGGGGGACCCCCTTCCGAACAAAACCAACATCTAGAGGTTATCTAATAGAGAATGATGCGTAGATATTTCATATCAAGAGACATCATGTGCTTTGCCTTGTATAATTAGATTATAAAAACCTAAATAGATCTGTTTTTTTAAATGGTCCTTGGCAACGGGCTAGAAGACATCTGTTAAATTTTAGAATTACCTCTATTTTCCTTTGGTGATTTTAATTGTTTATTATATATTTCATGAGCAGAGGTCTAAATGAAATATGTTAATATTTTAGACCTACTGAGCTTGAAATGTGCCATCTAAAAACCTATTTGTCCACTTCAGAGCCAGAGATAAAAATCTATATTATCTACGGGGCTTCAAGGCACTGAACATCAATACTCCATGCCAGAAATACTATAATCTTCAAAGGTAGAAGAGTATGTCATTTCAAATCAGAAATGTATCTTGCATCTTTATGCTCCTTAAAACACAATGCATCTCAACTGATTAAAGTACATCAAAGCCTCGTCATTCATTCCTTAGAGCCATAAGGGTAGATTTTAATTGCAAAATGTAAAACCTCACAATTAAAGGCTTTGTGGTACTTTAAGCTAGTCTAAACAGTGATGTTGAGAGCTGCATACAAATGAGTTAGAATGCAAACAGAACACTTCTGTGAAAGCGATTGTTTCAAAAGCATACAACAGTCTAACGTCATTTACGTACATCCATTAAGACTAACGATAATATTAAACAGGGAATCAGCAGACACACAATGCTTTCAAGGGCACCTCACAATGAGTCTTGTTTCAGACAAAATCATCAACGTCTCTTCCCGCTTTTTCGTTAAAGCAACGATCAGTACATGACAACAGGATTTCAGCTTAATGGAATCCATTTGATGGTCTCTTAAAAAAAAGATCTTTTTATATCTATAACAACATTTAAGGGGATCAGTGATAAATTTATATTGGATCAGTAAATGTGAGCTTTTGAGAAGGGCTTTTAAGTTACAGTATCTAACAAATTACGGCAACACAGGAAGGAGCCAGTTAGACAGAAACGTCTGTGTCTGTCACGATAAGAAGGCAACAATCACACTATGTAGCTAATAAATTCAAATTAACTTGGCAAAGCAAGCCAGGAAGTCTTTAGTGACAGTTCAAATGTACAGGCCAAACCTTTTATGGGAAACATCGATAGTTTTCTCTTTTTTTTTTTTGGTTCTTTCTCGTCCCTCCTCCAGTGTTTCTTTAAATATTCCATCCTGATGCCCAATCCTGAATTTGATATAAATACACAGAGGTCCCATTAATTAAAAGCCTTGTCGGACGAGGCGGTCATCTCGCAGACGCATCAGGAATTAAATTTGGATCTGCTACCGAAAGAGCAGGACTGCTGTCCTCAAGGGGTTTAATGAAAAACACTTTCGTGTGTAACTCATCAAAACGTGGGCCAGGGAGAATAGGCAGAGAAAAAAGAGAGCAGCGGGATGTCCTGGGAGGTACTGGAATGTGTGACCTCTCATTTCATACTTTAATAAAATCTCACCCAGGTGTCCTTGCAGCCTCCTAGTTGCCACAGGGTCGTAAAAGCTGAACAGGAGCCTAAACTGAGCAAAGAACGGGCCTCCTGTGCTTTCGATTCTGCAGATTCTGGCTCGTACTGTTTTCTGGCTTGTACCTTCAATATTTTGACTTTGCACACGCTATCATGAGGAAAATCTCAGTTTATCGCAATAATAATAATAAAAAAAAAATGCAGGTCCGATTGCCTCACTTGTGCCAGTACAAGGATCTGTATCATCCAAAATCGCATGTAATATCCAGCAAGACTTTCATCACTCCAAAGAGACACAATGGAAGATCGTGGAGGTGATGTCAGATCAAAACGACTAGCAGTTATGATATTAATTGATGGCGTTGCACTTTCACTGACATGCGTGCTATTTCACCTTCAGACTGGCTTCATCCGTACTGAAGGTAAATACTGGAAATAAAACAAACTTTATATTTTTATCCTAAGATATGGAACAGAAACTTACGCTTGATTTATATCAACGTGACAATGGATAATGGCTCTTGGTGATGCAGTCTCCTTTTCAAGTGATAAATTATATCTGCAAGTATTGTTATAGCTTTGGACTTATATATTATAAGATCATCTGAAAGCCGTCACACGATGTTCAACCGAGGGAAAATTCACTTCTGATTCAATGTGCCATACAGCACATTTTGAACTGCAACATGACATTTTTCCAGAATGAGAGAAGAGTTGGTGGTTAATTGTTTAATCTGGGAAAATGTCAGACATCACGATAAAGGGAACAAAAAAAATGCATGAAATTATGTTGTGCAAATGCTACAGCTATAAGAGTTTCATAATTTCCTGTAGCGAGTTTCTCTACGGTTGGCCTGGCATCTAGACCTGAGCAGGAATTAAGGCACATGCCATGTTATTGTAAACTCTTGAGAGACATTTCATTAATTAGGTTTAAATCATTTCAGATTTCAATAACAGCAGCAAATTGACAACTGGAAAAAGTGAGGTAAGCAGGCCGGGGAGTCTGACAACATGCTATCAGCTGTGCCACTCAGACACATGATACAAATAAATTTAACGCCAGATAAACCAGGGATCTCCTTACTTATTTGTTTCTTTCTCGATTAGGTTCTTGTATGACATCTTCACACTGTATCCACAGGAGAAACCATGTGACGGAATATTTAAATTATTTCATTTGCTGTGGCTAATATTGCAGCAGGCACCACATCCATTTATCTCTATCGCGTTTGGCGAAGCAGTTTCTCGTTTTGGTACTTTTAAGTCTAACATAATAAGAAGAAATGATTTGTAGATCTTTGTTTACACTGGGCTCCAGAGGATCTCTTTGCTACAAAGTAACAACTTAGAGACAGGCAAGTGTTTTATAAAACTAACAATGTTTCTGGACATCAAAAGGAACTGATGTTAGGCCCCTGAAAGTCTGGATCCTTAACAATAATAATGTTTATTTAGCCAAAGCAGAGAATGGTACCTTTGGTCCCTAAACTCTAAATGAGATAATACCAGAATGCATTTCATGAATATTAAAAGGTACATAATAGGTTTAGGTTGACATTTTTGGCATGTATTGCCAGCTCTTCCATTCAAAACATCTCATCTCATGCTAAAAAGGCTTTACATATCCCTATCCAGACACGCTATACTCTTGTCTCCCTCCCTACCTTGCTTAGACTTTTCAAATGTGCACCTATTCTCCCAGTGGGAAGCAGGTGGTGTGCGGAGATGTTTACGGAGAGCCTTGTAACTGACAGCTGGCAGGATGAGACTCAAGCAGCTGCAGCCCTGCACAAGTGGAAAAAAGGAGAAGGCAAACAGTGCCAATGCCCTCTGGGCTGTCAACTGCAATCTCGCAAACCTGCAGGGCTTTTAACCAGGCAAACAGAGGGAAAACTGTTGCAGTCCAAAGAAATTACAGCCTCCCGTCAAATATCTTTGGGTGTTTTCCGCTACTGGATATGAATGTTGTGTGTGAGGCATAAAATATAACTTTTTTCACTAAAGGAAGCAATAGGGATTGTACAGCCAGCAGCTGCAATAATAGCATTAAAACAGTCATAATATTTAAGATAAACTGGACACAAAATGATGAAATAGGGGTTATCCTTTGAATTTAAACAGCTTGCAGCTATTTTGCTGGGAATCTGATGGTAGGCTCCCAGCTCTCATACATGCACCAATGGTATGTTCCTACAGTCCAGTCCCTACAATCCAGTGTGAGAAAATGATTACATGCACATGATTATTCACCAGCAAGGATGAAAAGAAATAAAGATGCTGACTTACAGAGAACAATGGAGGATGCAAGACGGTTGATATCAAAGACAGACGTCCACCATGATCCTGTTCAAAAGACACCAGGCTGGTCTGGTGCCAGGGTCGACCAGGCAAGCGTAGTGGTGACCCTTGACTCGTTAAGTGAAAGATACAGTCTCTAAGAGGCTCCACGTCTTCCACTTTCTCCCAGGCAGGCCAATCGAGCTCCTTGTGTTCTTTGTATACTACGTTACAACACGTACTTCAAAGCAGCGAGAAATAGCCACGTGAAATCTATAACACTAGTGCTAAAACATTATATGGAAGTTAAAAAGCCCATTTGGTATTTAATGGTAGAAAAAAGTACCTTCCTTTGTGCACATTAAGAAACAGCAACATTGCAATTCACAGGTAAAGCAAGTAACATGTTACTTTCATGACTTACTATTAGAATTAATGCTTTAAAAAATTCCTCCTTGAAAAATTGCGCTAGTGTGACCCGGGGTTCAGAAAGATAATACTCAGCATGTTTAACTGTTCTCAAGATAGGGGGCTGTTTTCAATGTTAATTATTTCTCTGTGAAGACACAGCGATAACTCGACAGCTCTTTAATGTAGTGGATGTGGAAATCTGTGGAGAAGCTTTGAGATGAGGGAAGTATCAGCCAGTATGTTAATGAAAGACTCCAACAAAGTTCAAACATGTTGACAGAAAAGAAAATGATGTGACTACAAGAAACAATTATTACTTATAATTCTGCACTGCCACTAAGATTGACACAAACACTGCCAACTTCCTGTACCACTTAACTGCCCCCCCGCCCCCACCATCAAAATAGCTCATAAGATATGTCTCACACAAAGATACTACAAAAACCTTCATTTCAAACAGGGACCAACTGAGCTTATAAGAAAAAGAAAAATTATTTTTACTAAAGCAGTCTGTGTGACTAGGGATTCAACAAAAGGTGACACAACCAATCAGAGCTGTGCACCACAGATTATTGAGTAAAACTGTGCTAACACTTGTGGTTAGAGCATGCCGTTCCCCTAATGGGTTTGGGTAGATGGGTAGACATTTATGGGTCTTCATCTATCTGTCGTACTGAATTTGCATAGAAATAAAAACCAGCCTTGTGAATAAAGAGTTGATTAAAGAGCATCGACTATCACCAATGTGAACAAAAAAAAGAGAACTAGCAGACAACAGGAAGTGTGACACCAGAATCACGTGACAGGGGTAACCGGGGTAACCGGTAGTGATGAACACGGGTAAGTTCCCTCTTAGGAGATACATGGGGGTCCAGCAGGTGTGCTAGGGGAAAATTAATAAATCAATCTTAGGATGTATTCTACAGAGACAAAAAAGGAACATAAAAATTGATAATATACATAGGGCTTGGGTTTGGTATTGAACTTGGTCCAGGAAGCCGGGGAAAATGCAGCACAAAACTTACCTATATTTACGAATTGTAGTGAAACAAGGAGAGGTTGAAAAAAATAAATAAGGATAATTCCTGTCATCACGTTCTCAATTGCAAGATAGTCAGTGGTCATGTGACAGTGGCCCCCTCCCTCCAAAAAAAACAGAATTATTCCTGCAGCAAAGCTTGGAAATACCACACAGATTCATATTTGTTTCATTATTTGTTTATTTATTTTCTACATTTCCCTTCATTGATTATATGGGAAAACACATACTGTCCAGAGCTAACAAACACCTGTAATGCACCCTCCTTCCTTTGCCCCCCCCCACCTCCGCCCCCCCAAATCCTCTTCTTTAAAGTCCTTCGCAGAACTCAGAATTTAATAAATCACTGTGAAGTCTGACAGAGTTTATCTCAAGGGGTCGCTTTGACTCCAGAGAAACTTGCAGACAGACAAAGCGGACCCGATAAGATGTGAAATTAAATACAGTTCACAGTGTTAAACAAAGAAGTGAGTATGTCACATGAAGCCTTTTACTCCAGAAAAAAAACTGCACCACACTTTGAAGAGAAGCAAAGATGGGTGATTCATTCATTTAGTCACATGTATTCTCATCTAAGTTACTATAAACACACCCCTCTCCATATTTAAAAGCTGACTGACTTACACATGGAAAAAATCAATCCGATCACAAGCAGACATCTTCGCCAACATTTTCCTGACGTCCCTGGCAGAGCTCATCCCTTAAATAAAGCTGAAGGTTTCATTTGCAGATTCCCATAAAAAGCCCAACAGCAGCAGGCAGGGTCTCGTAGACATTACTTCGTATCAGTTTTCATTTGACGTTAAAATGCACCAGTGCTTCATACAAAAGCACGAGTACCGGCACAATAGAACCGAAAATAACATCTTTCTTGTTCATTTCGTGTGCTGCCAGAGGGACAGGTGTTGTTTTGAAAGCACACAGTGGTGCGTGTCGTGGCGTCTTCATTGTGCGCCGGCAAATAAAGATTTTAAAGAAGTGTTGAAGGTTGAGACTTTTTTTTTTTAAAAATCACAATGATGCAGCCGTGGTTTGTGTTGATGGTGGGAACACAGTGACCCCGGGTGATTTATAATCTTGTGAAGCCCGGTCCTTACTGCTGACCAGACTCCCAGCATGCTCTTCTGTCTGTTTCCCCAACTGATGTCGTCCTGCTGTGACAACACTGCAGGACAGCTGTCAGCACACAGGGACCTCTCACTGTGGGATGGATCCATTCCTTCATGAACCCCCGACATTCCGATTGGCTTGACCCTGACCTTTAATTATCAGCATCCTATCCTGGCTCGCCACAGACCAACTCTATATGTGCAGCTGAGTTGCACTCATGAACCCAAACTTATAAGGACCTTTCCCAGCACACAGTACCACTTGAAGTAATATTAGATTATCCAGCATGCATTAGCAAAAATAGCAGCCGATACGGCTTTCGTTATCATGTTCAGATTATATAAGGCACTAGTATAGGGCTCCATTTCTACTGGCAGAAATGCAGTCAAGTACTACTTGGACAATGCAACGATAAAGTCGGATATAAAGCATGATGCTGAAATCTTGGTTTAGCGTCAACATCCCCTGTATCGGTCATGTCCGCAAATATCCATGTGATTCATCTGCCCATCCGTTTTCCTGACGTTTAAAAATAGCACCTCACAGAGAAGACATTAAAAAGTATCACGTCTTGTTGGTCATTTTAACTTCAGTTCCTCTAAATGGTATTTAAAAAGAAAAAAAGTAACAAAATGGTAAACTGTTGTTGAGAAAGGTCTGGTACACGAATAAAGTAAATACATAAATCACTCTATCACTATAAATTCATTTCCTCCAGATAGATGCAGTCTGTAGGTTAGGTGATTAAAACTCTTTAATCGAAACAAGTTAAACCCGAGACAGATTACAATAATGATTACAAAAAGCAAGTTCACTTGTTTTTGACTTATTACTACTGAGATACACCATGACCTGGATAACTGAGAATCATCATAGACCAATGACTGCAATGTTCCACAGCCTTATTCTTATTTTAGCAAGGCCTGTCCACTGCTGTGATATTGGTGTCTGATTGTTTTGCCGACTATTTTATGCTTACATTATGTATACAAAAAACAACAACAGGAAGGTAAACATAAAGACTGCATGGCACATTATTGCCGAACATTGCTGGAAGATGAACAACGGGGCAATACTGCTGATCTTAAACACTGCCTATGAAATGGCTTAGCTTAGGCTATTTCAGTCAGGCTTTCAAATAGTCAACTCTAGTCCTGCAGTGAGGCCCTTCAAATTGAACATAAGACACTGAAGGATATTCTGTGTACTCTATAACAAGAACTAAAATCACTCCACTACAGGCAAGATGTTATTGTTTTCAATGTTGTCGAGGGGCTGACTGCATACCTTCTTGCCAGTTAGTGCCTACATGTTCAAAAGGGCTGTTATTCTTCAATCAACAGTGACACTTCTGCATGACTTAATAATGATTTCGAAGAGAGCAAGAGCTCCATTCTGGCAACACAGTACCAAGTGAGGAAATGTGCACTCAGCTTGTAACACCATCTACCTTGCACTTGTTTCACCTTGAATACTTATTCTTTTAAGTCGGACCTGCAAGGAACGTATTCCGCTGTACTTTAACAGCTTTAACAAAAATGTTTTTGATATCTTCATGTCATTTAACCATCTCATTTTCTACCAAGCTGCACAGAACAATTTTGCAGGATATTAACTTTAAGTTAAACCTTGCTTGAATCATTTGAGGTTTCACTCAGCCTCTAGTCCCCTTGAGTCTGTGCAACTTCCTTTCTGATGTAATGAGCTTCACAAAGCAGAATAAAAAGTTAATAACAAGGTAATATAAAAATGTTTGAATCATGAAACATCTGGCATACATTAAAAAATTTTAAGGCCTACACTGACAGAGTGACTTTAGAAAATTCCATTCACTTGCAACCATCAAGGTTAAGCAGAACCATAATAATTATATGGATGTTGTCAGGAAACCACTTCTTAATCCCAGTTAGTGCTGTGCAGAGATGTTCAGAGAAGGAATTTTCTGTACCTGTTTTCGCTTCGGTGTCTGTCATCATGTCTGTATCTGTCTTTTTATTCATGTCTGTTTTTGGCAAACTAGTTGGCAGGCCTATAAAATAATTTGGAAATTTCCAACTGTTCAAAAAAGCAGAACACTAAACTGACCATTAAAATAAATGGACGCAAACTAGCCATACACAGTGCATCCTAGCAAGTGTCGCATTACTGAACACTCAGCCTTAAATACTTGAACTTCAGTTACCAGGGATTAGCGAAAAATAAGCCAAATAATATAACACAGAGCTAGATCTGAATGTGCAATCTTAGTGATTAGTGTATACAAAGATTGTGAAAAAACAGACATTTTTTTTGTATTTCCCTAGCATTGTATTGTTTAATGAAGTAGAAAATATAGTTTTGCAAGATGTTATCAAAAAAGAAAGGAGGTATTTTGTACATTGTAATGCTATGTAAAATAAATGTCATGTGTCAAGGCAATTTGGAATCTAATTTACAGAGGCATGCATTCTTTAAATCTGTATCTAGGGCAAGAATCTGTTATAATTCTTGGCAAGGGTTTACACAATGCAACGTAAGGTAATGTCATCTTGTGAAAACCATTTCTGTTCTACTGCAAAGAACTAGGTCATCCTCTCATAATTGTCAATCATGCAATAAATCTCTGAGCCACAAATGAATTCTGCATCAGGAACAAAACAATACATTATTGGCATTCCATGTCAGTTCAACTCGATTCATTCTGCTTTTCAGAAAAGCCGATTCAGACGTTAAGTTTAAGGATGTATCACACAAATTACCTTCCAAATGAAAAATCAGAGCAGAACTTTGCATGTGAATTCTCCTTTTAAATATGTGTTTTCCGAATTTTCATACAGAACATCCTTATATTTATGAGCAATACATATTCCAGTACATACTGTATAGGTAACGATTACCAAGCACAGAAAACGTTTCCTTTTGGTTCATTTTTCTGCATGTTTTACTATACAATATATGTTTCTTCATATTATGAATGTATATAATGAAGCCTTTTAACACGTATTCAATACAACAAAACACTCAACTTGCAAAGAAACAGGAGATTTTAGCCATTCGCTTATTTCTAAAAGATGTTAAAGTGAACAAATAATGCAAAGTGTGTTGGAAGTAAATAGCAAGCAGGTGTGGAAATGTTTTTTTAATCAAGCTAGCTAAAGGTTTACAAAGACCACATCAAAGACTTCAAAAGACTCCGCTGACTATGATGCTGCATGATTTCAAGAACAGAACAAACACTGCGTGTTTTACAGGCTCCCATTTCTCCAGAAGTGTTAGACTAAAGATCATTCTTATAGCAAAGATACATGATTCAAAAACACATAAATGTTGGTTCTTTCCATTAGACAATTATCTTCTTAGAGGAAGTAATGATGTTTCTCTACTGAGATTTTAAGAGATAGAACTTAACAAGACCATAACATTTGAGTCAGGCGAAGCAGAGCTGACTCAGACAAATAAATACAGAGGTCTGGTTTTAATGGTTTTGAGCATGGCATCAAAAGAAACGGCACATATCAATGGGAAAACAAAAGGTACAGGGATGAAAGGGACATGTACCGTGAGCACTGGGTACCTTGCATGTGCATTGCAGTTCTTCCCCTCCTGATATTTGAAACATCAACAATGAAAGCATAATGAGGGATAAGGATAGCACAGAAGAAAATACAGAAAGACACTAGATTTGCAGTCACTCTGACCAAGATGTAAATACTGCAACTGACTTAAGGACAATGCATTTCTATGCTGATTTTGAATGACACTTTGATTAAAGACTACTTAGCCATGTGTCGTTAGGCTTCATGCACAAAATAAAAAGGCACAATTGTCTAACTTTCAGACAGATATGAACCAGCAGTCTTTCCAAGTAGGAAAAGAACCAGGGTTAGGCCAAGTCCACTTGTCTTCCTTTGACACAATGCAGTGTAAATTTGATGGAAAAAATCCAAAAAATATTTTCTTTTATATATATATATATGATATATTTTCATAGATATTTGGTTGTTACTTTTTCATTTACAACTAGCTAGCTAAATAAAAGGTGTAACTATCTATCAATATTGTGTTACATGCCTATTAAGCTAGCTGAAAACTGAGAAGCTTGTAAACTGGAATAGTCACTACCTAAAAACAAACGTTTCCAGTAGGATTTTTTTAACGGTGTTAGAAATATGGGTTAGAATTTTTTTTTCGTTTACAGTATCAAACATTAATTAGTACTCACCATAGTAGCTACAGTCCCAGCCCACATTCCCATGTTCCAACAGTAACACGATCATACTGTCATATTGATATAGCTAAACTGGACCATCTATCTATCAATCAATCTATCTATCTATCGATCTATCTGTCTGTCTGTCTGTCTGTTTTATGCTTTCTTAGATGTGGTGCAAAATACATTTAATTACTAAAATCCATGACTCTACCAAAAGATTATTCGCACGTCTGTTCAGAAGTATGTTTGCTGAAACCTAACTTTACAAAAGTCATCTGAGGCACAGGGGAAGAGATAGAACTAGTGACATCATTTTGGCTCGACACTCAAATATCATTGGCTGCAGGGTATAGATCAGATAACCATAAGTACATTAACAAGTATGCTGTATTACAGCCAGTTCTTGAAGTTCTTCTCTGTACAAAGGAAAAGTTGAAAGTGGGACAAGATACATGATTTCTTTGACACCATGCTCGAACAGTACACATAGATTTTTTTTTATTAATACAAGTTCCCTCTCCCAGTGTCTGGCAGTCATATATCTGCATTCTGCCAAAGCCACACACATTTAACTAACATATTTACATTTCGGTACAGGTTTCATTTGTATTGTTCAATATAAATAATACTGCATGCATAAAAATTACAGCAAATGATTCAACTTTCCACATTATTTTTCTAAATTTCCTATGTGTAATTAGATGTCCCGCTGCCCTTTATTGAACAGCTAACGACAGGAACGGTATGTCCAACATTTGCAGTAACCTGCTCGCAATTCACAAATTTGCTAGGAGGAAGGGCAAACGCAGTAGGTCACCCATCTCAAGTGCTCTGTGCTCACGGTCACATCTCCTCAAAAGTAAGCAGCAAATACAGCTGCCGCTACTAAATTTCTAAACAACAAGAAAATACACTGATACAGCTCTCACTTTGCTTTGAGTGTGTCATGACTCGTTTTTTCCCACATGAAAGGCGTCCTCCAGGGCTCTTTGTTTTTTCTTTAATGAAATCATGTCCTTGTACCTCTTTAAAACCTGAGTCTGCCCTGACCTAAATGAAAACAGCCTCCAGACTTAGACAGTCACCTGGTCTTAAAACAGACGTTTGCCAACTGGCTTGCATTTCACTTAAGTTTTTAATTTCTGGAGCTAAAGCTTTAAAAAGCTTCCCAGTGTGGTATCTATAGAAGTTTAATCCGCTGTTTGGTGTTCAGCATAAATCACCTAATTTGATATGGAATATAATTGTTACGTTATTATCCTGATAATGGATGTAATATCAGTGAAGTCATGTGGTTATATGTAAATACTATCGTAAACAATCGTTTATCCTATCAAGTAGGCTATCAAATTTTAACATTTCAGAGAATATCCTTGTTTTCCTTCTTGTTAGCTGAGTCATCACCTTCACAAGGATCTAAAATATTCCGTATGGGTAGTAATAAATGCACCCAAAAGAACTTAAGAGATGCATATTAGTACACGAAGAATAATGATCATCTGCTACCTCATAGGAAAAACCGGCACATGATGATTAACTTACATGCTCTTTATTTGGTATTGTGGCAAAAAACACAACTTCTATGAATTATGTATTTCTACAAATGTTGCACTTTTGGGGTAGCAATGCGGTGTTTATGTTGTATGACATTTTTTATGATACCCTTCATGAAAATTAAGACAGAGAGGGGAAAAAAAAACAAGTGGAGGAAATTTCTGGAATCCCTTTTGAGACTCGTTCCCTAATGTATTCTTTTTCCTGTCAGCTCTGACGAGAAATGAAGCCATGGAAAATTAACTCCTGATACAGCAACGCTGAATTAGACAGTGAAAAAAAAGCACTTTTTAAGGATTTCAGCCTTGTCATTTTCAATTTTCTGCTCTTTGGACATGCTTGTAGTCAGATTCTCGAACATCTATACAGCATATCAATCCTAATTAGACAATCTGCGGCTGCGACGGATGGAGGCTGAATTATTTGCATAATTTAATCATAAATACTCAGTGATACATATTTCCAAATGCATTTGTACAATTATCTTTTCATCCTTGGGGCAAAAGCATTAATATGATTAGGCAATAATTCTTTAAAAAGAGAAAAAAAGGAGAAGCCAGCAAGTGCACACTCTTTTAAAACTGCAGCTTTGGGCTATATGAAAAATTAATTAATTTCTGAGGAAAATCAATTTCTCTACGTGACCACATTAGACAGTGCCAGGCTACAGCCTGGAATCTTTCTTCAATCAGGAAATCTCATCTGCTCCTTCTAACTTCTGTCAGTAGCATTTAACGTCCTTGTACAGGCACCAGTGATTCCCACTATGGCTCCTAAATATGCTGTTATGCAGGGAACTGGTGGTCTCAAGAAATGTCAGATCTGACAAAAGGCTCACTCTGAAATGTAATAGCACAAGTGCACCACTTTGCACAGTCCATCCCCCGTATCAGTGCGCCGTTCCACAGATATTTGCCTACCAAGTGAAACGAGCTTGGCAAAAGTGTAAGTAGCTAAAATCATGCTTTGATCAAGAATCTTGTCGAGTTTCGATTAGGGGACAACACTGCGGAGGCGAAAGGTGAGCAAGTAATTCAGACAGGGGAACCTAATTCAGTGTTTGAAATATTTATTTTATAATAATTTCATCAAATGAGCATAACTCAATGGGACTGATGCATTTTGCGTGTTTAATCCCGAAATACTTGTAAATAGAACAAAACAACACAAACGTTGTTCTCAATTTTAGTTCCTTCAACCTATAACTATATGCAAACAGGATGAAAGTGTGAATAGTTTCTGCACATACCAGGCATAATGAGGATGCAAGTGCTTTCTCAGTGCTAACAAATATCTATACATCGAAAATCTAGTTTATTGACTCTAGTATTAGTAGAGCACTCTTTCATCGAATTCAGTGCAATATTTATGAAAAGGGTGATTTTCAGTCTGTCTCATAGTAACATCATGCCTTTGAAACCATTATTATTTTCAATTACAACATACGGGTCCTCAGAAAATATTCACCAGCATATGTCAAATGCACTGGTGTACTGGACGCAGGTGGTTATCGCCAATGCAGAGCAGAGCTCCTTTGGCTGTTAATTAGTGTAAAAATCGCATTTATGGTTTTAAACGAATCCCCATTTGGACCAATAAATGGGAATACTACAGATCATGGGATTCGAGAGTGGAGTGTTTGTTTAATTTGTGTGAAGGTGCTTGAATGGATTTCTTATTTTAACAAGCCTAATTTTTCATGCATTCTCCCTCTCTCTCTTTCATCCTAATCAGGCATCTGTCACTCTGTTTTTTGAAGTTATTATCACCCCGGCTCCCTCTTGGATGTGGTTGCCGGGTGACGAGTATCTTAGCACCCAGTCTGACTGAAAAAGATTTGAATCCAATTGAGAGATTTCCCTTGAGTACCTGTAAACACATCCATCCCTTGTTGAAAACAAATACAGCATAACAACACAGCAAAAGAGAAACAAAAAACAAAGAAATAGGTGTACTGACTCCTTTGACTTCCACAAACATTCTGCATACTTACCAAAAGGCAACCATGCTGTTGTTTAAAAAATGTATTCCTTGAATTCTAACATTTCTGAAAGCCCTGCAATGTTCCTCGCTGACTGCAGTCTGAGGTCTAAGGTCATCTCTCAGCATGGACCGAAAAACTGAAGTCTAACCATATTTCTGGCCTGACCTGGACTTTTAATGACCTTCCTTTAGAGTTTAAGTGCCACAAAGCAGTGAAAATGTCTCTGTCCCGCAAGAAGAAAATGAAAAGGAAAACAAGGGCTGAGGTATGGTTTCTCATAAGGCAGTGCCATAACTCCTGTGGAAGCCAAACGATTACTGCCGTGGATCTGTTACTGAGCAGAAGGTACACATTAATCTCATGCGAGTAGCCCCTGTGCAGGGCGCAGCAGAGCTAAGAATCACAGTCCACTGCCCAGAAAAGCACACATGAGTGTGAGCATTGTCCCAAGTGTTAGAAAAAATGCATTAAAAATACCATAGGATAATTAAATCAATAGTTGTTTTATGATATCTCTTGGCAATATTATACTACTTTTGTGTAAAAGCATTTGAATCTCTTCATGGTAAACTTATGATCTGAGAAAAATATTATACAAAGCTTTTCTATTGATAAAACTTAATATTTCTTATGTACTTTATGCAAAGATGCAGCCAAAATGTACAAAAAATGTGAGAAAATCATCAAACTTATATTCTATACCCATTAACAATTTATTCTCAATTATAAAATGACTAGAAAATTAAAGGAGAAAGGAGACCTGGTATCCATTTAAGTTTAACGTCCAGTGGTTGTGCTCGCATTACACATAGCGCAATCTTCCAAAGGCAAAGCAGCCCTAACGAAAGTGATTCATTTCAGTATAGCATCACCAGAACCAGGTGCTTTCCAAGACAATTACAGGCCTCCCTGTGCACCAGTAATAGTGGAGCACTACACTGTCATTAAACCAACGTGACGCGCGGCATTATCCTTTAACCCTTTCAACAGCCATCCGTACTTACTACCCCGATGTTCAAGCCCAATAGTCTCTCACCTGGAATCCCTCTGAAAAATGCCATTGAGAACTGCTCTCAGAGATAAGACATGGTCTACACTGCACAGGCTCCTGTGTGGGCTATTCGTTAGTGCCTTTTTATTAAGATAAACCACAGTGGTGAAATCACTGTGAAAGGTATTGCTATGAACTCAGAACGACTGCAGTGCACTTAGGCACATCTAATAATCAGGTTGTAATACTTTAATAGGAAGAATAAAGCATAAATTTACATGCATGTACTATGTGTGCACTTGAAAAGCATATGGAAGACCTAGTTATGCATTTCAAAAGACACATTTTAATGAGCAATCCCATTTTCTTCCTGTTTTTATCTGTTGGGATACAAACTTAAAGCAAACAGTCTGGTATAAAATCACAGCGTAATCAATATAAATATACTATGTGTCATACTGTCGGAGTGTAATCGTATTCTATGTATCATGTGTCTCAACAATTCTGTTAACATAGGAATGCAGTATAGCAGTTTAAATATTCAAGATATTATTTTTATTTATGTTTTTATATATAGCCTAACCTATCATAGTCTAGACAATATCATACATGATTCTATCCTAGTAGCTGTGGTTGCTGGTTTCATAAAAAGCAACTGGAAAAATTGGACTCAAACTGCAAGAAAAAATACGTAAAATATTAAACATTTAAAATATACTAAACAGTATAATACATCCCTATCTAAACATTATAAAATGCAGATTTATAACCATGGAAATGCACACAGCATAAGTAGAGTCCAGACTTTGACTTGCAAAATACTTGTTTGTTGCATGCGAAGTACAATCAGGCATCAGTGAATATCATTTTCTTCCAATAAATGATGTGACTTCACAAACATATGTTAATTTATGGATCAGAATACCATTCAGTATACAAAATTGATACAGAGCACTATAACTCACTAATAAGTATATATTATATGATCATGTGCTAAGGTAATGATGATTACTAACAAAACTGCAGAAAAGCTAATGAAAAATTAAGTTTCCACATTTGCTTTATTAGGTTTGTATGATCTATGCAGAAGTAATTCAAGCACTGCTACTGTTATTGTAATGGTTGACAAACTAAATTACTTCTGTACAAGCCCACAAAGATATGCTATGTGATATATCAGTACTATCTAGTGGATCATTAAAGAAGCAATATCATTAGTAAAAAGGAATTAATCAATAAAACTTACTTTTTATTAACAGTGCCTTAAATACAGCGTGTCATTTGTGCAAACATATCAATATACAAACAGAAACACGTGTAACTTTAACATCAGTTATTTTGAAAGAAACTTTTACTCAGTTAACCTGATAACCTTTGTTGCATCAGTTTACATTGTGATATCAAAAACCAATCTATCAAAGCATTCAGTAATATCATAGTTGTCTTTGCTCGTTACATAATTCCCATACATCCAAAATAATTGTTCATTATCTGCACCAAATTAAACCCTATTCTTGGGAAAAGAAAAAGTCCTCAAACACCATTACATTCCTGCACGTAGATCAAATTTACAAATCTGAGAGCATCTTCATTTGTGTTGGAAAAGAGTGTACAAAGTGACATTAGTCTGAGTGAAAAGTGTTCAGTAAGTTGTGTAACATGATACAAAAGTATCAATAAAGACGTGATGCAAAAATAACAGACATCAACAGATGTAAAAGGCATTTCTGGCGCACATATTTACCACAAAGAACCCTTAACGCAATAATATACTGTCGATTTTGAACACAAAGCAGAGCAGGGCAGAAATGATCTAATAATAAATGATCTGGTGTGTGTAAATAATAACTAGACATCAAGCGGAGTTCAAGCAGGCCTAGCAATAAGACTGAGAGCTACTGTACACCTATACTGACTAAACTCACGTGGTAAAAAAAAGTTTAAGTACCGTCTAACATGCGCACACACACTTACACGGTTTATATTTAAACTAATATAGAGATTTTATTCTTAGCCTTGTTACCGCTCTTAGTCCACCTGCTGCCCTAGATATAGACATGAGCGAGAAAAAACACCTAAAAATAACGTAAACATGGATATTCGAATGTGGATATTATGAAACCAGTTAAAGGGATAACTTCTGCTTCTACTTCGTTTACCTTTGTGAAATAAAGGGAACGCACTAATGTATGGAAACGTCTAATTTGCCCTTGGCACCGTTCTATTTCTGGGAATATCGGCCGGGAAGTTTTGCCGACGGCCGGACTTTCTGCTGAACTTGTTACCGCTTCGCGGACGCGTCTCACGATTAATAAGGGAATCGGCTACCTTTTATACTATATGGTGCCTCTGTTTTCCAGTTTGCAGTTTTAAGGGATGATCCGTATGACAGGGACAGGGAGCGTCCCCTGTTTGCTTGACCAGTGCAGAGGGGCAGATTGCATGTTAGCGAATAAAGCGACGTAACTTGGTTGTAACAACGTTGTCTTTGTAAGCTTCACAACGGGAACGGGGCTTAATTCGTCCTTATCTACTGAGCTGATTACCCTTTCAGCTGCCATTTACGCGCCCCAACCAATAAAGTGTGGAATTAAAATAATTCGTGTTAATATTTTCGCAGTAGATTGCCCCAGAACAAGATGCTAAGGCGAAATAAAACTTATTATTATTTGATTTTTACATGCCGCGGTGCTATAGTGGTGTTGTGCTTGCAGTGAGTTGTAATTTTATATCTGAAGCGTGCCGGCAGTCTAGTTGCTGCGCGACTTCCACTATATCTTTATATGTATTAAATGTTGATGTGTTTTATATCACTCACCTGGCATTGGTGCAGTCGTTATAGAGAGTTTCGAAGTCCTTCCTGGAGATGAGTTTGCAGCGATTGACTCCCGGCTGAATGGCCCCGAGTCCCCGCAGGATGCGGACCTGCTCCACATTGCACACCACCGGCGTGATCTCCAGCCTCTTCAGCTTGGTGTACACCGTGTGCAGCCCCCCGACCAAGTGCTTCAGAAAGAGGTCGAAAGCCTGGGGGAGGCATATCAGCTCGCAGCCGTCTACCGTGAACGATGCAACCTTGGCTCCTCTCAGCTCTACCATTTTGCACTCGTTGTTTTGCGGGGTATTTTCGACTGGAGACGGAGTCGAGTAGACGGGCTTGCTGGGCAAGGTGCCGGGTGGGATGCCCGGACTGCTGGTGGCGATCAGCTCCGATCGGAATAGGTTCGGTCCGGAGGGGGCTATCGACGGAGACGGGCTGGAGGTTGCCGACGGCGAGGTGCTGGTGGCCGAAGAAGTTGATATCGGAGGTGGATGGACCAGAGGGGTCGGAGGAATCAAAGAAGCCGGTACGGCCATGGTCACCTATGAGAATAAGTTCAAAGTATAAAACCCCAGTGCACCAAAAGTGTCCCGAAGTAGTCGAAAGGAGAAATCCCGTAGAACGAGAACTTTGTCAGCTTTAGTTTAACAGTCGGAAGGAATCGTGCGAAGGCTGGGATGTCTGGGATCTGCGCTCTCTGTGGCCGCACATTGATCAAAGATTGAGAGAGAATGACAGGAAGAAATAGAGGCGAAAAGTGCGCCTCGCTCGCCCAGCGAGTTGTTGTTGTCACAAGGTACGGAGAAGGAGGAGCCACAGGACGGTGCCTGCGACGGCGACTGCGGGCCGCTTCCCGTAAATAACCAAGTTCAAAGTAAACGAAGCTAAACAAAGAGGAAAGGTGGCCAGACGATATGGATAAATAAAAGGCATCCTGAAGCGACCTCATCCTCCGCTAAAACGCCGCGCCGGAGGGCGAGAGCATGCTGCGATCAGGGGCTTCGCATGTCAGGGACGGCAGCAAAGTTTCTATGATCTTTTCGAAAACATTAATATTACGACACACGGTCACGCAAAAAACACGTGCTATATAACATGTGTATGCATATGCATGTCTATTTATACATGATGTATTTAAACGTAGTTTAATTTGTAAACCTTCTTGTTATTTGTATGGCGGACTGCATTATATGGTGCCTATATTCGCATGTGGCGTTACTAGAAAGTCAATAGGAACTGCTAATTCTGTTGCTTATTCCAAGGTTGCAGAGGACACGGCTTTAAAGAGTTAACATAAACATATCCTAATCTCCAAAACTAAACAAAAATCCACCTAGAGACATTCCTGTCAAAGCATGGTAAATGCACCGACATGGAGATTATTTGCAGATGTTTAGAGAGGACAAGATGATGAACACACAAAGCTGAGTTGTCAGTTAATCGTTATCTACAAACAATTTGTTTTATGCAGCAGTCTGCCGCGAAGTGATATAAAGTAGGTCAAAGTGTTCAGAATTAAAGGTGAGAATAATTAGGGTAGCAGAAATGTTTTGTCGTTTTATCTTCTTCGCAAACATAATAAGTAACACCTTGAAAGGTGGACTTCGTGGACGTTTAGACAACGCCAGTGTCAAATTAATTCACTGAACATTACTAAATAAAACTCGTTGGGAAAATAACGATAAGTGTTATAAGTTATATTTAATTGTACATTAAAGTTAAGATTTAAAAGTTTTCATAACATACGTTTTTCTAAAGTGGACGCAGTGAGGGTATATTCCACTTTGTTAGTTTTGCCAGGAATTCCTTAAAATTGCCCTTCAGAGAATGCTGTAGTGTAAAAAAAAAGAAAAATCAATCTCTGTTTAAAATTCATGACAATGCAATCCACTTGTCTTGTATGTTGCTAACCTTTAATTACATATTCACCGCATTAAAATCCCATTATTTTTGAGTTACAATTGAGTTAACCTGCTATCTCTCAAGTCTGCATACTATCTTAATAAATTGCGCAGTGGTAGATTTACCCTTTAAAACTGGTTTTTAAGGATATATATGTGTGTGTGTGTGTGTGTATAGTTACTCAGTCGTATACCTTCAAGTACATGTAAGAATGACACAGAATAGCCTCTTTAAACATTTCACGGCATAGAAAACCATATTCCATTTGTACAAATATTTGACCAAACTATTTTCTAATACATAACATGGACGCCGAAGAATTTACACAATGGATGGCATTTTGTGAAAGTTATACATTATTATTAATATTATATTAGAAGTGTCATGTTATGTATTTAAAACATGGTGCAGCAAACATACATTTCATTGACATGGTCAATCACTGAGTAATGTAAAAAACATGTTCCATGATTGTTCTTTCCTGTCTCTTCGCTTTTGATTGTGTTTTTTTTACCTGTAAGTGTAAATAAAAATTCACGTTTATGTGAAGCATACCAACTTCTAACAGGTGTATGACATTTTTTTTACATTTCATTTGTTTAGCAAACGCTTTCATGAAGATGGAGGGTCAGTTTGTGGTGCAGTTGGGGGGGTTGGGTGCGGTAGTGAAGGGCCCTACTGAGGAGCCCAATATTGAAATCACTGCACCATTCTCAGGATTTGAATCAGTGACTTTTAATCACACATTGCCATCAACACCAAGCAAATAAAAGTGTGTCAGAGCTAAGATTAAGCTACTTCTATATACTAGATTTAGAATGTATGCTTATTTTTCCATTACTTATGTAAATGTGCTATTGTATTCTGTTTATCAATTTTCCTGATGAAGAAAATTTTATGGATACCTGAGTACTGTAACCCCTTTTCTGTTTAAAATTCCCCTCCACATATACGCACAACTTTATTAGAATATTAGGACATTTATTGTTTGTGCAGTATCTTACTGGTTTTGGACTTGGTTACTGGTTTTGGATTTGGGCCGTGAACTTCGGACCAAACAAGATAACAAATTCCGCAGGATTTCTCCCTCCAAATGAACATACCTCATACTAATGTGAGTAATTTAATGGATTTATAGTGAGATTCCTGTCTTTGTTTTGGTTCAATTTTTCAAACCTAAAATCCAATACCACTGTTACAACCTGAATCCTTACTACTTTTTCTTGTAGCAGGAACCCACAAAAAACTCAGTGTAATCTCAGTTGGGATGTAAGAATTACTACTCCGCAGGGTGTTGGAAAACCCTTACTCCAAATATTCAATCTATCAGTTAAGAAGTCTTTAATATTTTTCATTGTTTTGTCCCCTAAGCCCTTAGTTTACAATCTGAATTATTTCTCTTGAATGACTGATATCATGTATTCATTTACTTTTGTAATGATCTTTTTCCAAAAGCAAAAATACTATGCCAGAAATGTCCTTATATCACCAATATGCTATGGTTTGTTCCAGCAGGTCACAGCGCTTAATTGGAGAGAGGTGGAGTTTCTCTTTACAAACCAGCTGGTGCAAAATTAAAAATTAATACTTATTTTATTCTCTAATAAAAAGCGAATACAAACGTAATTAAAACTTTGGCAAAAGCAGATACTATCAGAGCGATTACAAACACCACTTTAATAATCATTTGAATACTACTAAGTCAAAACTTACAGCTGAGTACCATTCAGAGTACCATTCCAACTTTCAAGTCCTCTTTGAGTAAAACCCTCTTAAACACCATCTGCTCCCAGTCCAGGGATAACAGATAGCAGGATCACCATTCTCTAATAAATTCACCTCCAGTATATCTTGTTACCCAACTAATAATGGACTTGTTGGTCAGGTTTCCAACATGTGTTTTGTCCTTCTGAGAGGCTTTTGTTAGTTGTATCTTTGTTATGTGAACAGCCGTATCAGCCCAGTCCTGCAGGCTCTCTTCATGTTCATGCACCGCGATGTAAATACATACATGGGGCTCCATTTCCAGGCATGCCATACCTAGAAATAATTAATTCCTCAAACCACACAGGAACAATTTTCAAGCCTTCCCTCTCCCCTTTTCAGAAAACAGCGACAGATTCCTGCTTTTGCCAGTCCTTGCTGCTGTTCCTCTTATGATCTTTCTAATTTATAACTAGGCAAGGTTAAAACCTGTTTAAACAAGATTTACACTACATCAGATCCTGTGTCATTAGCAAAGTACTGGATGTAATAATTGCCCATGGCTTAATGTAGAGCAGATAAATAGCAAGGCAGTTTTCTGATGATGTCTGCATTAGTAAGCTATAAAGATCAAATGTAGGGTTTCAGAAAATCACTTGCTTTGGGGCCATATCGCTCGCTCTTACTATCTCTCTGCTTCATTGTTTTTTCATTTATCCTGAGCAATTCAACGTTGGTTCCAAAATCAAATGCATAGTTGCTATGCTTTTTTTCATTTTTATAAACCTGTCTTTTAATTGCATACTCACTCTTAATCACATTCAGCCCCGAGTTCTTAATCTGTGTATACATTTTATGGCCCCTTCAATGAGACATGCGGGTATCACTTGCATCCCTTGTACACCCCTTTATTTCACCTTGCAGGTATAATTAGAGTACAGCTGGACAGCTGGGTCATGCCAAAATTGTATGCTTGTTAGGAATCAGACAAAGCAGTAACATGCAACTACTACTTAAATGTTAGCAGGAACATAGTTATCAGATACTACACACTAATGAGTTGGAATACTTTGAGTCACTATTTCCTCCAAGAGGGGATCACAAGTATTAGTTTTTCAGGTAATCTGCATAAGACACTAGCCTCTGGAGTTGACATATCTTTGTGCAAATGTCATATTTCTATAACCATTTTATAATAAACAATGAACTGAACAGTGCAATCAAAAGTGTTACTTGATAGAAAAAAGTTGTGAAAATGTTTTATCACAAGTTCTGATGTGTAACCTGAATATGTTGCATTCTACATCCCTAATATCACTTATGGCTCAGCAGGTTAGGCCTCTGCGCTTGTGGCCAGAAGGTTGGAGGTTCAAATCCCATTCTCATCCCCTGACTGATAGGGGCCCTAAACATTTGGAGCTTAATTGGATTGCTCTGGGTTGAGGACCTGAAATCTCTAGCAGCACCTTACAACAAGTATGTCTGGTGCTCGCTTTTTTTTCTTTTTTAAGTTTACATGGGGTAATTGTCTAGACATTTCCCTTTCACAATCAAAGAGCCTGCTATTTAAGTGAAGTGGTGATTCTCATTGGTGAGTGTCATTAGTGTGAATACTAATGAACTTACATAATCAGTTGCTCTAACTTCACAACGTTGAACTTTCCTGCTAACTAGATCAGCATGAATTGCATCACCTCAGAATAAATTCAAATTGTATAGACAACCTTAGAATATTCTTCAAAAAGCATCAAAGTGAATCCTGATAGTGACAGATTTAATAAATACTGTTGCCTGAACTTCTGCCAAAGTTTTTGACTCTTAATATAGTTGCATTTCATAATCTTGTTCCCAATCAGCACTATGAACAATAAAGTGTTTGTTGTACAGAAAATGATTCTGATATACTGCAAAGTGACAACATACCCAGATATTAACCCAATTAGTATAGTGTGACTTTACATAGAGTAATTTATGTTGACATCCCCATACTCCTTAGTTGGGTGGTACTAGCAGTAATTTTCTTTCATTATTTTGATTTATTATGACAGAAAACATTGGAATTAAATTCAGACTTATTTAAGTGGTCCGCAGTGGTGATGCAGTGCTAATACAGTGATTAGCACTGTTGACTCACACCTCTGGGACCAGGCTTTGAGTCTCGTCCCTGGCTCCATGTGTGTGGAGTTTGCATGTTCTCCCC
>JAODLD010000001.1:42266564-42310569 GCA_026781065.1 Mormyrops boulengeri
AGTCCAAAAACATGCTGAGGTTAAGCGGAGTCACCAAATTGCCCATAGGTGTGTGAGTGTGCCCTGTGATGGGTTGGCACCTCATCCTGGGTTGTTCCCTGTCTTTGGCCCATACCCTCAGTGAAAGGGTCTGGACCCCCCGTGACCCTAAATATGATGGATGGATGGATGGATGGATGCATATTTAAAGGTTTTAAAAAACCTTCAGTTAAACAATATAAAAACTACTCTGCCGATCGCTAAATCAAAGAACAAAGCTTAAACTCTTAATGACAGAATAAGTCCCATATATATCAAAGATATTTTGCTTGCTTTCTGCATACTTAAACAATGAAATAATTAACTTCAGCTGCTGATGGATGTTACTACTTCTTAAAATATGTACAAACTGGGGATATAAAATCTAAAGGAGCAATGGCACTGTATATTTTTGATGTGATAATTTATTCGTCCTTTAAGCCTTTGATAAAACAATGTTGAAAAGCAATTTAAATGAAATTCATTTAAATGTCAATTCTCATGGTTGGATTTTTTTATAATTGGCTATTTAATTAAAATAATTTTCATACTCATTAATACAGCCTGCAACTTGTAGTGCACTGACATGTTTTAATTACATGGTATTAACAAAATTGATATGCTTTAGAAAGCATAGTGAAATTTGAATAAGAAATAATTAGGCCAATCATATATCATCCTCTTATGGACATTAAGAGTATCACAATATAATTGATGAACTTTTAAAAAGGCAAGATAAATAACTTTTATTGTACAAAGTTGGCATGCACTCTACTTTTAAATAAGAATTTGGCCAGCAAGCATTATATTTAATTTTCCTATGAAAATATTAAATACATTGATATTTAAGTCAATATAGAACTCTCCTTACAGTATATGGTGTGTGAGTTACACCTGAAGCAGCTCAACAGATTGAGGGTATTGCATTGGATCGATTACATTTAGACCTCATCTACTTTACAGAATTTTTTTTGTTGTCGTTGTCGAAAGTGCCTTTTTATAAATTGTTTATGACGGATTTTTACTTGCTGGCATTGCAAGTAAATTGATATTGTCATAATTCTCAGTGGGCAGAATCCAGTAATGCAGAAGAAAATTAGCTGAAATCAATTGGCTGTAGAACATAAGATTATAGCTGTCATCAGGTTATATTTTAGTGACATTCCGAAACGCATTTCACACATGTCAATACTGTAAAATAGCCTTCTGGTTATTAAAGCATAACCTAGCGCAAGATAGGAAAATTCGTGAAGAAATACATTACATTTCAAAATGATCCATACTACCGTAAGAATTCTAATATATGTGCATGTATGGTATGAATGTGATAGCAAAGAGCAGATTTATGTCTGCTGTTCTGTAACAATTTTAACTGCTACAGTCTGAAATACAAAATTATATTTAAGTAGGTCTATGCAATAGCTACTTATCTTGGTGGAAAGTAGCTTAAAGCACCGGGCAGTAGGGCTAAGTGCTTAGTGCTGATGTTAGTAAGGGTTTATTTTACCTGATACATTGTTTGGGTGGGACAGTGGCTTAGTGGGCAGGTCTACACCAGCAGGATTGGGGATCTGGATCTCACCTCAGCTCCTTGCATGCAGAACATTCTCACTGTGCTTGAATATCCCTTGGTTGCTCTGATTTCCTCTTATAGTCCATAGACATTCTAAACAGTCCATAAACTGGAGCCCCACCCAATATGTACCCCAGCCTTGTAAGGGAAACGAGAAACTGCAAACACAGCATGACAAAATGCGTCCTCTGCGTTTAACGCATATGTGACAAAGCTGTGGACAGCTAGCACCCAGGGAGCAGTGCATGGAGGCAGTACCTTACTCAGGGTACCTCAGCGGTACTTTGCTAAGCAGAGATTTGCACCAACAACCTTTGAAGCACAAGTATGCTTCCCTAACCGTTCGGCCGCCACTGCCCCTTTGCTGTGTGGGAGAGGTTTTTAACCCCTTCCATGATCCTGACCAGGATAAGTAGTTGGAAGATAAAGAGATGGCTAATATTCTTTATCAAATCTAACTCTCAGTATAATAATCTCATACACTGAAATGGAAACTTAAGTTATTTCCAGCAGAGAGCAAAGTTATTTGGCTTCATACACCCAGTCTAAATGATCTGACCTTCTTATCTCATATGTAATAGAAATGTACTGGTACCTATCTTGTGTTTTTGAAAGGCCAAAAGACATCCTAATCTCAAATGAAATAAACTAAATCCAAAAACCATGCATTAATCCTGGTAGAAAAGACTTTATCTTACCTTTACTGCACTACGTGCCTCAAAATTTCACACAAGGCCAAAACATACCATACTTTAGCTAGCATCACAACATAACAATGCAAGGTCCAAACGTATTTTAATATAATGCATAATGTGCAAATTTTAATTAAAGCACAGTACAAGGAACAACATTTCCTTTGAATGTCTGGATAGAGGCTGCAATTGCCTGTTAGACACAAACATACTGTTACGCTTGCCTTGTATCTAGAACACAGTGAAATCCATTTTCCAGTGTGCCAGTTTCATTCTGAAGTAGTATCTGAAAAGAAATACTTCTATTAGTGTTAATTGCCCCATGTTTTCATAAATAATGCATGATACATCATAAAAATAATAACAGAAGGTACCATACGAAACATTACCTAGGATCAGTCCATTTATTTATAATTGATTACATCCTTGTTCTTACATATCAGCTGCTATTGTCTAAAAAAATGTATATTATAGTAACATTTCGAAAATTAATTAAAATACACCTTGCATTACAATAGACTTTTTAAAATTGACATAAAATTTCCAAATCCTTACTTGAAAACCCTGGTCTCTGCACATGCCTGGGCTGTTAAAAACCAGGCTTTTTCACAGACCAGCCATGCTGTTCTGAAAATAACTATCCAATTATTAAATTTGAAATATTGAATATTATACCTCTGTGATTTGTGATCAGCAATATATGAGATGCAAAAAAGCTGACTGACTTGTTTCACCATAGTTAAAATCACATTTGCAATGTGTCTTAAAGCTGTAACACAGGACAGAAGGTTATGTTGATTTATTTATATGATTTATTTATTTATATGCAATATTATTCCTGATTACAACACATTTCGCGTTTTGTGTGTTACCCTTATCGTACTCGTCATGAAAAACGAGGAGCAGGTTAAATGAATATATACGCAACGATTAGCCAGTCAGGCAGAACGAACTGAGTTTTCATTACCTGAGAACATTACTGGATGACAGAAAACAGACTTGAGTGTTACATACACGATTCCTGAGGAGACTATCATTAGATTTCACAATGCCATATAAATACCTGGAAATATAAATGGTAACTAGACTAGTCCTCTAAGGCAGAGCTATTCAAATCTCGGTCTTGCAGGGCCCAGCACTGCTAATTTTCCAGCCTTCCTTTAGCTGTGAGCCAGGTGTGAAGCCTCTGGCCAATCAGAATCAGTGATTATTACACTAACTACTGGGGAGAACTGAAAACAAGGCCTGGATTTGGAATAGAGGGCCAGATTTGAAGAGCCCTGGTTTAAGGCCTATCAGTGTCGCAAAGGCGTAAAGTTGTTCCCTGTAAGATATATACTCTTCACTGGAGAATATCCAATACTGTATATCAGTATCTCTAGTAATATTTGAAAAGTTTCTGTATCATTACAGATCCACATTTAGCTTCACACATGTAGTCACGGATGCATGATCGCTGGTTTGATTGTTTTGCTTCCTTAAAATACAGCTGGGATGATGGCAGCATACAATATAAAATCTGGGATGATGGATGTGAATATTAGTGTATCAGTACTTTTTACCTTTTGTGGCATTTTTTTATGTTACCATAGATGTTGCTGTGTTGTTGTCTTCTCTTGCACATTTATACCATTTAATGCCCTTTATACCGTTTCTTAAATTCCCACAACCCTGAACAGAATAAGTTAGATGGTTGTATCATCTTACAAAAGTGCAAACTGAACAAAATAGAACAGAAACCCAATTCTGCAGCACCTACGTACAGTACATGCACTAAAAGCACTATAAACATTGTAATGATTGTACCACACCCTACGATTCAGGATTAAATAGCCCTTGATACATAAAAATATCTGTAGATATTGAAATTACAAGGTAAACTTATAAAAAGAGTAGTAATTATTGCAGTCTTGACGGACTCAGTTGTGCTCATTCTGAAACAGTCGCCGTGATTAAAATGAATCCCCATCGACTTCTCCATTAAATTGCTGGCAGAAGCGATCTTTTGACCTTTCTCATTGATTGAACATAACAATCACAATTCAATTCTAATGCAAAGAGAACATTTGTTGTAATGTACATGAGATGCATAAGCATTTCCTCTGTGCTCTGAGTAATCAATGAGGTGACTTGTAGACACACAGGGACGACACAGGCCTCACTTGCCCTAATTAACAGAGCCATAGCACACATCTAATCAAGCTACTTATATGTGTTTAAAATTTTCCATTCATATTTTTTAAAAATGACATTGCTAAACATACTGATAATGAAATACACAGTACTAACTACATACCCTATGCAAATTTTAGATTATATTTAACTTAAACTCTTGCACATCCAATTTTAACATCAGTCATATTGTCCCTGGTTTGTGTCTCTGAGTACACAATAGTAGCTTATACTTGGATATTAATCATTTGAAGCTGATATCTATTTGCAATTTCACAGCCGTTACAAACATGCATTTTTTTGTGCTAACTTCATTCAGGTTTAGCTGAACTCGTAACAGGAAGGTAATTTGAGATAGTTTATCATTTTTTACATTTTGGGTTGATTCTCATTGCTGAGAACAGCTACATTCTTTGTAATTTATCATGTGATCAGGTTGGCTTTGGAGGGAGAACTCTGTGCCTGTGCACATTGGTTACATATCCTATAGACATATCAAAATATGCAGAAGAAACTACCTTGACAGCATAATTTCCGCAGTTAGTCCACTTCTGGGCATTTCCGCATCACATGCAAGAGAACAGCTGCAACTTTCACTAAAATTCACTAAGTTGGGAGAAAAAAGAAATAATGAACAAATCACCAAAATTGTGGTGCATCATGAAGAGGCAAGCTTTCTTGAAGTCAAAGATCTTGACCAGATTGTATCATAGTAAACATCAATGTCTAATCCAGGTTGATACCCGCTGCAGACTGCATCAATGGAAGGGATTTAAATGAGACTTGTAGGAGGACACCATACATCTTGGAAGATGTATCTAGTATTAGTCTCCAGTCAGAGAACCTGGCCAGCAGTAAACCCCAGGAGGGCGTGGGCTTACATAGTCTTAGCGCGTCGCTAAAGACAAAGCAGAAACTTTCTGGGTTGGACTTTAACCTTTCTATGCAAACTTGGAGATCATTGAGGGCATCTTGTTCCAGTAACCTGCAGATAAAAGAATATTCATTTTAATTCAGGAACTACATACCTCTAATGAGAAAACATTGAACTATTCCACATTTCAACTGGCTGAAAAAACAGAACTTCAACAACAGACCGTGTTTTTCATACTATAAATAATATTTACCTTTCAATTACTTCTCTCATGTGGAAGACTTTACTTTTCAACTTCGAAATTACAGACCCCAATCAAGGATTTTAACTGCATGAATGACATATTTCCAGTATTGATGTACAGAGCCCAGATGACCCTGTTCAGGGCTAGCAGCTGAAAGATGGATGAATAGATGGATGTATGGAACAGAACTGAACAGAAGAGGGATGACAGATGTAATTTCATACATTTCTCATTCTATAAATGCTTCGCGAATGTGGTGGACTTTCTCAAAACAAAGGGAAACTTCAATTGCTTTAATCATCTAGCCTTTCAGATTGTTATTGTCTTTGTTTAAAAGCAGTTAACAGCGACTGTCTCATAAAGGAAATTTCAACATATTTACAGAACGATCCCCAATTAAGATATGAGCATGTGAAATAAGAAAAATGAAGTAATGTTGTGTCTACTGTATGTAAAATAGATAAGATGTCTAATTAGTGAGGGACAGACAAAGAACAGCCATTTAAAAATAATGCACAACTTAGCACATGATGCTATGCTTCCAATATTTTATAATTATACATTCGGTTAGAGATCTGTTTATACACGTGTGTGTGTGTGCGTGTGTGTGTGTGTGCGTGTGTGTGTGCGTGTGTGTGTGTGTGGATTATGTTTATATTACATTGTGGGGACCAAATGTTCCCCACAATGTCATACAAACCTGCTATTTTGACATTGTGGGGACCATTCTTCAAGTCCCCACAAAGATCGGTGAATGAAATAAAAAAACTAAAAATGCCAAAACTCTTGTATGTTATGGTTAAGGTGAGGGCTGGGTGGGGGTTAAGGTCATCATGTTGGGATTAGAGTTTCCTCCATAGTAATGAATGGAGAGTGGACATAGCTGTACCACTTAAGAGTGCATTTATGCTGTCAACATTTTAATTTCAATAAATTTTGGCATGACACAGAAGAATTGTACCTTTAATCTCTTCTAAAAGGAAATCATAAGTTTCCTGGCTTATTTACTGTGCTTATTTAGTAAGTGTTCTTGCACAATTACAATTGTTAATAGATTTGGAAACAAAGGAACTTTGAAGGTGGGAAAATGCTGACATTATTTCAGCTGGAAAAACACTCCAGTGAAAAAACATTTGCAATAAATGCAGTTTTCTGGAAGGGTCCATCTAAGAAACACTGGTTTCCCCTTCTTAAAATCACCACAAAGGAGGTATAAACCAGGGACAGTAAATATCCTCTCACTGTAGCCTTACATCATGCAGTTAGCGTGTTGCTATGATTGTGTTTAAACATTGTAATTTCACTTTCCTCCCATTAAATGTATGCACAGTTTTACAATCCATAAACAGATCCCGAATAAAAGTTAATAAATGTCAAAATTTGCATTTGAAAAAACATCTCTCTGCATTTTAGCAAAGATCAATCTATGAACCTTTCAACATTTTGTCAAACAAAATGCTAATTGTACCTTGAGGAATTTAGGAGACAGTGACAAGAAATGAGATGCTCTGTCCTTTAGAATCAAAAAATCAGCTTGGGTAGCATACATAAATCTCACTATCAGCAGATCAAACACACACAGGGAGACTGGGGCCATCGGGAATTTTCAATAATATAAAATAAATAAATAAATGTTAACATGCCACAGTATCTTCCCTTCCCGTGTTAATTGTTTTACCTCTCAAATAACGTGCATTGCATACATAACATTGGCATACACCTCCTCATAACCTTGCGACTTAATTATGTATATTCTGTCAACGTGAAGGAGACTTTAAAATTCAATCATTCTTTAAATGTGTAACACTGCTCATGCTGTACGGTTCGTTGGCTGTTCTTTAAGCTGGGAGTTGAAATGTGGACATAGTTGTTGAGATCCATAAAAAAAATCTAACTAATACCAGTTTAATACCAATAACGGCTAAATAAATTTCCTCTTTGACACATGTGGAGTTGAGACACGGTAAATCCAAAGGACGTCACAGAAACCATACAACTCTGTAGTCATTTAATAAGAAATATTACATTTGTTGAAAATAATAAAACGTTTCGTAGTAAATCTGTAATAATTAACACCGATATGCATCTATCTGCCCATCCATCTTGCATAACCACTTTTCCAGTACAGGACATCAGCCTGGAACCACTCCCAGGAAGCAAAGGGCAGGAACAAGGCAGGGAAGCCCCCACCTGTGATGGTAATCTATCACAGGGCACATACTACGGGTGACTTAGGGACACCAGCTCGCTAAAGATATCGTTATGAGTGCTTAAGTGAACGTTTTCATGATCAAAATCTCTCCATTCACTTGTCACCCATGTTGAGTACCGGGGTCCTACCAAAAATCCCTTCCTGGTTGGCAAATAAGCGTGTTTTGTTTCCTAAAATAACACAATGGGCTTCCCTTTTTCTTTATTGACTCTCGATCCACATTACTGCCTGAGAAACATTTTGCATGATAAAGGAAGACTAGTCGGCAATGCACATTTGCAAATGACTTAGATTAGAACCTGAATTTTTTGTGCCTTAACCTTGGCCCGCATAAAGTTCGTTCTGGTAAAGTAACTACCCATCCATCCATCTTCTGAAACTGCTTGTTCTATTTAGGGTTGTAGGGGGTCCGGAGATTATGGGCACAAGGCAGGGAACAACCTAGGATGGGGTGCCAAGCCATCGCTGGGTACACTCACACACTAGTCACACAGAAGCCAGATTACCCAGAGGAAACCCCACAATGACACATGCAACCTCCACACACACACAGAACCTTGGCGGAGACTCACTACATTGATGGAAGCTACAAATAGTAGCATTATGTTTGCATGAAAGATGAAACGTTTATGAGTTTATGAGCTTCTAGTGAGCCTCACGTGCACTTGATATCAGTTTAAGTGCACACTAAGCAAATGTTTCACTGGGCATGGTCTCCAAAATTCTAACATTTACAATCTATGAGAAAATTAAGATTAAGACAAATAAATGAAGGTTTAAAAATGACTTGAATGGAGTCATCTAGAATTTTTTAAATCATCGCCATAGGGTGCTAAGCAAAAAATAGGAAGATCATGAAGGGGTATTTTACTATAAGGGTGTTCTGTTACAGCTAGGGATTGCAGAAGGATGTTGCATACCTTCCAAAAGGTATCCTCAGAAAAAGATTCCAAATCCTTTTGGATGATTCCAAGGCAGTCAGGGTATTTATTGCTCATATAAGCCTGCAAGTAAACTATTAATAAATCCACAGCACTACTAGGCCATGAAATACACAAATACAAAAGTATACAGGGGTGCAATAAATAAAGAGTAAGAATATTAACAAAATGAAATATCTAATTGGGTACTTTCTGGGAAAAAAATCTGTTTCTTTCAAGTTTCAAAATTTTATCATGACGTGTTCCAAGAAACAGTGAAATTCTAATGCCATAATTGTAGGGCAGGGGACAGGTGCATGGGGGGGGGGTGGGGGCAATAGGACAAATAGCAATGCAAAAAGAAACAAGACAAGTGCAAGATAAAAGCAGCAGTGGAGGAAGCACTCAAACAATCTACTTAAGTAGAAATAAACAGGGGAAAAAGGTACTATAGTAAACGTTGAGGTACCCCATTGGCCTTTCTACTTAAGTTAAAGTAAGTACTTGTTCAGACTTAAAGTATTAAGTAAAAGTACTTGAACTTGTAGTCCCTCATGCAACTGAATAACATGGCATTGAGTGTATCTACTTTAGGTATATTTGTTAAATACAAAAGTTCAGGCATGATAGTGTTGTACTTTCCAGTCTAAATATTGAAATACAACAATATAATAAGCAGAGCTTCAGAAATATTATACTCCATTGTGTTATCTGAAATAAGGTGTACATAATTAACCAGCTACAATGATTATTGCTGATAAGCACATCTAAGCTGAGAACATGCTCTGATGTATGTAGGGCTGTGCGATATGACGATATATATCATATGACAATAGAAAAACATCTAGCGTTTCATATTATATATATAGGTCATTTAATGGTGTCGCAAATCACACTCTCATACACGGACGGATGCAAGCAGGAAGTTTGCATGAAGGCCCTGATTGTCACTGCCGGCTCGCTGCATGCGGCCTAGGTTTCACGCATGCGTACGCTGCACAACATTTCAAAACGCTGCCTGATTTTTACCACGCACGCACCAACAGTTCATGGTTTTCTATTTACCTTTTTATATTTTATACATTAATATCTTATATTTTGTGATATGCTTAATTGGAAATTTGCGCAGAGGTTTTAAATAAAAGGGGAAAAAATTAAATGAGTAAGTACCTTTTATTTGTCGAGTAAATAACTCAAAATGAAATAAGAAATAGGTCTTTCCATGTGGTCATTTCATATAAATCATTTATTCATCGAATTTACAGGAAATGTAGTATATCGTGATATGTATCGCTATCGGGATATGAGATTTTGGTCATATCGCAAAGCCCTATATGTGTGCGTTAATAAATAAAACTTATCAGCTAGTGGCAACAGGATGCCAATTTTAACCCTTTTGTCATGACGTTACCAACATGCTATTCACAATTCACCAGTAAGTTAGCCTGAGCATACTGTAAAAACCTCAGAATCACTTCTTACCATTTCCAGAGCACTGTCCATAATGAATCAAAAGACGCCGTATGTTGTACAAACCGTATAGCAATCAATCTCTCCAACCAGAATAAAAAACACGGCACCCAAAGGTTTCATCTCACTGTTATTAACGTTGCTAAGAGCTGATAGGATTCAAATCCTGTGACACTTACTCCCTGCTTCGAGTCGCTGGGCTTCACTTTGACAAGAACAACTCCAAAATCTCAGTATTATCCATCCCAGCATTACCTTCCCCTTCATTCAATTAAAAAAAAAAACAAAGCAATATGATTGTAAAATGGAATGCAATGCTAAGAGGAATGTAATAGAGTAGAAAGTATAAATATTTGCTGTAAGATATAGCAGAGTAAAAGTCAAAAGTGTCCACAGCTAAATCTACTTAAGCGAAGTACAGGCATGTGAGAAAATACTTAAGTACAGTATCAATGTAATTGTACTTCATTACTTTCCACCACTGGGCAAAAGACCAATAAGTGGAACAAAAAAATTGCAATAAAGAGGCTTGTTTTGGGAAAGGTACTGTACTACTCTGTACTACACATCATTTTGGATATGGTTAGATGGTATTTGTTGAGGTCAGGGTACCCTATAGATAAGCTGTTCTTTGATGATATTTTTTTCTTGCCAGACACTGATTAGCATGCAAACCGAATATGTAGCCTATATAAGCCAGTATGTATAAGTGCCAAAGGGTATATCTGCATGGAGACCTTGCTAAAGAATGGGGTTGAAATAAGGGATTTGAGGCATGTTCTGCAATTTGAATAAAATGGCCTTAATTTAAGGCAAACCACATGCGTTTGCAAAAGTTACAAAGGTTATTTAAAAGGTGTGGGGGTTAAAAGGTATTAACACCGGCAAAAGTTATATTCGCCAAGCTTAAAAGTTCAAGAATCATATCTTCCCACTGCCCTCCCCATCATGCGATCCACCAACGCGTGATACATACTTTTCCGAAATCCTGATGTGGCAGAATTTCTGCCCTCATTCAAGGTCTTCATGACAGATTGTCCATCATGCACATAACAATGAGGAACAGAGGACGATAATGTGTCCACCTCGAAAATAATGGTGGTTATAATACATGATTATAGCAGTAATCCAGCAAATTCAGCCTCAGGTTCAGTCGCAGGTTACCTTACTAAATGTTTGTACTTCTGAGATTTCACAGTATTCTGACTGACATACAAACGTATGCCACAACATGGCTCTGAACATCTGAACTATTAAACGCTCTGATAATGAAGCAGTGGCATGAACGAAGGAAGACATTTTAAAAAGCAAAACCCAACTGTATGAAAACATATGCGGAACACAAAGTACTCAAGAGCATCTCCTGAAAGAAAAGTATTGCTACATTGTGCTCCTTGAGACATACTGAGACAAATTTCAGCAGGTGAACCAATGTCACAGTTATGCTTTAAGTTCTTTGAATGTTGCTGTTATTACTCAAACTCTAAATTGCATTTTAACCTTGTGTAGGCCTATATATTTGTCAATAAATGTTACTTGTGCCAACAAAATATGTGTCTGATTACTGTAATAAATTAGGCTCTACTAATTAAAACAAACTCAAGCCACTGACATTTATGGTTTCTACGTAAATGCTTAATAATTAAGGATTATATATTAATGTTAGTCCCGTTTAAAAGGAACACCAAATGCCAGTCCCATTCACACCGTCTTCCCCAGAATTGCACAAAGCAACAATACAGCTTAAAGGAGACCGATTTTACAGATATGAAAGTTAACAATACTAAACGACTGCTGAAACCTGGACCTCTGTATGCAGTATTCTTAATTATCTTGTCCTACATCTTATGGTTTGTATGTTGCCAGCTATTTTTGTTACAATGTTAACTAATCAAAAGTCCATAAACTTCGGATTTAGTGTTAATGTTTACCAGACTACGTGTAAAACTAGTTATAGTATAAATTAAGGTATAGCCGATTATATTATCATACAGTATTAGCAGTATAACAGTGTTCATAAATCAAACACTGTACATCTATCACAGGAAGCTTAAGATTCTACAAAAGTTTTTCACAGCATGAAACCGTCCTTTAAAGTGCATTTTTTGATAATTAATCATGTTGAGTTTAAGAGGTACTTCAAAACAAAATTGAGTTTGATGTGAACTTGACACTCATATTAATTCAAGCTTAGTTATAATTGTGTCATCTGGTTTCTTGTTCTTCAAGATAAATGTTATTTATGATTTATCCAGAAATGTACTTGCATTTTAATACATGGATCTGGTACTTAAATGGCTTGCAGAAACGCAGTAGATAAAATATATTAGGATTTTTAATTGGTATACTTTGTAATAAAGTCCACTTACAACTGCTAACTGTAATCATTCTTAGAAACACAAATATGAGAATTTAGTGATTAACGTAATGAATTTCTTACATAGATAAATTGATCTTATAAACATTAGATGTCTCTGGACATATGTTAATGAGATTCATTATTTACTTGTAATTTATTCAGTAATAACTAAACAAGCTTAATATATGTCTGGATTGTTTCTCGTTACATTCGGATTAAACAATGAGGAAATCTATTGCAAATGGTCACAATGTTATTACTCATCAAAGAAAATGGTTTCCTGAAAAAAGTATCTTCATTGAGTAAGACATTTCAGTAATTATTTAGCAAGATCAGAATAAAGTTTCCAGATGCTCTTGTTTGTCAATTTAATGATGTCACTCTCGCAGCATGAACAAATATGCATTTTACATTCACATTGGTGAATTACATCTAGCGACATGTAAAAGATTAATCATTTACAGTGAAGTGAAGTTAAAATCTACAGTGAAGATTTTTTTTGTCTCAGCACCGTATCAGGCCAAATACAATAAAAGGAAAATAGTTTGTCTACTCGTCTTTGAACTGTGGGAGGAAACCGCAGTACCTGGAGGAAATATGGGGTGAAGATCTTCACCAACAAATTGGTGGTGGAAATTTGAAGCCCCCCCACCCCTTCACCACCCCACCACAAACATGTGAGGAAACAGTGATACCTACCTACTAAGCCGCTCATGTAACAACAACAAGGTCGGCACAGTGGTTAACACTGTTGCCTCACACCTCTGGGACCAGGGCTTGAGTTCCCACCATGGCTCCATGTGTGTGGAGTTTGCATGTTCTCCCCATGTCGTTGTGAGGTTTCCTCCAGGTACTCCAGTCCCCCTCCCTGCCAGAGACCAAAAACATGATGAGGTGAATTGTAGTTGCCAAATTGTGTGTGTGAATGTTTGCACCCTGCAATGGTTTGTGGCCCCGTCCTGAGTTTCTCCCTGCCTTGTGCCCATAGCTTCTGTAACAGGGTCTCATCCCCCACGACCTTGTACAGAACAAGTAAACACAGAAGACAGATAACGATAATACAGTGGTATCACTCTCCTATGATCATTCTGATTTAAACCTAATTTCTTTGTCTGCATCTGTACAGTACCTTACGCTTCATATATGCTAACTATATTAAAAAAACTGGAGGTCGAAACATTAGATTGTAGTAATACAGCCGCTAATCTGTATGTTGATTATGAGTTTATTGCATTTACCGATAGTTCACATGACAAAGTTTGTGACAACGCTGACGACTGATGAATTGCGCTGCTACATATCAGGGCAGATCTTCAGCAGGAACCTAAACAATGCCAAGCAACAGTGTCCTCTGCAGGATGTCAGTAAAACACCATGCACTGTCTGAGAAATCTTTTACAAGAAAATGTATTCATCATGACTCCTCTTATCTGGTACAGAGGAGCAGAGATATTTTATACTGGCTTGCTAGTGGAAGGAGATCGTAAAACTGTTCTTGGTATTTTAACTGAAGGGATGTGCTATTTTAAACAATTACTCTTGAAACAACTAGCTCATGCATCCAGATGTCTCATCACGATGCAAGTGAAGAAAATTGTACCGGCAGTGTTTTTTACACTGTCCCCAAGGATGCACCATCTAGCTACATGGTTTTATGGCCCATCACTGCTAATGGCCTTGCCGACTGGCATGTGCTGTTTTTTTACACAGTTTTCCAGACGCCTCAAAAGACGGTCCCACCTTCCACGGCCCTTGGTGAGTACGGCAGGGAAAGGTTCACGCATATGTGTATTGGATGGTACAGGAGTTAAGTGGAAACGCATGTTAGGTGTGGCAGTCAGAGCTGCTGAAATCCTGCCGAGGCCCTTTGTTTTCCTTTGGAAGAAGCACATTCCTCCTCCTTCTAATCTCAGAGACTGATACACTTGAGAGGAAGGGACTATTGATTTTCCACCCACTGATAGTAGTGAGGTGAGAATGGAAAGAAAACACACACACACACACACACACACACACACACACATAGGGTTGTAATTAAATCTTTCTGGGGACATGACAGCCGTAACCCCCACCCAGCCCTAACCTTAAGCATAAATAACCAAACAAAATGCAAGATGAGGCATGTTTAATTTTTGGTTGCATAAACTTGAAACCTGAAAAATGGTCCCCACAAAGTCAAAGTAACCATTTTTTATCATTGTGGGGTACATTTGGTTCCCACAATATAATATAAACATAATCCACATACTGTACATGCACAATGCACATAAATGCTTAATGGTTCTTTAAAGAAGGCAAACGTTTTATTCCATAAATTATGTTTTTTTTGTTTGTTTTTTGCAAAAAAGGAGCCCCCTTAAATATTAATGTACCTACAAGCACATGAGCAAAATGTCCCCCAGAATATAATAAAAACCTGTTTTTTCAGGTCCCCACGAAGATCTGTAAATGCAATCATGCGCTCAAAAAAGTAAAAATGCCAAAAGTCTTGCATTTTGTTTGGTTATTTATGGTTAAGGTTATGGCTGGGTGGGGGTTAAGTTTGTTATGTTGCGATTAGAGTTTTCTAAGTTTTCCCCATAGAGTCCCCACAAAGATATAATTACACACCTGTGTGTGTGTGTGCGTGTGTGTGTGTAATAAATCTGGTAAAATTTGGGTTATTTTTGCTTTATAGCTTATATAAAGTGTGTGCAATATAGGTGATTTTTCTTTACGACATCAAAATGAGTCACGTGCAGACAAAGTGGCAAGGGGTCCATAAGAGAAGGCAGGGTCTCGCTGAAAAGCACGGCATCAAGAAAGATCCAAAGCTAAAGCAAAGACCAAGCAGGAAACACTGTCTGTAAAGTGTAAAAGGGCACAGTGGATATACTAGGCAACTGTTAGCTTTAGCATTTAAGTCTGCTAACATTAGGCTTTACTTCTTAAAGTACTTCTTGTCTATCAGAGATTTGTACCCTTGAGGGAACTCTGATGTGATAATATATTTGGGACTAACCTGAGTGGAAAAACACTAGAAAAAAAGTTCAATATTAAGGAACATCTACGGAGCTATGAACAGTCCCAGATTTCCCCCGCTTTGTGCAAAGGACACAGTTTGCGCTGTGTCCCTCCCCTGATTTCTCTGTAATGTATTCAGATTTGGTGCCGCAGCTAAAATGGTCCCAAGGGACCTTATTGTTCTGCCGTCTCTCCCTTGGGTGCAAAACAACATTGCGGCGTCTCCCCATTCACACGCCGCAGTGGCCAGAAGACGGCGAGAAGCAGAGCTCCCTCTTCACATCAGAGACAATCTGAGGAAGATTAATTAAAGTGTTTCTAAAGCCACTGCTGATAGCATGGAATTTTAGAAGTCTTTCCAAATTTTTTTTTTTCCGACAGCTTAAAAACTGGACTGAACAGACTTTTAGTCACTGTGCCCTTGAAATGATGCACATGTGTTGTGTCGATATGCAGGGCTGTAAAAGTCAGCACACGAGGGTTACTTTGTTTGCACTTTGTGGAATAAGGCAAAAGCAAATGTTTGGCTGGTGGATGAATCACAATCACAATGTGCAGAATGTAGGCAAAATAACTTTAACGACATCGTGGTTCTAATTTGTTAAAAGGTCTGTTGCACTGGCATTAGCAGAATATTGCTGAATGAAGAAAGAATGATGTATACCACTGAGAGCCAAACATCTTAAAAAAATATACGCTTGTGGCATTTTAGATTATACAGATAGAATAAAACAGTGGACCAAGAGCAAATTTTAAGTATGATGCTTTTTGTTGAATATACTAAAATGAAGTTTCCTGTTTCAGCACCTTACTGATCTTCTCTTTGACAAAATTCAACGTGGCAGCTGTTGTATAAAATATCTGATGCAGAGTATTCCCTGTGCTACTAGAATAGATAATGGTTTGCCCTTGCGCACACTTTATTCTTTAAACTAACTACATCAGAGAGCTAGTATTAAATTCGTCCCCTTACACAGTAAATCAAGAAGTGCAGGATACTTCGATGTTTTTTTTTTTATTGTTAGGAATGCATGAAGGGTTCTCATTTGTGCTTTGTACTTTTTGCGAAGGACTCTGAACACATTTGATTTATTCCCTTAAATGCCTGAGCCTGATCTTTAAAGACAGCATAAATGAAACACATAACAGGTAAAGACATTGGGATTAGTGTAATCTAAGCACCAAGTATATCTCCTTTCGCACTGGCAGGTGTGGGACTGTTTGTGTCCAATTTCATTCGAGTGCACATCATGAATCTTCTTTAAAGAAATGCCAATAGATTTGATTGCCAAATGCTTGGTTCTAGCCCCCATAAAGATGCATTTGTGAAGAATTGCATCAAGGAATGACTTTGACAGAAGAACTGCTGACTCGCATCACTATTTGTCTTTTGATGTGAGAGATCAAATCGATGTTCAGGCTTTCACAGGACGATGTAGACAGAGATTAGTATGCAGAAGTGTCCTTTGGTGAAGGTGCTTTCTAGCTCGAAATCATTAAGGTTTATGCTTTGTTTACTGGTATATAACAAAATAAATCATAACTCCCATACTTATATTGGTCAAAACAGGGGAAAATGTATGTTATGCAACATGGACAAACGCAATCTGCCTAATTAATAGCTCAATACAAACATCTTCAGCATCATTAGTATGTCAATACAGTGAAATATGCTTAAGACACCAATAAAATAAGGTCAACAAAGTTGTTGCTGTATCAGCTAAGTAAAGTTGATAAACAGTGTAAACACCTCACTCGCTATCAATAAAAGGTTAGATGAAAGTCACAGATGAGCAGACAATGATTGCAATTTTATGGCAAGTTACTTTAACATCAATCTCTCACTGTCTTTTGTCCAGTGAGAAGGCTCCTCGCCATTTACAATTGTCATCTTGGCAGAATGTGGGGGTCAGGTACTACAGTGATAGTATTATTTAACTATTATTACACCAAATATCCCAAATTTCTTCTAAAATGCCATTCGTTTGTTTGTTTATTTGTTTGGGTGTTTGTTTGTTTGTTGTTTTCCTCTGTCACACACAAAATCTCTGTTGGTATAAAGGCAAAAAAGACTGGTAGGACTTAAATATTCCTGCATACTACATTTCCTACAATGATGGTCATGTGGTCTAAAATTGCAATAAACTGGGCTACTTTAAGCTACGGCAGCTCATATTTTCAGTATCATTTTTAATGGCTTTCAGTTCAGTGCCTAAATTATAGAGTTCTATTTGTATTCACTGTGGAATGTCCATCCATCCATTTTCCATACCTATTTGTCCTATGCAGGGTCGCAGGGGACCGGAGCCTATCCCAGAAGATACAGGTACAAGGCAGGGAATAACCCAGAATGGGGCGACAGCCAATCGCAGACCACATACACTATTCACACAGCCATTCACACCGATGGACAATCCAGCAACTGCAATTCACCTTAGGATGTGGGGGAAACCAGAGACCCCATACACAAACGTAGAAGGTTTAAATACAAAATACTGTACTACCCATGAAAATATTGTAAGCTTGCATGTTTATCATTCAGTTGTAATCCTATCTAGTTTTTTTCCATTATTCCAATTGTAACATCCTTTCCTCCATCCATCCCACTTCCACCCTCTTGCCCTGACATGGTCACCTGAGCCTGGAGCCAATTCCAGGCAGCAGAGGGCACAAGGCTGGGGAACACCCTGGATGAACGTCTGTTCACCTGGACACACACCACCATGCACAATCATATGCCACCCTAGATTATTCAATTCTTTTTTTTTTTTTTAGTTTTCCAAAATATTGAAAGTAGCTGAAAAAAAGTATTTGTAATATGTTCGAAATGATAAACAAAAACCTAAAAGCCTAAATGGTGTTCTGTTAAGAGCACTGACTAAATGGTTAAGTATACTTTTCATTGACTGCGTTTACTTTCTTAGGTACAGCTAGCGAATACTGGGTAGGACCCACTTTAGCCTCCAATGTGCTTCTAGGGTAATGCACACCACCATTGTACTGAGCTGTTATTTTTGCCCTTGCGGCCTTCCTGTTAGCTTTAACAAGTCTGGCCATTCTCCCCTGACCTGTCTCTTTAACATGGTGCTTCTTGGTTATAAAAATGTTGTGGACTGGATGTATTTTGTTCATCACACCATTATCAGTAAACTTTAGACACTGTAATGCATGAAAATCCCTGGAGGGTGTTTCTGAGGTGCTACAGGCATGTATGGTAGCAACACTCACACCATGTTCCAAAACAAATGTATATGTTATCTGTTCTAATGCTTAGTCCAACAGTTAGTGAATCTGTGTGCTGTATGTATTCATTTGCAGCCAAATGATTTGCTGTTTAGAGAAGCCGACTGGTTGCATTAGCAAGCAGGCATACTTAATAAACTGACCACTCACTGCAAATTCAACGTTAGCTAATGATTTTGCCCTTTCAAGAACACAAACATAAGATTTTTATGACTTGCAAAAAAAACAGAAGTAACAACATTTTTGGAAATCCTTTAAGTATCATAATGAATTGTATTAAGCTGTGGCACAAAAGTTTACGATTCATCTGGTGATGGTAATTTTCCAGTAGATTTGAATTCATAGAGCCTGCTTCAGTTTCCATACTAATGATCAAAGTTGAGGGGGAAAAAAAATCTCCCGAGTGCCTGTTATGAAGATGAGATTGGGAAGGAAAAAACCTTCCTTCTCTACTTTGAACACTTTTACACTTTCCAATAAGCTTTGTTTTTTAATTGGCTGAAATTAATCTTAGGGATGTAGATGCCTGATTTGCATTAATTAAAGCTCAACCAAAGAAGTCATGCTTAATTCCAATCAAATTTGCTTAATTATGCATGGTAAGAGATTCCCAAAAGAGCCGAGGATTTTTGTTAGCCTTTTTGTTTCCTACAGCAAATAAAATGTAATGGAGCTGTCTTTTTGTGTTTTACTGAATGTTGAAAGGGAAAAAAGACAGCACCTTGAGCTGTTGTTGAGAAACAATGTTATTGCTAAAGTAATTATGGGAATCTGCATTTTTCATTGTTAATTGTAGATGTCAGCGTCATTAATTTTAATTTTCAGCAGGCAATAAAATTAAGAATGTTTTGTTCTGATGTTTTAAATCATTCCTGTGAAGGACATGCATGGTGCAACTGAAATTTTACAAAGATATTGATTGGAGTAGATAGACCCTTCTGCGAATTTTAAATAGGTTCATACTATGACTGCTTGAAACCACGACTTTTTCTTACAACTACTGAACTTCTCTAACAAGAATGGAATGTTATTGCACAACTAATAAGGTTTATCGAAATATATAAATGCAATAATTGAAGACCAGACTAATCTGATAATTTGAATATGATTAGAACATGAAATAAAAACAAATTATAAATCATGCGATAGCCACTGTCATCATGTCATCTCAAAAGCAGTCTTCACAAAATAAATGATAATAACTTTGCAGTTTCCAGCAGTTGAAATATTTTATTATGACTCCAAATTATATCCTTGATCATTAATTATTCAGATTTTTTTAAACATTAAGGTAAAACTGCCCAATATAGTTTTTAAAAAAGCCAGTGATGTCTCCATTACACATGTCTGGTCCCATGCAGACTGAATTAAAGCTCTTTTTGTCTGTTTAGATACATCCTGCTTCTGGCAGAATAAGGTGCATTGTAGTCAGAGACAAATGAAAGGCAACATTGATCTACTGCAGGAAGACGGGGGAAAAAAAATCAATGAATAGTCATTTCCTGTTTCATGCATGTTAAATCAACTACCTGGTGCAGCACTCAAACTTCTACAGTCTACTTTTTTCCCCCTGATACAATTAAAGTCTTTTTATTTTACTACTAACTCAGCTCACTCCAAAGTATTTGTTGCGCAACTATCGGCAGACAAATATATTCGCAACAGTATAGTGAGATGAGAGTATACTGAGAAAAACTGAAAATGACACATGCATTGTATTTCTTTTCACTCAATGTGTGAAATGTGCAGAATTAAAGCAGTTACTGTCATTAAAAGCAAGAAACAAGTGACATGTGGGGAGAGAACAGTGGACATGTATGGTGAGTAGATTGCCACCTGGTTTGGGAATTTGGTTAAGCAATGAAGTGTGTGATGAGATATGTCATTTCGTTAATTTCACAGGTACATATTGTTCTCAGAAATAACTCTGTGGTTAGACATACCAAGAACATAGCTAAGAGATATCCTTATGCTGTTCTATTGATAAGTTCACAAAAGCATATTTCCTGCACTAGATCTGAAATAATGACAAATGTGGAGAAGGTCTAGTTGAAATAAACGTTAATGGATAACAATATTAACCACAGTGCACCCCAAAGTCATTTAAAGAACACGTCTGACGCTTTTAAGCTGGATGATGAACGTCTCTATATTAAGAAAGGTATAACCAAGAAATGCCTTCCTTGATGTAATAATATTTCATTTCAGAAGCATTAGAACATTGCAAATGACAAACCACTTAGTTTTTCATTCACTGAGCTCACACTGGAAATAAAAATATATACTTAATGAGGTTTATTCACTCTCACTGCTTATTTTTTTGTCACAGCTTATTCATCTGCTTATTTACTCCTTATTTAAGGCTTATTTTAGTGCTCATTCTGATAAACAAACAGATAGACAAACAAATAAACAAATACATGCAAGCTTTACTCACTGAAATACAGTTACATGGTTTTATTAGCTCTAGTAAGGATACTTTTAGAATGCAGAAATACTGGAAAAAGAAGACAGAAATTTTATTAAACCAATTTCCTGCTTGATGTATAAACTACTGTTCAACTTCAATAGCCGTAGTCCAAGAAACAAAGGTTTTCTTTGTATATATTTCAGTAAAATGCATTTTACTGGATGCTATTTTACCTTCTCATTCTTAAAAACTCCAGATATGAAAAAACATTCCCTTATATACTAACTTAAATAAGAATTATGGCATCTGTGTCAATTATATCGAATATAAACCCTATTAAAATTAAACCTTGGCAGTTTTTTTTTTTAATTAATCTATTAATCATCATTCACCTGCATAATGGTCAAAGTACTGAGCAGTAATGTGTAGTTATCTCTAACTTAAAAATTAATGTACTTGACATCTAATCACAGCCAAGAATCTGACTATTAAAGCTGACATGTGTTTTATTTTCAAGAGTGATCTGTAGTGCCTGTCGTTCTGTAGGGCAGTTTTTACCAGATGATTTTGTTACCATGACAATATATTTCTATTCAGTTGTTATTGTGTGAGTTGGATTTCAGCCCCAAGGTTTGTCATTACGCATACCTTACTATCAACTGCACTTTTTCCTCTTCCTGCTTTTTTCCTGTCAGACCCAGAGAAAAGGAGCGATTTCACTGGGCTTATCTGAGAGTGTAGCCTGAGCACTTTAACAGCTGTTGTGGCTCTGTTCCCATTAATTTCCTGCAAATGTACTTCCTAATTCACGGTAAACAGGTTTAAGTATGCAGTCATTAGTTAGGACGAGAGAATATCATAACCGAGTTACAGTTGCTCATATTCTCCCTGGCAATACTGTGTATAGCAGTTGCCTACTTATATAGTGCTTCCATTGTTTTATTGCATTGAATTATTTAATTCAAACTAAATGTGGTTGGATCTATTTAACCATACAAATTGTGTGGATTAACAAAGTGTGTATTACTAATGAATTATAATTTGACCGGAATGGCCCCGGTTCCTTTTAAAATGCCCTACTGATAACCATGATTCTCTTTCATTTCAATTTAAATTCCCCTCACTGAATTCACAGGGTTTTATCTGAGCAACATGTTAAAATTCTTTGATTCTCCTTGATTTAGTGGAACATTTTAAGCCATCAGAAACACTGTTTCAGAAACACTTGCTTACGCTTCATTACATCAGTAGGCCACTTCAATCACAACTACCCATACACAGCTCAATCTTAACCATGGGGTATCTTAAGTGTAATGTATTTTGCCTTGTGAAATACTTTCATATTGAGATATGTGAATGGTAGATATTACAGTGAGTCACATAAGATAATGATACGGCCAAAACATGTCATTAGAGACCAACGGGAGAAAAAAAAACTTCTCGGCTTTAATTTCATTTCAAGTCCTGAGAAACGTTATGCTAAGTCATATTTCCAGTCCCTCTTTTAAAACTTTTAATATAAGCCAATTAATGTGCCAGTTCCATCAATTTATTTTTTAACTGAAGATTATTGAGCTGCAATTTATCAGTAGCTGTTTTTTAAGTTTGAAACATACATAATAATTTTATGTTTCCTAGATCAATGCACACTATATGGACAAAAGTATCGAGACGTACCACTTTCATTACATTCATGTGTATAAAATTAAACATCTAGTCATGCAGTTAAGTTTACAAACATTTATGAAAGAATGGCTCATTCTGAAGATCTCGTTAAATTCAAGCTTGGTACTGACATATGATGCTACCTTTGCAATAAGTCAGTTTGTGAAATTTCTTCCCTGTTAGATATTCCATGGTTGACTGTAAGTGGTATTATTGCAAAGTGTAAGCGTTTATGAATGACAGAAACTCGGCCACAAAGTGGCAAACCATGTAAAGTGGCACAGCGAGGTCACTGAGTGCTGAGGCACATAGTGCGTAAAAGTCACCGATGCTCTGTTGATTCAATAACTGCAGAGTTCCAAGCTTCCTCTGGCATTAACCCCAGCACAAAAACTGCGTCGGGAGCTTCATGGAATGGGCTTCCATGGCCGAGCAGCTGCATGCAAGCCTCATATCACTGAGCACAATGCCAAGCGTCAGATGCAGTCGTGTAAAGCACGCTGCCACTGGACACTGGAGCAGCGGAAAAGTTCTATGGAGTCATGATTCACGCTTCTCTGTCTGGCAGTCTGATGGACAAATCTGAGTTTGGCAGATGCCAGGAGAATATTATCTGCATGACTGCATTGTACCAACTGTAAAGTTTGTTGGAAGGGATTATGGTATGGGGTAGTTTTTCAGGGGTTAGGCTAGGCCCATTAGTTCCAGTGCAGGGAACTCTTAATGCTTCAGTGTACTAAGACATTTTGGACAATTTTAAGCTTCCAACTTTGTGGGAACAGTTTGGGGAAGGACCTTTTCTGTCCCAGCATGACTGTGCCCCAGTATGCAAAGCAAGGTCCATAAAGACATTGTTGGGTGAGTGTTATGAACTTGACTGGCATGTGAGCCTTGACCTCAACCCCAACAAACATCTTTGAGATGAACTAGAATGGAGATTGTAAGCCAGGCCTTCACGTCCAACATCAGTGGCTGACCTCGCAAACGCTCCTCTAGATGAATGGGCAAAAAATTCAGAGAGACACACTCCAAAATCTTGTGGAAAGCCTCCCCAGAAGAGTGGCAGCTGTTATAGCTGCAAAGGGGGGGACCGGCTCCATATTGACGCCTATGGATTTAGAATGGGATGTCATAGAAGTTCCTGTAGGTGTAATGGCCAGGTGCCCCAATGCTTTAGTCTATATAGCATATTATGCTTTTAATGCATTTAAATGTTTTAAAAGATATAAATCATTTTTCATTATGAATAAAGGCTGCAAGAATAGCAGGATCTGTTACTAGATTAATTTTTAGGGTAGGCATCTTTTATTTTACAGAAAATCACTGATTATACCAAGGTACTGCACAAGGCAAAACATATAGTTAAAGAATAAACTTTGAATACATTTTTAGTAGATACTTTTAGTAATCGGGGGCCCCAGATCCTACCTGAGTTCAAATCCTATCTTAGTGTCAAGCCCCACTGTCAAGGAAAAGAACTAAATTTAAGCAAAAAGCACAAAACATTAGGTATTAGAGTTACATTGATTTAGCAATAAATTATACTGTAGGGACTGTTTTATTTGTCTTTTTGCAAATTTTTTTTACTGCGAAATAATATTAATGCAAAAATTACACTAACTGTTTATCCTTCATTTCAAAGAACCGATGTGTCTGTATCCCTCGGGTTCTTTTATCCTTTCATGTATTCAATTATGCTTTTTTGCGTACTAATAACTCATGATTGGTTTGGATCTACAGGCTCAAAAGCAAAAAGAACTTAAATGAGGTTTAGCTACAAGCCTGGAACTATTTTACAGTTTCACAGCAGGATTTTCTGCGGTTACCTTTTCTCAGGTAAAAAACAGAGAAATCTGGGATGATTCATTTGGGCAAATGTGGCCGTTGAATTTGATGGATCATTCCTGAAAGCACTGTGCTAATTTCCATGTCTTCTTCCTCAGGTTATTCATAGATCAGTGAGTTTTCCAGTCTGTCCCAGTCCTGATGCTTCTGTCTATGTATATGGTATTCATCATTTCCTGACAAGAAAAGTCCTTCAGTCGACATTTAACCTTCACTGAAGGAAGGGAAGCACTGAGTTTGTAGTTATTTTGGACAGATTTCACGATGGAATGAGAAAACAGCCTGAGATGTATGGCGTCCTTGTTGAGTAAAGGATTGGACCCTCTTTTCTGTCTCTCAGCGTAATCACTCTGAACACCGGCCATGCCTTAAACAACTCAATCAGCCTGTTCTCTGCCTGTAAAGTGGTTGGGTTGATTTAATTGCCATTTTTATTGGATCACAGTCATATAAATCAAACCAATGGGGATGGCTTTACAGATGTGACCACTCATCATGGGCTGGTAGCCTTGGAAACATTGTTGCAGGAGCTTTGCGACTGTCAGAAGAGGCAAATCAGAGTATTGAATTTTTTTTCTCCTTTACCAGAGGGCCACATAGTTAAATCATCCAGAAAATTGATGTTACTAAACCTTGCATATCCCACCTATTTCTTGATACTGTCCTGTCATCTTGCGCCAAAGTCAGCACTTCTGATCCCATTTAAAAAAATAAAGGAAACGCAAGGATCTCGCTACATAGAGCTGACTTCCTCTTAAACAGTTTATCTCGCCATATGTCTTATCTGAAATTAATAAATTAAAACACTAGCAATCTTTATATATGGTAGATGGTAGTTTAATTAAAAGTCGAGATCATTTTTGCCGTACTTTGTTTCTTTTTCCTAGCTACTTAACTGGAGGAGCAAGTAGGAAATGTGTTAATCTAATACTGCTTAAAATTTATACCTTGTGCTTGCACAGGGTGGATGGGTGTTTCATATTCAACATCCGAAGTACATCTATGTTTCATTTGTACACTTTTACATTAAAAGAATCCCACATCTTTGGGAGATTCTATAAGGCCAAGGGCCTTTAGGGAGCCTCACTCATGTGGGTTACTTTTCAATAGTGCTACAGTCCCACAGCATGGCTGGAATCTAGTAGTGTCATTCACCACTTATGAACTGGAGCCCCTAGTGGTTGAATAAATTAGCATTATTATGCCCAGGGAGAGAGGAGAACTGGCTGGGATGTACTCATTAGCTGCCGAAAGCCTGTCAACTGCTTACTGGTGGCCAGTAAGTGATGGCTGCCTCAATCCTCTTAGTGGCATTTGGACCTCCCACTTGGTACCAGTTGAATGCCAGTGTAAATAACACTGCAGCCAAAGGTGACATGAATCCTGGCATTACAAGCCAGATGCAAACCAAAGTGTTCAGGTAAAGAATACATGCAAAATGGCGTAAAATGGCATCAAAAATAACAGCATACACAAAATCATAACGTCAATTTATGGATCTGTTTACAAATATGTATCTGTTTTCCAACCTGATGCTAATTTGATGTGCCCCAGTAAAGTACAATGGCTATATTATTTAATATGTTAAAATGGTTATACTGCCTAACTTAATTGCCAATTTAGAAATTGTACTATGAAAATCTATTTTCAATCTATTTCCTATTTGCTGAAACTAATCTTATTTCACTTGTCATACGCTTGTACGAAAAAAAATGACAATAAAGAAATCTTGAATCTAAAACTGAAGAAATACACTGGCTTTGGATTATGGCGTGAGATTACAATCCATTAAAATTCCAATTTCATTAAAAGCTACTTAATTACACAAGTTGATGAACAAATGATACTGACCTTGTATGCAAAACTCTGAATATTTTTGCATGCCTTGCAAGTTGTTTGCGTTACAATTGAATTTATTCGCGAACAAATGAATTGCTTCACACGGACTCTTCCTGCATTGTGCAAAATTTTTGTAGCATTTAACTGGGCTACATATACACACACTCACACGTACTGTATGTGATGTTAATCTGCTGAACTATACATTCTGGCCATGTTCCATTCTGCTGCACTAAGCTGATCATGCTGCCATTTGCATTAGGACTGCACTTGACGGAGGTAAGAGCTGACAGAATCAATATGTGTAAGTGCCGCTGGTATGAATTTGCATGCTGATTTTGTATGTTAGCTACATACACAGACCACTGCAATTTTTCATTGATTTAGCCTAAATCACAGGTGTTACACCATGCATTTCATCCACTTTACATTATTATCCTCTGTTTTATACATCGTGCTATAAAGTACACAAGCGCAATGGGTAGAAAATGATATACTGCAATTTTTATATTGTAATACAAAATGCTTTCTGTGTTACCTTTCTTTTGCTCCAAGACCAATGGTCATTCTTCTTCTTATTATTATTATTATTAATATTATTAATATTATTAACTAGCTTTCTTTCACACTGGATTTGCTAAAATTGATAGTTTTACAATGTCAAGAACACTTCTTAGATGCATATAATGGAGGTTGAGGTCAGTGAGATATGCTTTATAAATATCCTCATCCTCTAAAACTCAAAAGTCTGCAGGATGAAAAATACAATACAAAAAGAAATAAAAAACCTGGACACACTGGGCATGTGTGAATGTGTCATACACTTTATAAAAAAACATAATAATAAATTATAGGTAAACATCTTCTTTGTACTTTTGAAAGATGACATCAGTGTGATGGCGCTGTAGCGACATTGTGTCATTCCACAGCCATTGCCCTTCAGAGCCATGTCACATAACTCCTGATGATTTAAATACTATTACACAATAAGGTACTGCATTTATTTATTATAACTATTATAATACACATATACAGTTATAGCCTATGAGCACTACAACAGATTCAGATTTAGATTTCTGTACATTATCTAATATTTTAAAATGTCGGATTAAATGTAGATAAGCCTGACAGACAATGATTTTGTTATTTATGTGATCATGGATGGATGGATGGATCCCATTGACACATTGTTGAAGTACTACCATGTATCAGGAATCATTTACCTGTGCAGTTGTGTCTAGATGATTTATGACTGTAACCATGTTATGCTAATGTCATTAAAAGCTCATGTTTTGCATTTAATTCTTTGATTTGTTTTAATTGAAAATATATGATATAAAATTCAAAATTGTTTTGATAAACACTAACCATGATTAGGCCCAAATACACATTACATAACACAGGTTCAATCTATCCTATAGGCGACATAGGCGATCGCCTAGGGTGCAATTTGATTAGGGGGCAAAAAGAGCGAGTGGAAAAAATAGGAGGAAATGCCTGTGGTTACATTCCATGATATTACAGTTATTTAAGCTAGTTTTTAATATTTCATTTTTTCTTGTGAAACTGGCGCTAGCTAGCTAGTTAGCAGCCAGATACCCTGTGGTACTGAAGTGTTTTAAATACAAATTAATCGACTAAAATTTCTTTTCTGCTGTTCTGGGGGGTGGGGGGCCAATCAGCAGAATTTTGGCCAGGGTAACAGGACACCTAGGGCCAGCGCTGACATGACAGGACATAACACATAACATAAATACACATAACAATAATGTCCGGCTGTCCTTTGCTGAGCACGTAACAGAGCTTTCCCCATGTCGCACGCTTACCCTGTCCAACATCTGGAAGATCAGGCCGCTGCTCAGCTTCTCGTCCAGGCACTTGTTACCTCAGGGCTTGAATATTACAACTTTCTTCTGGCAGGTCTACCAGCTTTACCTATCAGACCATCGCAGGTGATTCAGGACACAGCAACACGTCTGATATTCATTCAACATAAACGTTGTCATGTCACACCCCTTCCTCCTGGTCTCTCCTGGCTCCCTATTGGTCCTTGCATCAAGTTCAAGGCCTTGGCACTGGCTTACAGGTTCATAAATGAACAGGCACCCATCTCCATCAGGAAGCTGCCATGACAATTCTTTGAGCAGGTCCAATAAAACAACAGGCAAAGTTAGCTAGTTGAAATTCTCTACTCTGCAGAGGAGAGTGTCACACAACGACATGTTCAGAATGGTGTTTGTACAGCTTCCTTACCCACCCGTAGCTTCTTCTATAACACAAAATCACATATTGTGTGACCATCAATACGCTTACATTTCTAAGAACAGAATGTGGGTTGGCCTTAAAATTTACATAGTTCTTATGAAGTACTGCAGTTTTAGCCTGTCACCTACTTTACCACTCTCTCTTTCTGTTCTGTTTTCTCTTAACCACAGAAGGCTTCCAATAACAACTTCTGCTGTACTTGTAAGCAATATTATTTCCTTTCATTAAGGCCTTTGTATACATTTTTGCACACAAATTAATATTGCAATTACATTTCAGTTGCATGATAATATATATGCATTTAGTTCTTAATGGGTGTTATCATAGATTCAAGCTTCAAGTTTCATTTGCATTCCACTGTGGAGCCTCTGAGGCTAGAGATCGGTGCCAGCAATCGGAAGGTTGCTGGTTTGAATACTGTGAATACCAGGAGTTATCCCAATCTGTTGGGCCCCTGAGCAAGACCCTTAACCTACAATTGCTTCATCCTGGGTATGACGTTAGTTAACATCCAGCTCTGCAAGGAGATCCTCCAACTTACAGGGAAACCTGGAGGTTGGTGACAGGATTGGCACTCCAGCCACTGGGAAAAACTCACACTGGTCCATTTGGACTAGTGTGGTGCTGAGGTATCACCTGCTGCACTCGGGTTCTCATGCCTGAGGTGGTTCGTTGTGTGGTGGGTGCAGCAATGTGCTGTAATCAGCGTGCGCCCCTTACCTACCACTGTAAGCATTTAGTGCTGCGTTCTGACCCTCAAGAACCAGCCCCAACATTTTCTCACCTTGCAGACACGTAGACATGGATGAAACTTCTTACTGATGGAAATTTCCATCACAAGGCCTCACGACCTATGTCCCATCTTGCCCCCTTTGGTCAACAAACCAGCGCTGATTGGAGCTGCCTCCAGCATCCAAGAAGTGTCACTCCAGATCATTCTCTTGTGTGGTTCCTCGATGGTGGAAAGAGCTGCTGAACCACAACTGGTCATCAGACTCCTTTCTCCATGTTCAAGAAATGTATGAATACCCATCTCTTCTGTGAATTCCTCTATTAGCCTGTTCCCTATTTATGTTCTTTAACTGCTCTCATGTTGCACTTCTGGTACTTGAATCTTATTGGATTCTTGCTTAGTTAGAAGCTGTTGTGTAGCTCCTGCTTCAATCCTGCTTACACTCGTACCTGGTCATTCACTGGAAGCTCAGCCTAGCTGCACTTATGACTAGTTGACTCCTTGACAGCACGCATATTTCGAATGTGCAATTTGCCTTGATTGTCACTCTGGACAAAAGCATGTGCTAAATGTGTAAATGCCAGGGTGCAGATTTAGGAATGGATGGTAGGGACAGGAGTACCATGTGTGTTTGGGGTAGTGGAGGTTGGGGCTAATTTGGTAACTATGCCCTTGTACAAATGTAAACAAATAAAAAATACTGTATGTTACTAAAAGGTTATTAATGAAAGACACAAACTGTGAAATCAGATTGCACCGTAATTGTCCTTTTCTGGCTAATGAACACCTCAAAATCAGTAGCTTCATATTTCTCATATATATCCCTGTCTGTAAAACAGACTGGAATAATAAAAAGAATCCTGTGAATTTGAAAGCTCTATTGAGATGTCCTTTAAAATAACATGTCAAGCTGCAGTCATTTATGATACTCAGCGGAATGAAAATGATCATCTCAAATACGTCTCAACCAGTAAACTGGTAAACAAGGCTGCTGTTAGGAGTGCGGATGATTTGAATCAACAAGGGTGAAAAGATAGGGATACTCTCTGCATTAGCGTTAATTGGAATAGATTATGTAGGAATATTTGTGATGTGACCTTCAGTGCACTAATTGAAATAGTATTCAGAGTCAGCAGTGCAGTAATCAAGTTAAACACAGAATCATAAATCATCATGAATAGCACTGTCACAACGCAGCCATTAGCGTCCTGTTTTTCTCTGGACAGCCTCATGAAAATATCTGCCACTGCGATCTATAGGTTAATAGGAACAGAAATGGCATTTAAAGTCTATTTGGATCAAATGTACTGTGAGGTTTAAAGTGTTACTTTGTTAATTTGCAGGTAATATGAATTGATGTAGTTAGTGTGAAACACTGTGCCTGGAAGCACAGACAAAATAAACCCTATCAGAAGGGTACTTAACAAGGAATTGCCTTTCTACAAAACAAAATTGATTCTTAAAAGTTTATTGTCGTTTTTTTTTTTATTATTTTGGTAGATGGGGTAAGTAATTCAGCTGCTGCAAAAATCATCAAGGATTAATCGTGGTGTAGAAGAATTAAAGAAAAGTTGGTATTTTGGTGTAAAAGGGAGGCACCAAATTTGCAGCCAATACCATTTTTAAGTAATACATTTGAATACACTTAAACAGTCATACCAGTACTTATTAAAGAATTGTAAATTCATAACAACTTAGAAGTGAAAAGACAGTAAGTGTCATACTTCATATTTCATGAAAAACACAGAAGGGTTAGGGTTAAGCTAATTCTTTCATGAATATCCACTCCTCATCTTTAATTACTGTCAAAAACAAATACAAAAGCTGCAGTAAGGCCACCAATGCTTAAGAAAACATACAAGGAACTCAATCCAGTCGAGGTATAAAAACTCACAACTGCATGTTAATGTAATATGATGATAAACATTTAGTCCAGGGAAAACAAAGTCTGTTTCGTTCAAACAAAAAAAAACAATAGGTTCATTATTTCACTACTAGCATTGTGATGCAGGCATCATAATTAAGTATTAAGGTTTAACATATTAGTATTTACATACTGAGGGTGCAACATTGAACTAAGAAATTAATTATTACACCCATGGAAACACATAGCTTTAATTTGACAACAAATATTTCATTATCATTTCATTATTATTTTCATATTATAAACTAAACACAGGGGACTTAATGCAAATGCTGCCAGTATATACTGGCTGTAATTACTTATATACATTATTTGTAATTTAATTGGATTACCAGTTCAACCGATTAATTTAATCATTTAAAAGACACCTGTAAAATAATTGGATAATATTATAATATTGTAATCATCAAAATATTTTAATGCAATGACAATTTCATATAAAAGAAGGGTGTGTATGTCGTTGCTTTTTATTTTTTGGCGTCTTTAAAATCTACTCAAATTTCATAACTTTATGTCCATACAAAGCTTACGAAACAAACCAGTTGTACGTCATTAATACGTGAATTTGGTACATTGTTGAATGCTCTGGCAGAACCAGTTACATGTCTAAGCCTAAGAATATGCCAGCAACAATGAACCTGGTGATTCCAAATCTTTGTGCTCCTTTATTCCCTCCAAAGGTTCATTGCTATTTATTAGCTTTGATATTAGGTGGTGCATCAAAAACAATGCAGAATAGCACTAACCAATGCTACATTCATTTTGTAAAAGTTAAAAGTTCTATAATAGACAGCTGTTTCACGTTGATATATTTTACACGACGATTCCCCAAACGTCTAGCCTGAACACTGCTAAGAAGCCATTCCTGGATGCTTACACAGCTATAATCAAGTACCAACTCTAATTAAAATAGCTTTGAAGAAAGCTAACCCCTAATGTTACTCAGGTATTGCAATAATTTTTGATCACCCAAGCCTGGAAGACAAATAATTAGAACTGCCAAAGCATTCTGACAAGAGATCTGAGCATCACTGCTGACCTTCTCTTCAGTAATTAATTTTCATCCCAAGGAAAAAGACCTGTTGTTGCACATTATTAACGGAGTTCATGAAAAGATGTGGCTGATTAATTTTTGTTGATAATACTTGTCATTCGAGGTAGCATATGTAATCATTTTGTGAGTTACTGTTTTAGTCTTTTTCGAAGTTGATCTTTTTGGAAGTCACCTCTATTGTGATTAATTTGTTCATAAGCAAGAAGTAATCAGGGAGAAAACCTAGCTTGTGCAATTCCCCTCTTATTCTACATGTGTCCCTTATAGATCAATGCCACCTCTCTCTTATTCTCCGTATCTCATCAAGGTAGCTTTTAATGCGCTTTCTAAGTAATAAAGGCCGCATGGTGGATCAGTGGGTGTTAGAGCTGGCTCCTAACTTGAGAATTTGAGTTTGGCCTCAGATCAGCGTCTGGAGTTTGCATCTTCTCCCCATGTCATGCGGCTTTCCTCCTGCAGCCCAAAGACATGCAGTTAGGCTAATCGGTGTCTCTAAACTGCACGTGGTGTGTGTGAGTGTATGTGCCCTATGATGGACTGGCATCTTGCCCAGAGTGTACCCCAGCCTAATGCCCTGTGCTGCATGGGATAGGCTCCAGGCCTTCCTGTGACCCTGACCAGGATAAGTGGTTAGAAGATGGATGGGTGTAATATGTTTCACCGTCATTAAGGCACTGTAAGTCTATAATTAATTGAATCAATGTACTCAACAGAGAAGGGGATAATTTCAGGTCGAATTAGATAAATAAGCATTGTTTTCTGTACAAAATGAAGACACCAGAATGCAATATATTATAATTCACAAGTCACATGAAAATAGTTACATGTCAACAATTCAAAATAATCTATCATAGAAAGTCATGCTGTATTTTTAATCATTTTTAAGGTTACATTCCATCTGTGCGGGTGGGCCTAGTAATTAACCATGCTTTCCCGTTCTCGTCATTTTGACAAGAGAAATTTTCCCATTATTTTGACAATATAATTCTTTCCCCATATGTGTATGTCTTCAGTACTGAGAGGTAATGATACTCACAATAGGGTATGAATAAGAAAAATGTAATTTCTTTGAAGAGATTCATAGTCATCTGTAAAATGCAAGTTCTCATTTAGTCTGTGTAAATGTAGGGCTCTTAATGACTACATCGACAATACTCCAGTATAGTCCTGACAGTTTAAAATTATCTGAATATATTGGCTTGTCATTGTCATGGGGCCAATATTAAATTAGGCATAATTATGTTGAACAAATCGTTGATTTTTTTTTTTTAATATATCATTTGCTCATTCTAATAACGTGCTTCTTGTAGACTAATCAATAGGACTCACTGATCTATATATTATTGTATGATCTTTTCATAGGACAAAAAGAGCCATAGGTGAAACGATCCCAAGTAAAACTGGGTTTTGACATTTGACTGTTTAGTTTAAAACATGCCACCAAAATATGTTGAGGTTTTTTGTTGATAAAGTGTCTCTGAAGACTGAATACTTTTTAACTTATACCTATAACAAGGACTCTGGATTTAATGAAGATGACATGGACAAGAAAAATCTACTGTTAAATATTATTTTTTCCATAATAAATAAAGTATAACACTGTCAGTGTGATTTGGATATATTGTTTAGGAAAAGATGAAAACATTACTGCCTTTTACAATTATTAATAAAATCTTGGTTTGCCGCAATATTTTTTATGAAAGACCAAATACAAAGGAAAAACACGGTTTGGTTCAGTGCCTGTGTTATGGAACATGGGGGAAAAAGACAGGTGCAGGATGACTTTATATGAGATATTTCTTCAATGTGAGGCTGTTTTACTTATGAATTGACTGACTTGATAAGTGTAGAAGGATGAAATCTTTGGATCTTTTAATCAGTGAGAGATCAAAATTCTAGATTGTTAATCAAGTATGTATATATTTTATGCATGATTTGTTTAATGGTTTGTTATTTTTGTTTTATTGTTTAATGGATTGTTTTTTTATTATTTAATGATTTATTCTTTTCATATACTTGTTTCATGCGTGAATTAAAAAAATTTTTTTAATAATGTGTTAAATTATCTTGGATCTTCATTGCAGGCACTGATTCATGTAAACAAAACAGTAATCCAATAATCTGTCCATCCATCCATCCATCCATCCATCCATCTATTTTCCATTCATCCATTTTCCATAACTGCTTATCCCGTATTAGTTGTAGTAGGGTTGCAGTAAGCCTACAGTCTATCTCAGGCAGCCTAGGGCACAAAGCCTGATACAGCCTGGATGATACACTAATTTGCCATCAGGACAGAAACCTGTAATTCCAATTTAAATAACATTACATTTGAAAACAATTTCTACGCTATTAACACAATAATCGGCAAATAGTTCTATTCTACCAGCAACATTTTACCATTTCAAAGATCATTCTGTATTGCCAATGTGACGAGCCTGGGCTGAAATTAACAGCATCATCATAGAAATGAGCATGCAATGAAACAAGGCGCCCTTAAGCAGGGACCCCGCTACACTGGAGAACATCGATTATTAATAACCACTAATACAGTTTAGTGTTATGCTGATCCACAATTTGTCCCAGGAGTGCATAGGGAGAAAGACAGGTTCACAGTGCTGCTAAGCTACCATGACACCCGAGGTTAAATCATACATACAATATCCTCTTAATTTGACCGTTTTGGCAGGGAAATGGGTTGGAACAAAATTATGTATGCGCATCCTATTTCTGTGCTCCAGGTCCGTCTTGATTATAACTGATCTCCTATAACTTATAACTTATGAAAGGCGCTATATAAATGAAACTTATTATTATTAAAAGCCATAATGTTTGTCACAGAGCCTAGTTGTGAAAGAAGAGAAATACATCTATGCATAGAAAATCTTAGTAAATCTCCAGATAGCTTTAAAGACCTCTCCGTCTAGCTTAGAATGCAGTAACGTGTAGAAGTCGTGCTCTCTGGGGCCTCTCTGAGTAAGGATATTTTATGTAAATGATCTTTCCAGCTAAGTACAATCCAAATTCTGTATATGTTGTGATTTTTTTCCCAGTGCTTTTGTTGAAGCATGCTCCTGTATTTTCTGCAGTGTCTTCAGAATGCGTGATTTAATATATTTCTACAGAGATCCATTTTTGTTTTTATTTATTTATTTGTTCATTCATATCAATAAATATATCAGTATAATAACAATGCACCTTACTGACTTACAATTCAATGCATTAATCATTTTCATGAATACAAATACCATGGACAAATCAATACTCTTCATATTCATGTATTCCAGCATTCCTGGAGTTCCTACACAAGTCACAAACCTAATGTATTACTGATTTACTACAAGGTAAATTACTGTTACATGTTTCTCTCAAAGGGTAGTTTAAATATAGAAGTCAGGCCAAACATCAGCAGATCTCACAGTTCCTGCTCTGGAAATGTCACAATACAGCACATAGAAATGTCTCAGTACAAATATTATAATAATTATAATATTATACCACAAAACATTCACTGTTAACCCACTGATTTTCTAAATCAAAGAGATAAAAGAAAACAAATTGTCCAAGCCAAAAGTTCATTTTTTCAGGCACCATTATGTCAAGACTGTATAATCTTTTTTCTGTGCTTCTAGGCACAGTGGTTGTTTGTTTATGCATTTATTTGTCTCTTAAATAGAGCAACATTTCTTAAGGGCAGGAAATTCAAAGAATTCCTAAGTGTTCTTCAGTATTGAGATCAAACAAAAAGGGGTGCAAAAACCAAACGAATCTACAGCATACAATCAATGTAATGTAAGACACGTTTCACTGCCTTTTGAAATTTGCAGATACATGACTAGTAGACTTTTGCCAAATACAGTACAATATGTAAACAAAATATTTTTGGAGAATTAACAGCCAAAAAAAAATGTACAAGACGTGGGATTTATTTTATAAAATCGCTAAAAATCAAGGAATGTTAATTAAGCTGTAGCAGCTGGATAAGGATAAAGTCACTGAGGAACTGTTATAAACTCCTTATAAGAGCAGGAGCCAAGGAATAATTGCTGGCTTGGCAGGAGGGAAGGTGGGTGTAGCGTCTAGGTCTAGGAAACGGAAATGTTTAGATTTATCAATTAGCTCTGAGACAACATAAGTAAGTGGACTTGGGTTAGGCTGCGCCTGGCTCCAACTCTAACACAGACAGAGGAGAGCAGGGCAGATGCCTTCAGATAGAGCCTGAAAATGCCTGAGAAGGTAATAACACCTTCTGGGTGATACTGGCCAATGGGGGATTGTTGATAGGATGGATTACTCTGTAAATGATTCAAGAGGCATATCTGTAGGCTTTTGCAAGTCACATTTTCCAAGAGCTAGTTTTACATCATATTGCTTCTGTTTTGGCTGTTTTTGGCTTGGAGCGAGACTGTAGTTTCCCACCATATTTCTTTCATGCAGAGTTGGCCGGCATCTGGAGACTTATGTGTTAAAATCAATTACTTGTGCGCACACAAGATTTTGCACACGCCACTTCACTTAATTATGTAATTAGCTCGTCATATATTGATTTATGCATTAAAGCACAAAAAATGTCAAAATACAGCTAAATCTTTGCTGGCTTCAAAAGTACTTTAGGGTGCATATGGAACTTTAGACCATTCATTCCCCTTATTCAGTGAAACATGCAATATAAAACCAGGCTACCGTGATGCAGTTTTGTTTAAAATTGGAGCAGGTAATGCTGATTATTTAGAAATAAAATCACAGTAAGTGGGAGGCTCAGAGGATAGCAGTCCCTCTGCAGATCTGGGGGTCCAAATCCCGCCCTAGCTTTATGTATAGCATAGGTTTCCTTCAGGCACTCTTGAATCATGGGTTTGGGAACATGCAGTTAGATTAAATAGCTCATTGTGTGTGTGTGTGTGTGTGAATGTGATGTGTTCTTGTAATTGCTACATTGTGGGGACTGGATGTGATAAAAACCTGTAACTTTTTACCTTGTGGGGACATTTTTTTTCAGTCCCCACAAGAATAAGATCAGTTTGATCAGAATTCAGAATGGTGATCAGTGTCAACTGCATGAATGTATATACAGTATTTTCTGTGAATGAAATCAAAAGACTAAGAATGCCAAAAGTCTTGTATTATATTTTGTTACTTATGGTTAAAGTTGTCATACTTAGATTTGTTTTTTTCCCATAGAAAGTAATGGAGAGTCCCCATAAAGATTACAAACCTCTGTGTGTGTGTGTGTGTGTGTGTGTGTATTGCCTTCAGTGTGTTTCCCTGTGTTGTGTCCATGGCTACCTGGGATGAGTTCCAGACCCCTGTTGATCCAATATTGAATAAGATAGATGATGTGCTATTGCAAATAACACAGTTGTGCAATTTTATTTCCGCAGCTTTAAATTTTGGTTGTCACTGCATATCCAGCAGTTACACGGCCTACTTTACACATCGTATTTTTCAAAGTGTTCACATCACTGTGACCTGCTTTCACTGCCAGTCGTCTCTGCGGTTTCACTGCCAGTCACCTCTGCAGTTTCAGTCAACTGTAAATGTCTGCCAGGGTTGCCAGATGTTGATTTTCTGTCAGAGAGACCACCACTCATGAGGATAAGCAGTTCCTGCTTGGGAGACAGACTGCTGTTAATGTGTGAAATTGCAAAAAGAGAATTTGAATTGCACCTATATGTAGGTATAACATTACCAGAACATCTGGATCGTTTGAATGGCCCGTAATTGGTTGGTAACTAAATTTCTGGGACCCAGTCCAAAACATGCGTGGTGTTCACTCTTTGACAGAAATCGCTCATACCTCCCATATTTAATTTTACTCCCCCCATATTTCTATAGCTCCCCCACACACATCCTGCAACACCTTATTATGTTATTCTGTTGATTTTTAAATAATCAGAAATGAAATACGTGCCGTGACTCGGAAGGAAAGTGGTTGCAACACAGAACTCTACTGCATTACAAGAGAATTGCATATACCTTCATATAGTACTGACTATGTAGCTACAGTGTTATCACGATGAGGCAGTCTTTCAAATGTATGAAATGTATGTTTATCTATAATGTATTATTATCCTGTTTATTTTGTAAACACTTGGAAACGCCCAGTGTGTGCAGAGTATTTCTTTCCTTTTGCATTGTATTTTGCAGCCCACAGACTATTACAGGAAGGAGATATTTATAGAAGGTATCGCTTTGCCTCTCAGCTTCTTAACAACAGATGGTAGCCTATATGCATCTAAGAAGTGTTCTTGACATCGATAACTCTAGAAGTAATACTATCCATTTTATTGCATCCAGTACTACTACTACTAATAATAATGATGATGATGATGATGATGATTTTTGTGTGTGTGTGTGTGTATGACCTGCAATGGACTGACATCTCAGCCAGGGTTTACCTGCCTGGGACTCTGAACAGGAAAAATGTTTAGAAGATGAGATGTCAGATGATAATCCCAGATTGTGTAGGTGATGACAGTACTGAGGATCATGGGAGTTATTTTCAAAATGTCTACTGAATAGGTGTAAAACTGGAAGCAAACTACATGTGGTTCTATACTGGGATAAAACCATAGGATACAATGACAGAAGTGCCACGGTCATGGTCACGGTCACAGTCACAGTGACAGTACAGCATTTAATGGGGACATGTTCTCCCTGCTCAGTCAGCACACAGAAGAGCAATGCAATTCCTAACCTGCATGGAAGGCGAGCCTGCCGAGAATGGCCTGGGGATATAAACATGAATTCATCTTCTTTTTTATTCACTCTATCAGTTAATAATTAGTAAACATGACAATCAACCGTTAAAAGCCTAAAGCATCAGAAAAATCACATTCCCAATTTAGCCTAGGCAGGGATTTCAGTGCTATAACTGAACATCGTCATGTCAAACCCATAAATCACAACAGACCTTTGCTTGCATCTGGAAAAAACCTACTGCATTTCGGCAGAACTTCCATTGTTATTCTGCAATGCAAACTGGTAAAAGACAATGGCAAAAGAAATAACATGCAATTGTTTTGCAAGAACTGATGAATTAAAAACTGTTAACTGTTGCACGCAGCCTCCGAATATCATAGACGAAAATTCACTTATATCTAAACAGAGGGAGTGAGTGAGATTGAAATGAATGACGCAAAGACCTAATTTGTCGGAACACTTGAATGAGATAAAGAACCTGCTGCATTACCCCTATCAGCAACCTCTATCCTGTAGGACAAGGTTAAAAATGAGCATCGAAGAATAGACGTCCCAAAATAACCGTCTGAGGTCCTTTACCAAACAACACAATCAAAGCTGTCCTGCTTTCATCATTGTTTCATTTTCTTGTCCCTATCTAAGGTATCTCTGTACACATTCTTATCTGTGACCTTCAGCATGTAGCTTTGTTCAGGTTTCCTTTTAGCTGCTAGATGACCTTCACAGAGACACCATTAAACCGTGACCCATTTGATGATCCCCTCATGTGGAATGCATATGCTGAATTGCAGCAGTCTGCACAGTAGGGGTGAAGTGAAGTACTTACGAAAATATGAGTTGACGTGCTTTATCAAATGGGGAAAGATGAAGACAAAACAGCTGCTGTTGCTGTCGTAAGCAATCTGCCCGTGATTGAATAAAAGTGTCAGGAAAAGGGGAGCTTGATGCTCTTTTGTTCTATCCCATCCGGCTTGATGTTAGTTTGAGCTGTCAGGGGGGGAATCACAGCTGTGTGATTTATCAATACTCCGAGTGACCTTGTAGCTCCAGTGGCGCTGTGTTAGCTCACAGCGCCCCCAGATTAACACCGCAGCTCCACCACCGCAATACCTCTCACCGCTGGCATACGGGCTCAGAGGCATGTGTTTAGTTCGCTCAATACACAATTCAGTGTTTCTCTAAAGGTAAGTGGTGCAAAAACTTGTACTTAGAACTGTTGCGTGGTAGGCGTGTATTAGGGCCGGCATTTACATGCTGGTCAATTCAAAGATTAAAACAAAAGACTGCAAATCTCCTTGACGGCCACTGAACATACAGGCACAGAAATTGAATGCGCTACTCTTCCTATTATGGGTCACTTAGTAAAAAAAAAGTTCTTTCTTACTTTGTTGGGAGGAAAACAAAAAAAAAATCTCCCTTCGATATTTATTTTTATAAATAAACAATGGTGTCTAAAAGCCTTTTTGGTGTAAGAAGTATTCTGACACAAATAGTACTCTGTTGTAACAAATGGCACCTTTGTGTAAAATAGTGAAGAAACACCAATAATATTACTCATGTTACAAATAGCCGAAAATGTGACATATGTATGTGGGAATAATAATTAATAAAGTTTTTGGCCCGAGTCGAAAGTAGTTTTCAGTACAATTTAAATCAATAACACTAGATCACTTACCACATTTTAATACATATATCCACTAATAAATAGTCTAAAAGCTTCTCTGTTACTATACCACTAAATCAGGTACCTCTATACACCAACCATGTTTTTAAGCAATCGAGTATAGCAACAAGGCAATAAACCAGATGTTACATTATTCTGAGTAACAGTCATTGCTCCCATAAAACCATCTGTGGAATTGTTTCTTATGCAAATTCTCAAGACATCTACATGCATAAAATTAGAAATGTTATCTTTGAGCTATCTGGTTTTTTATTATTTCTGGCCCTTCGGAAGATTAAACAACGGCTGACACCAATTTTTTATGTTTCTTTGTCTCAAATGACCTCTTCATCAATTGCACAGTATTTAACATAGAATGTTACACATGAATGTAAATGTAATGCAAATTTGAATCTGTTTCATTATTAAAAACAACTTGATTTGTATAACTGTGTGTGCGCGGATTACGTTGTTCCCCACAATGTAATACAAATCTGCTATTTTGTGAGGATAATTTCTCAGGTCCCCACAAAGATCTGTGAACGCAATCAAAAAACCAAAAATGTCAAAAGTTCATATTTAGTTTGCTTATTTATGGTTAAGGTTAGGGCTGGGTAGGGGTTAAGGTCATCATGTTGGGATTAGAGTTTTCCCCATAGAAATGAATGGAGAGTCCCCACAAAGATGTAATTACAAACCTGTGTGTGTGTGTGTGTAAAAGGGAGCTGTAACAAGCGAAACCTTTCTGTGATACCTTTGGTGGATGAGGACTGCATGAACTTTAATTTCATTCTCAAACAAATAAATCCATCCCTAAGTTTTATTTTAAATGAGATATCTGAAAATATTTCATCCAATGTTTTAGACAAGATGTGACCTAAAGCTTGATGTAAAGGCAGGGAAGTACAGGATCTCATAATCTGCTTTATTGAGAAATACTGAAGAATAATTCATCCCTAGAAACATAATCTCTTTGAGCAGGTTCCTTTGTTGTAGCCGTGCCAGCGGAACCTAATTAATTTCCCCAGGTTTTTGCAAATAATGTAGAACATGTGGCAATGAATTTCCCTTAGAGTATCACATTGATTGACAGGTCTTCTTTTCAAGGAATGATGATCTCTTTAATCATGAAGGTGCCCCTTTGTTTCAACTTCATTTACTTCAGAAACATGAGCACACCGAAACCTGACTTTTTAACTTTGTTTCTAACTGTGTCACATTGTAGAATTTAAAAACAGTTGTTACATTTGTGTCTTTTAATTTGCAGAATAAAATATGCGGAACTAAAACCCGCATAATCAGTGTATCAATTTAAAAAAAAAACAAGGTCTTTTTCAATTTATGTTTGTGTGTGTAATCATAAATGATTGATGTATTTAGTTATCCGACAACAGTATAAAATGAAGTAAGATATGAGAAGTGTCTGTCTTAGGAGTCTAAATACCTCTGAAAAATGAGGACCAAGAAGGTGACTCATTTCACTGGAAGACAGATCACAAATAAAGTCATCTTTGTTACAACGTGACTGCAGATCATTTTGAAAGTATGTTTGGTATGAGCTGCTGTGATGCATAGCGGAGGGATCAGGTTATGAGGGCTGTCTGTCGAAGGATGTGTCCACGCTGCATGGGCCAAAGGGCTTTCTGATAGTTGCTCCGAGTCGTAAATAGTCATTAACTGGAATCAACCGGAAGATATCAAAGCTGGATATGGCACAGTGGGACCTGTGCTGTGATGCAAGAGCATGGCGTTTAAATGCACTTCCCAAACAGGGGCATAGGAACTGGGTGGAACAGGAGGATGCGTACCCCCCCCCCCAATAACTATACCGTTATACTTCAATTATTAAGTTGTAACCCCCATCTCAATATCTCTCGTACATTGTTGTTCCCAAATGTTATTCGATCATCAACTAATAACTAACTAAAGATGTTTTAACTAACAAAAACATTTTGTACAATTCATAAGGTAACTGTTCTAATTGTATGCCGCATGATAGGAACTATTTTGAAAAAAGGACACATTCTAATATAAAATGATCAAAATCACAATAGTCCAAATTCATCTAAAGATATTATTTCTGTCGTCATAAAACTTAAAACTTAATAGTAAAAAGAATATTGATGATTTAACTATATAAAACTAACTAGCCTGTTAATTGCAATCTTATTAAATCACTGAATATTAATTATCAAGACCAGGTTAAATTGTTTTTATTTCTTTGGGAAGTGGAGCACAGCCTGTGTTCAAAAATGCATTTGTAAATCTTTCTGACACTTGTCTAGCAAGTATCGATTGAGAAATTTAGCATCGAACACACAGTGTTTCATGTATATGTGCTATTACACACATATTATAGGTAATAACATCCAAATCTGAATGGGAAATACAATGTTTCTCTGAATGAATATTTAAATTTTATTTGAGTAATAAAAAGTTACTAATTATTTATTTATTCAATAAAGCCAAAGTCTCATACATTTACCCATCCATCTTACAACTGCTTTATGATACAATGTCACACTCAGGCTTGGAGCCAGTCCCATGGTAAATAAGAGGGTTCCATTCTGTCATAGGGCAAACAAATACAGAAGGGGCAATTTAGAACCTCCAGTCCAGCAAAATACATGTTTTGCAGTACAACTGGAAGATTTACTGTACAGGAAACCCATGCAACACAGGTAGACCATTCAGACACAGACAAGGAAGGGATTCAAACCCTCAACCCTAAAGGCATGTGGGCAACAGCGCCACCAACTGGGCTACATCTCCTACATATCAAGCCAACTCAGAGGCTGAGCATATAACTAAATATCACCTGCAGACAGCTAAAAACAATCTGTTCGTAAAATGAGAAAATGCTAAATATTGTACTTCAGTCACATATTGTTATTTTGTTGTTAAGGGAGGGGGATCTTGGCCAAATCCAGGCATAGGTAAACTAGGCAGCTACCTAGGACATGATTGGCATGTGGAGGCTCGAACAAAGTCGCACGTGTGTGTGTGTGTATATATATATATATATATATATATATATTTCTAAATATATATATCCTCCTGAGACCCAAGGAAAAAAAGTGTCTTTCAATTTCAGGTTATTTGTGATTTTCTATGTCTTTGGAGGA
>JAODLD010000001.1:42312231-42327836 GCA_026781065.1 Mormyrops boulengeri
AACCAGTTGAGTACTCTGTGACTGTAACTCTTTATACTCAACTGGTTGGTTGAAACAAAATCCTGGTCTGGATTTGTACTCTCTAGACCGGAAATCTCCACCTCTGCTCCACAGTATCCGTTCCAGGGTGTACCTGAATCTTACACCATATGCTGCCTGGGATAGACTCAATTTCCTCAACCCCCCCATGACCCCACACTGGGTAAGTGGTTGGAAAATGGATGGCAGAATATTTCTCTTATCTCCACCCTCCACTGACTAAGGATTTTGTCTTGCATTAGTTGCTTAACCACAGCACAGCACGTGCATATCAAGACTTGAGTGAATTGCTAACATCACTGCTTCTCCAATGGCCCCTTCACTCTGCCATATCCAGTCATTTTGAGCTTTCGGGAGCTGCAGGTTCAACTTCAGAGGTAACCTTGACTTTCAATGCACTTTTCCCCAATGTTTGTCACCATCGCTTCTACTTTATGCATTTGCCTTCTGCTCATCGTTGCCGTTTTAACTCACTGCCTGTTCGCCTTTTAAGGCATTTTGGATTATATATACCGTCCAGCATTAACAACTATATGTTACAGTGTAAAAAATATTTCAGTAGACTACGAAGAATGGGCTTAAACATGATCTGCGTAACATGACCCCCTAAACCAATGGCTTTAAATCTCATCAACTCACCTGTGTGCAGGGATTGCAGAAAACCCATAATCCTGCACATTCCAATGAAGCTCAACCAATGCTAGGTTAAGTTTCCACTGTCCATTTCATTTGTTCAGCTTTGACTTTCTTCCTCCTTGCGAACAAGGGAGAGATTGTTTGTCCAGGAGAACACCTGTAAGGTGCATGCTGTGGAGAAGGTCACTTTAGCGAACTCCCTCACTTTAGTCAATAGACAATTATTTCCAAAGTAGATAGAAGAACGTCAACTTCAAACAGTGAACATTCTTCAGGCTGATTAAGCCAAATTATGTTCTATTATTTTGGCTGGCTTGGATGAATTGGGGTCTATCTTGTCCTCTTAGTGCCGGAATTCAAGACAGAGTAAATGTTCGAGGTATGTTTGGAGTTTCAATAATATCGAGCTCCTTTAATGAAAGAGTAGCACAGAGTATCAGATAAATAGCTGGATGTTTTTTTTTTTTTTATCTTTCAACAAAGATATTGACTTTGTCATTGGGTATGTTGCTGTAGAGATTAAATGAAATTGCCACAACGATTGTTTTTATGTAATATTACAAACTGTCAAACTAGAAGACTTCATAACAAGAATCAGTTGATGCATGAAAAGTAAAGAGCAGGGAAGAAAACTATTACATGAACCACTTTCATTTTCTTTGATTATAATGGTAACTCAAAAACATTTATATTGATGAATGTTTTCTCGGGTACTATAATTAAATTATTCCATTCAATTAGCACATTATATTCAACTTGGACGACTGCGGCAGTCTCGTGGCAGTTTATAAACACAATCTTCCATATAAGGCTGAAATGATTGCAGCCACATGATGTCATTCCTTTCCCTTCAAAATAAAATCAGCCTGTACATGCAGTTGTTACTGGCAGCGATTACAAAAAGTTACGACGTGGAAATTAGAGGAATTCGAAGACAAAATTAATTTCAGAATTCATAATCTCGATTAGCTCACAAATGCTTCTAACTGTGTTTAAACGATTATCAATCATATTCCATTACAGATTGTGTCATTGTCGATTAAATTCCCAACAACACACATCTATTACCGCAACATATATTTATTACAAAATTTTGAACATTTATTGCACAATGTTCAAAAACCGGAGTACCCGGAGATAATCCGGGAAGAGAACAAACTGTTCTGGTCAATCGTCACTGTAAATTAAAATTATAAAAACCTTATAATTATAATTTAATGGCACAGCAGACGTAGCAAGCCTAGAACTACTTCAAACGTACCCGATGTTATTGTTCAGGATTGAGATTTGAAGACTACGGTTCGTGTGCCACCTAGAGTCTATGTCAGGCAACTACTTCAGAAACAATTGCTACCTGCTCCTCGGATCCGTTATCATCTGGCCTATATTCAGACATGGGCGATCGCCTAGGGCGCCATTTGATTCTGGGGTGGAAAAGAGCTAGTGAAAAATGTCAGAAGAAACACCTTTGGCTGCATTTCGTGACATTACAGTTATTTACACTACTTTTGACTTTTCTTGTGAAACAGAGCCAGTTACCCTTTAATTCTTAAGTCTTTAATATAAACGAATGGACAAAATTTTTCTGCTGCTCTGGCGGGTGGGAGCACTGAGCAAAATCTTACCTGTGGGCACCACGACACCCAGGGCCAGCCCTGCCTCTATTCACCATTCAAAGGCGTGATTATTTCAAATTACTGTTACTCTAAAGTGTTATATGTCAGTAAGTGACACTGTTGTTTGAAGGGTTGTTAAGTGCTTTTAGGCAGCCAAGTTGGAAAAGGCAGCCCTAACCAGGATGGCAGATCTGGCCAAAAGCCAAGCCCTGCAGACCTGTTTTTACTGGCCCTCACGATAATTAGAATGAATAAAAGTGTAAAGTTTTATGTTCAAGTCCAATGAACAATCACAAATACACCTGCTACTTCCATACTGGCACCCAAGGATGAGTTTCTCCAAAAAAACAGTCTTCAATTTTAGCTTCATGGGATATAAAAATAATCATTAAAAATGGTCTCCTGTTGACATGGCGAAGCTCAGATTTGGCCATCCGTGGAAAATAAAGGCTGTTCTCTATTGAAGCAACCAAGTCTGAATAGCATTTCTTTGTCGGGGGGTGATAAGATGGGTTCATATAGAAAATATTAATGGTAGTTTGAGGGCAAATATCCAGTATAAAACCAAGATACATAGCATAAATCTACACCTAAATAGCAGGACTACACCTTACTAAACATCCTGATTTCAGGAGAGGTGAGATGTCGGACAGTATTAAAGGAGGAATGCAAGAATCTATAGAATATTCAGTTGAAATAATCAAAGGTGTATAAAACCATATCATTTTAAAATGGAAAATCTGTTCTTTTTTTAAAAAATAGTTTTGCTTTGTGGAAATTGGTATTCCATTTTTGAATAATCAGACAGCACAATTAATGACATAACTGGCAACCCAATCTGAAGGAGTCTGCCTCTTTTTCTGACAGAAGCCTTGAAATGAAGATAAACATTTCACACAGGAAATGACTGAATTGGACTCCAAGTAGGTTTCTAAGTTGGTATACACATGGCTCCATCCTTACAGTATCAGGTCACTGCATTTTCGAAAAACTGAATCATTATGCATGTTCATCCAACTTGTCAATTCTGTGATTTGACCCAAAGATTAATTCTTTGATTTTTTTTTTGCAAATCATAAGTAATAAAGTTGAAATAACATTAACTTAGCATTAAGCATATACATCATATTAAATATCTGATACCCTGAGTATACCAAGGCATCCTACTTATTTATTAATTCACAAGATTTGAATTGTCAAATGCATCTAAATCATAAAAAATTTAATTGCTATTAAAATCTAGTCAAGTAGTTCTGCATAGCCCAATAACATTCCATACCACAGTCAACATTACTAGGCTGAATGTGTTTTTCAGTCTCAACAACTTAAGTCTATGAGATTTCACATTAACTTGTGTACAGGGTACAAGAATAGGTATATAGGAGACGTACAGGCCAGCAACACACAAACTGGTCATTATAAAGACAATTAAGAGAATCTACCTGACCTCCATGTGATTAACCTGCAGTGGAAAACCACACAGCTATCGGCGAAAAACATTCAGGGTGTTAAACCCAGCAACACTGCTGAATCACCAGGCCATTCTGCAAAGACATTTCAGTGCACGGCACAACAGCCACAGCAATAGTACAAGAAGAGAAGTGCAAGTGAACGTTGCAGCACACCAGCTGGATACTGACTAGTCCTTGCGGTTTATTTATCATGTTTGCATAAAAATGCATCTATACATACAAGAATCTTCTTGGCATGTAAAATACATCACAACATTGCACATCATTATATAGAAGGCGTAACCAGCGTCAGTTTAAAAAAAAATAAATAAAAAGACACTTCCGCCTCTTCAGGTTGTACTGTTTTCAGAAACCTAAGTGAAATCCAAAAAGAAAAACTAAAATCATTTCCTTGTGTATATATATAGGCAACAATAGGCGCACACCAGCTTGTCCAACATTTCATTTTAAAATCAAGGGCATTAATAAGAAGCTTCTCCTCCTTTTATTGCAGTGAAATCCTTTATTATTCTGGGAGGACTTTCCATTACATGTTGGAACGTCGACAGTGACTTTATTTAGCAATTCCTATAATTAATAGGGGTGACCACGTACTTTTAGACATATAATGTATTGCATTTACTAAAAATATTTTTAAAAGAAAATGTTTTAGATGGATAACTATTACAAGTACTTTTACTGGCCACTTACCTGTCCATTTACTATAATCAATTATCTAGTACATAGTCAACCCGGAAGTCTATCTCAGAATGCTCAGGGCACGAGGCAGGGAAGAGCCTAGATGGGATGCCAGTACTTAACAGGACACACACACCCACACACCCATCCATCCTATGTTGGGGGGGTACCTATCCTAAAGACTACGGGCACAAGGTGGGGAATACCCCCAGGATGTGGTGGCAACCCATCGCAGGGCACACTCACACACCAGTGGAGAAAATGTAGACAGTGTCTGATCACAGTGCAAACTAAAACATCTCATTTCCTTTACCTTTAAAGAATCGGATGCTTTGCGCAGCTCCTTAATCACTGAAGAGAGGGCCTCAGGGTTGATGCCTTGCTCACAGAGACGAACGCATATTGATAGAGATTCCATATCCAGGCCTGTATTCAGAAGCTTTGATATCTCTAGCAGAACTAGAAAAACAATGGAGTAAGTACAATCATCGTCTTGTACAGGGTGTTTAGCATAGGCATGTGCTAACACTGTTGTAAACGTAAGTCCCAAGACGGAACTGCTGCATACGGGTAGGAAAATGTGTTGTAAATAAGACAGTAGTACAGAAATTTCAATAAATATAATAAGAAAATATCAAATTATTATATGGTAATACATCTGCAAATAACATGGCAACGACGTAACTATTTCCTTTCACCCATAGTAATATTTTTACCTTATTTTCGACAATCCATGGCCTTTAAATACCTAGATTTTTTTTTTAAAAAAGACTTCTGTTATAGATTTTTTTAGATGTTTTGTAATGTTAGCTAACGTTACAGAAAAGGCTTTTGCATTTCACCTGGTAAAGAGATGCGCCATACAAAGAATGTACAAGTAACGGATGCACCTGAGTACTTAGCAAAATTAAATTGGAGTCGTTCGTATTTGTTTAGGCAGTCTAACCATCGTGCATCACATAAAAAATATTAACCTTACCGTCCATTGTTTCCCGAACTGCATTAAGATTTGTAGCGCTTGCCATGTTAACTTTTTTGTATGTATACAAAAGTCTATATTCTATGTACATACATCGCACAGCAAACACAACCGCGTATCCTACAGGCAGAGCGCCACACCGCCTGTCATTTCACCGGAAGAATAAAGTTACCGCATTTCAAAAAGGAAATGACGTCAAAATGCATAGGTTCGAAAGATGAATGTGATTGGCCATTGCGCATTTCCTCGTGATTACTATTGGTCAGCTGACATTGAGGGAAAATTAAAACGGACGTTAAGACGCACTCAGGGCAACATTTGTTTTTACATTGCTGCTACTGTAAGTAATTAAAAATGATTAACGCTTTATACGTAAAATACAGTATTTACTTTTGCTGTTATTGCTAAAATGAAGTTTGTCGAACTGGAAGAGTGTAGTTTTTCCCCTAGTATACAGGTGTTTAAATGCCGTTGTATTCCGTAAAAGTTGACTTGCGTGATGTATGTCTAATTAAATGTGTTGTTTTCCTCCCTCCTTTGTTCTTCAAAGTAGGTTCCACGGTTGAGGGGAGATGGGAGATGTACCTGAGGTTCAAGTCACTCCCGAAACGCCGGGACGACCAGTAATTCTCAACCCTTTTGAAAGCCCTAATGATTACCATCGCCTGCTTGAGCCCGTTGTTGCTAGTCCCTTTAAGTCTTCGAAATGTCCATCAGCTGTAAGTGTCTGTGTCTGTGTCTGTATGTGTTTTGGGAGTGGAGAGTTTACTTTATTTTGACGTTAAATTCGCTGGATTGCTACTGTTTGGTCCCCATAACTGAAACAATTTGTTGACACAGATTTAGATGCTACCATCATTAAGGTTAACCTCCTTTATTTGCAGGGCAATCTTGTGGGAGATTGTTTTATGTGCAAAACTATTTATCCATATTTCTTCCTATTGCATAATGTAATTACTTGTCTTATTTGACAAATGTGAAATTCCATTCCACAATGTATTATATGAATGAAATATTTTGAATCAAACATTTTGACCAAATGGGAGAATGGAGCTATAGAAATCTGATAAATTCTGTTCTATTTCAGACACCTGCCAAGTTTAAATGGTCCATAGACGAAATGGCAAGTTTGCTGCCTGTTGAAATTGATCCTGAAGACATTCAACGTCAATCCCTGTTCTTAAGTCGAACCAGGTAAATTCTCAGATTAAAATAACAAAGGAGTATCTACTTAGCATTTTTGATACTTTGTATTTTTCTATAAGTTACCAGTACTGACATATAGAAACAAACTGCTTTATTGACAGTGAATAATCATGTGCTACAGTCCCAACAATTCAGCAACACAATTCCTGGTCTTTCTGTTATAGCATGTATTCTGAAACATGCAGATGTTTTAGTTAAAGCAGCGAGGCCTGGTGCAGAAAGATCCATGTTATTCACGGTATTGGTAACATTTTCCCTTCTTTTTGCCTATGTATAGGACTGATAAAATCATTGAGGAAAAAAGACAATATGCGATCGAGCAGGTAAAGTTCATTCTACTTATGACACAAGTGTGCTTTCAAGATATACTTTAATGATCCCAGGAGGAAATTTGCTTGGATACAGCACTGAGTTACATAAAGTGCACAGGTGAAACTACATTTTGCATAAACTGGCGACAAACTGCAAAAACAGTTCACATAGTGCAAGAAATATTATGCACAATGAATGAATAACAAGTTAATTGTGGTGTTTTACATATATTTTACATAGTAAAAGCCCTGTGCCGTCTGTTTTGTAAAAATGGGCTGTTGTCCTCGTGTGTGATGGCTGGCACATTGGGAATTGAAGTAGTTTTTCTTGTTAATGCATTCCTGGTTTCCTTTCAGCTGTGATTTAATACATTTTGTTTATTTCAATCTAGTTTTTCACAAAGAAAACAATCGTTCCTTCGCCTTGGAGTGAAGTAGAAGATAAAGGGTCATCACAGACGGAGTTTGAAATCAGTAGGTCTAAATTTCATTCTCAGTTACTGGCTAATACAAGCATTGTCTAGTTCTGACTTCTTGTAAGAGTTTTTCATAAAATAATGCAGCATTAATGCCTAACAAGTCAGCTTCCAGCTTATCATATTTTAAGTGGTTCAATGGAGAATCAGTGGAGTAAAATGGTATTTGAAGGGTAACACAAAAGGAATTAAATGGCTGAAATTGTATAATAATTCTAACATGCATTAATTCCACTGAAATTCCACTTTTTAGATTCAATTTCCCCGATGATTTTTGAAGAAAATTGTCCTGGGGGGAAATGCAATGGTTTGTACTATAACTTTTTTGTGAAATGATTACCAATTTGTTATAATGACATCTGAAAGGGCTATGGAAATAATTTTATGATTCAGAGTAATCTCATAAAATTGCCTGCAAATGTATAATTATTGTCCTTTTTTTTCCCCATTTACAGCTACCTGTCAAACTGCACTCTCTTTACCTGTTGATTTCAATCTTCAAAAAATATTAGGTAATTATAAACATCACTTTTAAAAAGCAGAGAAGCAAATGTTCATAACCTCTTAATGTTTCAGTATCGTGGTATGTGTAAATATTCTAGAATCGTGTCTTCACCCATGCATGCCTGTTTCCAGTTGTGATTTTAAAAACATGAAAGCCTCTCTCCCTTATGTCAATAGGAGATTACTACAAAATGGAAGAGGTTTCAGAGCAAACTCAGGAGAGCTTAAGTTCATCTTCCCTGCGGCGAAAGCTCTTTCTTGATGGGAATGGGAGTGGATCAGAGTCATCTACACCCTCCAGTCCAGAGCAAAGCCCCCAAAACAAATTTCATGGAAAAAGCGGGCCACTGGGATCTGTTAATGTGTCGCCGCTGCACTGTGGAATCACAGCCTTAACACCATCATCTGTGAGTGTATTTTACACGGTTAACAGCATATTTTAAAATTTTCCAAACTAAGTACTTTTGAAAAAGTATACGTAAGCTAAATTGTTTTCTTTCATAAAAAATTGATCTGATGCCATCTTTCTTTTTATTTATTTATTTATTTATTTTTAAAGGGGCAGTTCTCATCAAGTCCAATCCAAGGCAGGTGCAGAAATTATAGCTTGGGCAGTGTGACCAGTCCTATGCTTCCTGAAAATTCATCCCCTACTTTTAAGTCTCCCATGTTGTCCCCCATTGTTCTCCAGTATTTGAAAACTCCATTGTCTGGTAAGTTGTGAGAAGGAATATCTGTTTCTAGCCATGCGTTTCAAAGGTCCTTTCAATCTGTAGGTTTATGACAGTGCGTATTTAGTGAAACTGTCAGACTGGTGATTTCACTGTAGGTTGAACTCGTGTTTTGCAGGTGAGAGGAAGAAGTTAAGCTTCACAACTCCAGACAGAATTGCTCTAGGTAGCCCCAACATTAATAATTGTACCGTGAGTCCTTTTGTTGAGGGATGCTCTCCCATTAAAAGCTGTTCTCCAGTTCAACGCACAGGCAGTGCTTGGGTGCGGCCTCAATACAGGACCTCCCCTTTACAGATGTCACCTACTGTTGATAAGGAAAACATTCACCCTGACAGCACTTTGCCCACAACTGAGCTAGATGTGAGCTCGGTCCCTACGCCCTCCCACTCAGGGAGATATAAAGCAGCCTTGCACGACATAATTGAGCTTGATGACAGTAATGTGGCAGTCCCAAGACTAGTGCAAGTGGAACAAGGACATAACACAGTGAATATGGGGGAATCTGCTGAAACTCAGGAAGATTTTAACACCTGGTCAAGGCACGAGGTGGACAGCAGCCCAATGCGGCTAACCAGCTCTAGGACAGGAAGCATGACAAATATGGAGAACTCCAATATGTTTGCCTCCATGTTGGCTGAAGGGAGCACCATGCCCTATGACAGCAGTATGCAGGTTTGTATACAGCTTTAGTGCTGAGGTTTGCTTGGCTGACATTTCAGATTTTTCCTAATTCAACTGAGGTGCTTGATATAATTGTCGAATGAGAAAAATTCCAGCATTGCTGGTGAATAGAATAGTAATATATTTTCATCATTTTGGGGAGACTTTCTGCACGTACCCTATCTTGCTGTGTGTATGTGTGTGTAAAAAAAATTATATATAATATAGTATATGGTCTGTGTGTATGTGTGTGTATATATTTTTTGACTGGTTATATTGCTCGTTGCAGTGCTGCTCTCAATTTTTAAGCCTGTTGATTTTGATGTTTGGTATTTCTCTCTTTCTCTAGGTGGACAGCGGTTACAATACATATTCAGTTGCTACAAACAGCATAATGGATGGGGGTAGTTCTGACAGTCAGACAAAGGAATCACTTGATGCACATGTATCAGAAGAAGGTGTTTTATTCACTAAAAATCAACATGTTAAGTCAAAGGTGAAGAGCGGCCATTTTATGCAGTTTGATCTTTCTTATAATGCATGATCACATTGAAGTGCGATTTGATGTCAACAGCCATCAAACTTAAATCTTCCATTGAAACCACAAATTCACAATTGTGGCATCTTTATTTTGACAGATGTTTAATGTGCACCACTGATAATGAAGTTGAAGCTGCCCACATCACGTCCAGGTTGTTGCTCGACATGAAATCGCAGAATGACTTTGATGGCACTCATGCAAATGTGAATTACTATGACTTGTATAGTGTTCCATATTTGCACAAGCCTGTTCTCCCTCCTATCTTACTCGTAGTGGTGGGAAAATGAGATTTGGTACCTTGAATAGTCACTAGCCCACTTCCCAGTAGCTGCTTGATTGTGATTGCCAAGAATCTCACCCAATGTTTGTTTCAAGGTTTCAATTATTCCATCATTATGGATGTGATTTAAAGATTTTTTTATTTTTAATTATGAACCTGTTGTTCAATGAAATTACAATTGTTATGTTTGTATCTTAATTTTTTTTTACAATATATTAGAGCATGAAATGGAACATATGGTTAACTTATTCTTTACTAAGAATCGAATTTGTAAATTTTTAATGCTCCTATTCTTGGACCACTAATTACCACATATATATTTTAATCAGTGTCGTATTTTATTAAATCTAGTGAAATAAAGCATTTTGACACTGGAGAAACTCTATTAAAGGTCACTTTTGTCCTCCCCTCTTGGTAATCTTTTCAGCAGTTTGGTAACAACCGAAATTCAGTATGTATGTTTGTTACTGCTACACTTACCGCTTTGTAAATAAATGTCTTACGGTTATATGCCTCCGTCATTTGCAATCGAGATTAGTTTTCGCAAGTTATTTCTATAGACGAATTTGCACATCTAATATTTTACCGATTCAACAATTATATCTGCGTATAGTTGCAGATATTCAGGTATTTCGGATCTTTAGTATATCAGAAGCGTTTCGACAACTAAAATCAATATGCATATCAAACTAAACACCGAACATATTTAAATATAAACGCGACAAAATGACTATTGATTTAAGTTTGAAAGTTATCACTTCCGGGTAAAGGTCGTAAAAATCTTTACTCTACTCCCACAGTGCCCCTTGTGGTTCGGCGTTCAATTCGCCGCACGGAAAACATTTAAATTTCTTTACTTTTTCTTCTTCGTTTTTCTCATGGATATCCAAATTGGCAGGGACAACCTTCGTATATTTTGCGTCCGTGATGGTATTGGCGCTACCGAAGAAGCTGAATGTTTTTAGTAGGTCTTGGTGTTGATTGAAATGTCGGCGGGCTGTTTTGCGGTGCCCCTGAAGCGGGATTATTGAAAAGCGAAATCCCGCTCCGGCGCTAGCGGGGCTGCTAAGGTAGCTAAGCTGCTTAGCAACGTGAAAACGACGCTAAGCTAAAGACGCCGGCTAATCTAACTACGCGTGTTTTCAAAAGTGCCGAAGTAACGGTAAGATAGTATGGTAGCTTTACGGAGAGAACACCCTGTCGTCCTTTCGGCGTTGATTATAAATGGGTATTGTCCTTAATTTAAACTTAGGGGTTTTAATAATTTCACTCTCTAAGGCACCGGTTTTGTTGGTTACATATTTCATCGTGTAATAACGTTTGAAACTAACACATTTTTGCTCTTCTGGTTGCGGGAACATTTTTTTTTTCTTCCGCTTAGGCAGATAAATCAATCACTTTGAAAATACGGATACCCGAAAATAACTATCTACCCATTAAGTGTTTCCCTTAGTTTATTATTTACCAGTTTGTCCTGCTGCCAGAGCAGCCCATCGCTAAAAATGCCTCCCAAGAAACATAAAGATACAAAGGTGAACGTGTCGAGCTCGCTGGAGTCCGAAGACTTCAGTTTGGAAACGACGGTTCCGACCGAAGACATTTCATCCTCGGAGGAGAGAGAAGGAGCGCAGAAGGTCACCAGGCAGCTGATCGAGAGGAAGGAGCTGCTTCACCATCTACAGCTGCTCAAAATCGAGCTGTCACAGAAAAACCTTGTGATTGATAACCTCAAGGTAGATCACCTCACCAAGGTAAGACAAGGGGCTGGCGATTGAGGCACCAGCTTTGGCGGCTGATCATGTCATTCGAACAGTCCCCAGTACTAAATACACGAAATGTGCATCGTGCAAATCTGAAAACCATGTTTTGTTTTGGTCTATTTCTTTTTGTTTAATTTTTGTTTGTTTATTTCATTGAAACTACTAATTCAGTGTTTAGTTGCATTTCTTTTTTACTTGTCCATTTCTAGACTACTGTTACTGTTTTATGTCAGTCTTGTTAACATGCATAACTTACTTATAATCTGTTTTACAGTAAGGAGTGGTATTCCGTCTCCCTATGTCACCCATACATCACAGAGCTGAGATGACAATAAACCAACGTTGAGGGGTGTGTTATGTAAATTTGTATGTGTTGTACGTGACTGACATCGAGATGATTTGCACAGATTGAAGAGTTAGAAGAGCAGCTGAATGATGCCCTTCATCAGAAACAGCTTCTCACACTGCGACTTGACAGCCAGCTTAAACTTCAAAAAGAAGAAACCAGGTTAGAAAGACTCTTAATTTTCAATTGTGTGGGTGTTTTGCGGATTTGGAGTTGGCGCTCCAATTAATCAGAGAGAGATGCCTTGATTATCCAAATAACCAAGGCCTTTTCCGATATATTCTACTGTTTGGTTGTGATGCTTATTTCTAAACAGGAAACAGCAAGCTTTAAGGAAACAGGAGATGGACACTATTCTGTTGCGACAAAAGCAGCTGGAGGAGACCAACAGACAGCTCAGTGAAAAAGCGGGAGATATACGGCGAAGTCTGAGAGAATTGGAACTGACCGAGGAAAAGTACAATGAACTCAAGGAGCTTCCGGAGGAGAAGCTGTCCATTTCAGAATACGTATCTGTGAGGATTTAATTTATTTTGTTATTTGTTCATTCATGCATATATGCACAGACATGTATTCAGCCACAGTACCATGTAAAATTCATAGGCTGATATCTTCACCACTAGCTGACATAGTTGGTTGGTTACTTTTTTTAAAAATTTTTTTAAAAAAGTCATTGAAGTATTGTTTAGCATTGTTTAGCATTGTTTAGCATTGTTTAGTATTGTGGTCGAGTCAAAAAAAATACATGGGTGTTTTGGATGGTTGCTGCTAACACTGGCATGAGTTTAGGAGAGATTTTATAAGGAATTAAGCTGACACACCTTTTCAGACATAATTTTACACTAACATAAAGATCATTTAAACATAATTTGCACTTTTGCAAAGTGCTGTACTTTTTCAGCTGTGGCACGCTGGTTGAAAAGCACTGTCTTATGAAATGTGCCATGGCAGATAAACAATTTGGGAAACACTGCTCTAAAGTATAAACAAGGGAAGTAGAATTCTGTCCTACAATATAATATAATAGTATACAGGCTGGTAGGTTGAGAATCTCTTAGCAACTATCATGTGAAACCATATTGTGAGGAGAAAGGAGATTCTGAATACTTCCCATGTGGGATGCAGGTACGCTTCTATGAAGCCGTGACCCCATTGAGGGCTCAAATAAAGGAACTTCATCTCAGAAAGAATGGCCTGTCGGAAGACCTGGATAGCCATAGAGCTCAGCTAAAGTCCGTAATGGAGGTATGAATTGAGAATTTAAACAATTCTGATAACTTAGCCATTATGTATTACTATATAGTGGTTATTGAAATATTGCTTAAATTAAATGTTCAATTTAACACAGAATGTGCATAAAAAAAATATATATATACACTATAAAAATGTGTAATACCCCTTTTCTGTTTTGCATAATTTTTCTGATTTATTTTTTAGGAGAAATTTAGAAATAAGATATTAGATTTCTAATAAGGCCAGCTTAATTCATTTTTATTGGACAAAAAGTTTACTCTTATAGATGTGAAATTTAGATGCCATTATGTGTTTTTAAGAGCTATGAAGAAGAAAGGAGAATTCGTTCTGACCTGGAGATCAGGTGTCAGCGGCTCACTTTAGAGCTGGCGGACACCAAGCAACTGATTCACGAAGGGGACTTCAAGCGAGAGAACTACAACAAAGTGAAACGGTGATGCACCACAGAATGTTCTGGAGCCCAGTAATTGATTGGGATTACATGGGTGGGTTATGAAACACAACAGTAAAATTATACCTGGACTGAAAGTGAACAAGGTACATGTTTGTGTTCTTACGCCTATAGTGAAAGGGATGCCTTTGAGACTGAAATTACTGAACTCAGAAGGCGACTGGAAACACTTGAAGTGGTACATAGTGCACAGACTAAGGAAAGGGATCACTTGAACAAAGAGGTAAAATGTTATGCTTCCATAATATTTTTGGTTTCCCTGTTTGTACTTTTATATATTTGCTGTGTCGTCTGTAGCTGCAAAGGTACATTTAGTTCGGCCCTAGTATAGACTAGCTCTGCACCTGCTTTGAATTGTACGTGGTGAAAACTGTTCCAAAAATTTATGAAAGTAGGCAATTACTTAAGTACACTTTATTTTTCGAAGTGGGATCGGATGCTGTGCTAGTGTTCAGAAGGTCGCTGGTTCGAATCTCATAGTCGGCAAAGTCCAGGGACTGGCTCACTCTGTTTTCTCAGTTGTATGTGCTTTGGATGAAACAGCTGCTACATAAATGTAAAAAAATATATATTTTTCCCCACAAAAATGTGTCTTCCCGATCTCAGCACTGTTACAATTGTCTGTGTCAAATGAGCACTTTAAATGTTTAATGTTACACTCCCCTGGAAGCTGGTAATTGTGCATTTATTTGTGCATATATTTGTTTTATTTTGTTATGGTTTTTAGGAAATGAAGTAGCGTGTGTTGTGTAATTAAATTTATGGTAACCGACAAACAATGGTCAAATTTGTTCCATGATTCTTGTGTAATATTGTATTTTGTTATATATGAACTATTTAAACAAAACAAGAAAAAAACAATTACTATTGCCATGAGCACAATTACTAAATCATAGTATATTGGGTACTGTTGCTTTAACTGTTTATTATGAATGATATTGCTGTCTGGCTCACTGAGTGCACTTCCAAACTCTATCAGGTGGCTAATCTGCAGCAGTCAGTCACCCTTCTACAGAAAGACAAGGAATACCTGAACCGTCAGAACACGGAGCTGAGCGTCCGCTGTGCGCACGAGGTGGACCGTCTGGAAAGGCTGCAGTTCCAGCTGGAGGAGAGCAAGAAGGCCCGGGAGGAGACCTATGAGAAATATGTGGCATCGAGGTGGGCAGCAGGGTGCAGCAGAGCTTTAAGAAGCTGCGAATTACCGGGGAGGGGGTGTCGCATTGCAACAGGGGCATTTCATTCATTGTATTTGCTCCCAGTGCTTCTCTTGTACATTTATTATTGCTTTAAACACTTCAAAATTTTCAGAAGGAAGCTCCTCCATTTTCTTCCTTTTTTAAGACCCGCGCTTTACATGGGTGTGTTGCGATACATTACTACATCATTTATACAGACTAATACAAAAATGGAATATGGAAGACAAAGAAACAATGAAAGACAGACCCCCAAACCACAACGAAGGAGAGGAACCAAAAATTCCAAAAGAAAAACCTCCGGGGGTCTAAGGTCAACTGGCTGCCTGTAGTGTGTGATTGAATAATTGATGTCACATAATCACATAAACTGCGTAAATAATTATGTTTCTGTTGGGGGGGGGGGGGGGGGGGGGGGGGGGGGGGGGGGGGGGGGGGGGGGGGGGGGGGGGGGGGGGGGGGGGGG
>JAODLD010000001.1:42327936-42350011 GCA_026781065.1 Mormyrops boulengeri
ATGGAATAGGAAAGACAAAAAAAGAATGAAAGACAGACCCCCAAATCACAACGAAAGAGAGGAAGCAAAAACTCCAAAAGAAAAACCTCTGGAGGTCTGAGGTCAACAGGCTGCCTGTAATGTGTGATTGAATAGTTGATGTTACATAATCACATAAACTGCGTTAGGAATTACGGTTCTGTGTTTTTTTTTTTAGAGATCATTACAAGACCGAGTATGAGAACAAGCTCCGTGCTGAGCTAGAACAGATTCGACTAAGAACAAATCAGGAAATCGACAGTCTCCAAATAACATCAAGAGAGATATATGAGCGTGAAAACAGGTGAAGAGAAACAAATGACTGAATATTTAAATTATCAATCCAGTGAGTTTTTTTTTCGGCCAGTAACATGTTTCTGCTTAGTACCTGTTGATTTAAATGAATGGAAACTTATATGAAGTAAATAAGCAGATCTTCAAAAACTATTCATTTCAGCTAAGAGCACCGTTTACAGGGTAATGCTTACTGTCTTCTTGTTTTCAATGTAATTTTACTAACCAGGAACCTGCGTGAGGCAAGAGACAATGCAACAGTGGAAAAGGACAGAGCTGTCGCCGCTGAAAAAGAAGCCTTAGATAAATATGACAAGATCTTGGAACAGTAAGTGCTATCCTTCTGTTAGTGACATGTCTTTAAAGGCTGTCTTATGTATGTCTTTTATAAATCATTTTATTGTACATGTGGAGGAGAGAGAGAGAAATTCAGAATTTTGTGAAACTAACGTTAAACCCCTTGACCTGAATGTTCGGTAACGTGTTTCCTCATTTTATTTCAATTTTGCATTACGTTTTTCTGTCATTTGAACACTATCAGCTATAAGGTTAGTTTTAGAGGTTACTTTTTAAGCTCTTATAACTTCATGTAGGCGAGACACATTTTCGGGTTTACAGTTTTATTTTCTCAACTGAGAAATGTTTGCGCGTGTTTAAAATAGTGTGTACCTGCTGAAATTTAACGAAGAGCGCAGATTTCAGTTTGCTCTTCATGTCTTATTTCCTGATGTCAGAGAAGAGCGTCTCTGCTGCTGCTCTGCATGCTTGAGATTCTTGCAGCTCCTCAGAGCAGTTGTTGGGCATTCTCTGAGTTTTTATGCGGGTGGTGGTGTCAGAGGAGTGGGGGCAGGATCGTTCGGAGTCACATGGTTTGCACTATGAGCCAGGAATGGCAGATGCACCACTGCAGCTGAGATGTTTGAAGAGTTAAGCTTGTACGTTTCTATTTTAAGAAAACCACGGAAAATAAGAATTTGATGGTGTCACATCTAAAACAGAGCTGCTTTAAAGATGTAATTAGAAGGAATTTTAGCTAATTTCTGCATCTGACCCTGGCTGCTTGTGAGATAGTGTGCCAGTCTTCCTAGAATGAGATTTCTGCTTGAAGCAAAAAAAAATCTTGAAATTTGTGTTCCAGTAAATAGAACTATACAGTTGGCGCTTCAACAATTTCTGCAGTTTCACAGTTATAAGCTGTCTGATTCTGTATAATTCAAATGTGGTTATTTTTTCATAGTAATACATATTTTTTTGAAGAAAATATCAGTTTTTTTTGTCTTGAATAAGGTAATGGGGATAGGATGAAAATGCCTTTTGTTGTGCTGGTTTACTGTAATGAAGAGCGAGTAAAAAATGAAAGCGCACTGTATTTGGCGGGGTTTATGCATTCACTTGCCCCATGACCCATCAGTCGCTAGCCTGGCTGCCAGCTGTCCTGCCTTTCCAGGTTCAGACAGCTTCAGCTCGGCACAGACAGCAGGGTGGCTGAGTTGCTCAGTCAAGTGAAACTGAAGTCCTTTGAAGTGGAGCGCACTCAGATGGTGCAGGAGGAAACGGCCAAGAATCTCAGTCAGTGCCAAATGGAATGTGAGAAGCAGCAGAAGAAGCTGGAGGCAAGTCGCCTAATGTGGACATGGATCGTCACATACGTCGTATTTAATCATTTCAACCAAAGTGTAGTTTGCTCTGTCTGGCTCAGGTTATAATGTATAAGTACACTCAAAACTGTGTATTACTGCCACCACGTTTATACACGGACTGCCGTTTCATTGCCTACTAATTATCGGTGGTATTCCATTGTCATCCCCATCGATGGTTATTACACTAAACAGGCTTAATTAATAGACTTTTTTTTTTTTTTTTTTTTGGTCTAAAATCAGTATGTTCTTCACCAGGTCTCGACTAAAGAATTTTACCATCTTCAGATGTCCTCAGAGAAAAGGATTACAGAGCTACAGGCTCAAATCTCGGAACATCAGGCACGCCTAGAAACGTACGAAAAGCTAGAGAAGGAGCTTGATGATGTCACCATGCAGGCGGCTGAAAGTGGGTTAGCTGATATGTTTGGGTTTTTTTTTTTGTGTGTGTGTGTGTGTGTGTGTGTGTGTGACAGAGAGAATCTTGGTTATTTGAATTTCTCATGTAGTCCTTTTAAATCTCAAATTTTGTTCTGATTCTCAAAGTTTGTACTGATTTTTATTTATACTATTTGGAAATAAATCCCCATGTTTCCAGTATTCCTACTCAGATTAACGCCCGAAATTCCCATTCCCTGTTTGGTACTTATTTCAATCATTATTTTAATCATTTTAACACTAGACAATGATAATATTTTGCATCTTGTATATTAACTACAGAAAAGAAAGTGATCCAGTGCGATGCCCTCATGTCTGATTTATTTATATTGAAATATATATCCATATTTAAATTTATATTTGCCGAATTTGTTTTTTTTTTTTTGTTCTCATAACAAAGTTGCCATGAATTCTGTAGCCATACATCATGCCTTCTCCATGGATAAATGTCCTTCTGTTCTCTTAATAATGGTCTCTGTAGAATGTGGTTAAGTAACACCAGGAAGTATTTACTTAAACTGTCTATGACTTCTCAATGGAAGGACTGTAGTGAAGGAAATGTTCTATGGCACCTGTGAAAAACCAGAGATAAGCTTCTGTTTTTACTCTACATCTGATGGAATGAAAGAAGAACAAAAATACTTATTCTGGTGCATTTAATAGGAGTTTTTAAGTGCCTTTGTGACACTGGGAGTGTGAAAGATTGATAAATGCCCCACTCTTGCGATGACATTAGTGTGGTGAAGGTCTTCTGTGTCTGAGGTTGCTCAACTGTTGTAGATTTATAGAAACAGCTGGAGGGAACAAGGAGGCTTTGGAAGAACATAAATTTTCAATAGGCCGATCTAAATGAGGAGGAAATCAAAGCGTATAGTTTAAGTCCACTTCACAGCTGCCGGTGTTTTGGCTCAGTCTAATGTAAAGGGAGAGTCTATGCAGACACCAGGCTGTTATTGGTGTTTTCTGTATAGACAGCAATTTTGTGGGCCGCATATGTCAAGACTCTCCTTTCCCGTTTCAGCGAGGTAAACAAATGAAGCGGGGGATGCCCCATTTACTACTTCTGCTTAGTAAAAATGCTTGGGAGAGTTAACCATTTAATAGCATATTTTAATAGAGTACAAACCCATTTCTTCAAAATTTAGCCTCATAGTTGCTAATATTTTCATGCCAGCCTTTTTTCAGCTGAGCGTTTTTTTTTTAGTTTATTTGTGCATGTTTTCTGATATATGTTTGTTTTGTAAACAGTGGAAAATGAAGATGATGCAGAAAGAGTTCTTTTTTCGTATGGTTATGGCGCAAATTTGCCAACAACGGCCAAAAGGCGACTGAAGCAATGGTAAGCACGCCATTTTTATAAAGGCGGGGGGACTGACTTGTTTCCAAATTTCAGCCACCTCCCAGGCCCAATCTATACACGCTACATCAACTACTACAGTGTGTGTGGCTGACATTTTGTTTTGTTCCCAGTGTTCACCTGGCAAGGAGGTTGCTGCAACTAGAGAAACAGAACACCTTGCTGAGAAGGGATCTGGAGAGACAGTCTGCTCACGTTGGCCAGATGGCTGAAGAGGTATTTTACCTAATAGTGTGACTCTAAGCACTGCTATTTTATTTAGCAGTTCAGTTTTATTAAGCATCCTTTGCTTGCAATTTATGTAAACTCCTTTCATTGTCGGTACTTTTTCCCTTAACACATAAATGAATGCTTCCGTAATTGTCTGCTGCTGCATTTATTCACCATCACGATGCTTCAAAACTCAGGTTTTTATGTCATACCCTGTCTTACAACAAAAAAAACTGCTATTATTTGTAGATCAGTCCACGTTTTACTTTTTTTTTTGCTGTAGTTTGGATATTCACAAATTTGCCAAAGTTGCTATGTCTCACCATCGTTTTAAGAGTAACATAGCTATAATGAGTTGGTGCTATTTTGTAGAACAAGAGCTTTTGAGAGGAAATGACTTTGAAATCCAAGGAAAAAAAGTTATAATCTCTTGCATCAGGGATGTAATTGTCAGGGTCCATAGTAAAGGATTTTCTATTAGACAGGTGAATCTCTCTCTTGAAAAATCAGGTGTCACCTAATGATAAAAACATGGTCAGATCATTCGTCTTTGATTTATATTTTCTTGAACATTTAAGTGAATACCGTGTTTGACAGCCGTGCTTGCTGATTCTGAAAAGATGCCCATAACATTTTCTTGTGTGCAGCAGAGAGTTTCTCCCTTTATGCTTGATGTCCTTCTCGTGCTGCCACATGTATATGAAAGAGAAGCCTTCACAACACATGGGAAGTCCCCACACTGCCAGTGATCCCAAGAGTGGTTCACACCAAGAGTAAACAGTTCATTCGGCTCTGCCATGTGATTGATTGTGCGTCTCTCTGCCATGCATCAGAAAAGCGCTGTTTTCTTTTTGCGATTCCTGCTGACCTCTAACCATAGCCATGGAGGTAGAGTTAACACAAGGAACTGAAGTTGACATCTCCTGTGTGTTATTTTTTCTTTTGGTTTTGTATGCAAAGGTGAATGTGTATTTAGGCTGAATGCCTTTAGATTACATGTTTTAAAAGCCACACACATCTCATGGCTAAGACAAATGATTTGTAGGTTCATAGGTCATGTTTAGATTTTGCTGTTCATCTAACAAGATATGGATTTTATGATGAAGATCCTTCCAACCAACTTCTTTTCTAGGTCTGGATCGTGGTGGTGGTGGGGGGGGTCTGGAGCCTATCCCATTTAGCATAGGGCACTTTGAGCACTTTGGAGATGTCATTCATAATTGCATGTCTTTGGACTGCAAGAGAACTGGAGTCCCGGGATGAAACCTGAACACAGGAACATTGAAACACTGTGCACGTGGCCAGCAAACTGCCCCAGTTACTCTTATTTTCAGTTATGCAGAACTTGCTATTTTGAACCAATTGAAAGTGTCCTATAATAAATCATGATATATTGATCGCAGGTAGCAGCTTGGTAGTCAGTACTGTTGCCTCACACCTCCAGTACTGTGGGTTCGAATCCCACTTCTACTATCTGCTGTGATGTTTTTATCTTCTTCCTATGTTACAGTTTCCTCATGCAGTCCAAAGACATGCAGTTAGGCTAACTGACTTCCCCACATTGCTTGTGGTGTGTGTATGCGTGTAACCTGTAATAGACTGGATGTTCCCCACCACTGTACCCTGTGCTGCTTGGGATAGGCCCCAGAGCCCCCTGCAACAAAAGTTAAGTGCATAGAAGGATGGATAATCACTGTTTCTGTGTTTCAGGTTGAAGCAGCCAATCAGCTCCTCCAGAAAGCTCAGCAGCCTCAAAGCTACCTCATTGATACAATTCGTCAGAGAGATGCCCAAATCATTGCACAGAAAGAGCGTATCTCCGAGTTGGAGGACATTGTCAGGTATGGCCTGGGCATATTCCCCTTATTTGTTAGCTCAATGCATCTTTGTCTGGCAACAGTTTAATTTGGATTACCGGAATTGATTACCACATAAAGAATCTGCACAACACAAAATTCAATAAAACACCATTTGAATCTGTTTTATCTGGTAAAAAGCTCTCTTCCATAATTAACCTGTAAGAAAGCCACTAATTAGCTAATAATCAGTCTCAGTTAACGAACTAATTAACAGTCAATAAACACATTTGCACCGTCCGTGTTAATGAAATAAGGAAGTCTCATTATGCCTGGCTTTAAATGAGTTTAAAATGATGACTAATCTAGCTTAGTATTAGCAATGCCATTTGTGTTGTATTTTGAAAGTGATGTCTGTTGGGTCGTATTTCCTGTGTATGACAAAGCATCCCTTTTCTGTAATCAGAATGTGATGCTGTTTTCTTCCCAGAACACTGAAAAAAGAGAAAACGGCCCTGCTGCAGGTAAAGGACAACATGGCTGCAGATCTCGAAAGGCTTCTGAATCACAGAGAGGTAACTCGTGATGGTAGTACTTTTCCTGCTAGAAATGTTCCATGACATTAGAGTTTAGTAGCGATTAGATATTTTTTTGTTCTTTTGAATAAATATGCCATGAGTGATCTTTTTTGCCGATTAGACTTTTGAAGTGCCCATCATTCACCATCAGGGAATTCTTAAGATGCCACACTGACATTGACATATTTCTTAGCTTTTCACTCCTGTTGTGTCAGTTTTGAAGTATATAAGGTATTACTTCTGAAGGAAGTGAAAGAAGACAATCATATCATTGTACGATTCCCAAACTCAGTCGGTATGGCGTATAATATATGAGACAATTGACTGAGAAAATCATATTGCAGTGTGCCTGTAGAGCAATAGATGGCAGTAGTGTATGATTTGTACAGGTTCTGTTAAATTGCAGCACTAATTCCTCTATTGATGTAATCTGGCCTTTTTGATTTGTTATACATTGTATTCATCTGTGGTGACCAGTGTCTTTCCATTTAATCAATTTAACCAACATTTATTTTTTAGGTGTGCGTAGTACACAGGACAATAGCTATTGTAGAGGTCATCAACACGTAAAAGCCTAGCAGGAAAAATCAGATTTACTACTGTAACTGTAAACACGTTTTGAATTTTTCTGCAACTTTCCAATAAAACAAGTATGATCAATGTAATGGTTGGTGAGCTGCACAGTGAAGGTGAATTACCCTGTAGGATTTCTCTGGAATCTCTCTGTAATTGTCATATCTACATATTCAACTGATCCCTGGGATTAGTAATATGTTTGTAACAATCAGAAAATATGATAATAATCTGTGCATTTAAAATAAATGCATAATTATAATAATAACAATAATAACAAGACAAATAAAAAGACAAATTCTAATAAAGAAAAATCATTAAAAATCATAACCTGTTTTTTATGCTCAATTACTTTTGGTTCTGTAGTTATATTTATACAAAAATATTGAAAGATTCTGAGACTGAAAATGCACATGTTTATAGTCTACGGTGTAATTACTCCTTGTATTCACATGTCCGTAATCTTATTTTGCCTGCAAGATATGATATGGTTTGTTTAAAGGGTGGTTCTCCCAGATAGCAAGTGTAGAGACGGCTGGTTTTGGCCTGTTAGCTTTGTCGCATCATCACATCTCACCTGCTGTATAAACACACAAGCCCATAGCAACAGTTTCTTGTTTGAACAAGTTACATTTTACAGAATACTGGTTCACAGGATGTTATCAATGTGTGTTTCTAACATAAAATGTGAACGCTCTTATTTCAGGTGGCTTTAAACATCCAGATACATTGGACTTTGCTTGCCTTGTACTTATACAGGCAGGAATTAAATGGGAATGTTGTGCAACTAGAGTTGTCAACTGACATCCCACACTATGGATATATGAGAGTTGTCTAACATTTTGATAAACATTTTGTTCAGTCTGTGCAGTAATGTGGAATTACGTGCATTCTCAATTTTTAATGATTTTTAAAGACCTAAAATATATTCACTTTTATTCATTTAATTTCAAGATCTTTTTTTATTCCCTACCAGAATTTGACACATCTTTCCACCAATAAACTATAACAATGGAATATCTGTGAAAAACTTCATATGAAAGACAGTGTAGCTGATAATGCATTTATAGTATATCTATTTTCCCCCTGGCATAATTTTTGCCGACTTTACAACTTCCAGTGGCATGTTGGCATAAAGTATGCAATCCACACAGACAGCTGCAGTGAGCTTTTTTACATGCCAGCGCATATGGTCCGGCAGCGATAAATAGAAATATTAAATGACTCGGAGACTGGTCTCAACCTAGAAGAGGCACAGAATTGATAGAGAAAATGATTACGCATTCAAGGCAATTATTCTAATGGACATTAAGTACAGAATGCACTTGATTATCTGTCAGTTCACAGATGGCCTTTTCTTGAAACTCTTACATGGCATGTGATGTTATTTATTGTAGCCATTTATTTGTGTATTATTACATATGTCAACAGTATTTTATGGATATTTTTAACAGCCTATTTTTTTTTTCAAGGTAGGTCTAATGGTTAAATATGTTAGCATTAATATTAAAATTATATGTGTGTAATAAATTCTACTTAATGCCTTTGCTGCATTGTGAAGTGATCAGTCCAGTTCTGCCGCTTGCTTTGCAAAGCATTTGTGTTTATCCTGCATCACTACGAACTCTGTGGTGACAATACATGTATTTGAAGTCCACACCCAAGCAGCTTTGTCTCCTCTTCTTTTGAAAATGTCTCTCTCCATCAGTGTCTGTAGATCAAATGGATTCATCAGAAAGTTAAAAATGAGGATTGTAGTATCGTACAGAAAGACTGAACAAATCTTTTATGCATTATTTTTTTAATTATCTATTGTTTTTAACACTTGAATGATTCAACCAGCATTCAAAGATTTATTTTTAAGTTAACTCAAGAAAAGGAAAAAAAATAGCACTGGGTAAATACTAGGTCCCTGAAACAACCTGCTATAATCACATAAGGGATTATTATATTTTACATAATATGCATTATTTTGTAATTTAATAAATTGGTAACACCAATAGGATGGGCTGTAATACCCACGTAAAGCACTAGTACCAGGTTTTCAAGTGGCTTTTGGGGGACAACGTGCAACAGCATGAAATGGATAACTGCTGGTCGGTATAACTCAAAAGAATGAAGTTTGTGGCTAAAACACCGACATGATTGTGGGACTCAGTAATATCATGGATTGAACATAGGGCCACACTTTGCTAAGGGAAGTGAATTAAGGGGAGCCACATATGCCTTATGTGAGATGTCTGTATTGGCAAGTGCCGGTTCAATAATTCATTGAATGTAATCCACATTGCATTAAATTTAATGTCTCTACTGCCACATGTAGATGTTGTCTCACGGCCCATCTGCAAAAGCAATTATTCTTTTAACAAAAGTCAACTTTGGGAATAGCAACCATAATAGTGTTTGCAGCGGATTAGTCTGTGGTCTTTGTGTGGATACAGTGATATGTTTTCAGAGGTAATCTTTTCCAGGCTGTACCTCTCCAACTGATTTCATCTTATGTCATCTCCACTTTCCAGGAATTGTCTGTCATGAAGCAGGTTCTCATCCGGATGCGTTCGAGGCAGACTGGTAATATCTTGCCACCTCAGCTTAACGTCACACCTGGATCTTCAGCTTATAAGTCTAAAGGGCTGATGAAAAGTGCGGAGGATGAGGTTTCTGATGAGCCCAAACCAAAACCAACAGTGTTTGTGAGTAAACGTTTTACCCATATATATATTGTTTGTTTTCTGTAATGTTGTGGACTTGCATTTCAGTGTTTAGGCTGACATCACATCAACAGTAGTGAGCATAACAACCTAGTCTCCAGAAACCCTAAACAAACAAGCCCAGAGCAAAACATTTTAACACGCTTTTGGTGTGTGTTTGGTTGACTTGTATGGAGCAAACTACTATATAGACACAGGTTTGTCAAAACATTTTCCAGAGTAGTTGGGGTAATAAAGTAAAAATGAAAAACAATTTATACAGGTTTTAAAATGGCATTTATGATCATACATTTTCTCATCTTTTGCATGTTAAAGCAATAGGACTAACACTTTTCTGAGTAGGCATCTAGATAATTATTTTAACTGATTTTAAGCTCGATTTGTTATTTTGTAATATGTAATTTAGTTGGTTTAATAAACATTTGTTGGGTTATACTGAAAATACTGTGCTGTTATTTGAATTTAACTTAAGGTATGCATAGACGACACTTTGTGCAATTTAGTGCTTCAGTTGGTTTGTTGTAATAATTAAATGTGTCACTTTCACATTTTTTCCCCAGACAAAGAAAGAACCCCCAGACTGGTACCGAAAACTGAAGCACCAGTCTAAATGACAGACTAACTTCATTTTGCAGGATTAGATAATTTTCCTAATTTGTATGAATCAAAGTACATTTGGGGAGGATTTTTCTCTTTTAATTAACTTGCTCTAATTTCATTTCTTGCTGTATTTTGCACATTATCTTAAGTTATGTTGTAAGGCTAATGTACTCCCCCAGTTTTATATATGATGTGAGCATTGTTTTGGTTTATGGACAAGCGATTTCTTGATCAACTGAACCAGTCTAACCTGTTTTTTCTATTAAAGCCATTCACATGGCTATGGGAAATTATACTTTTTCAGAACCCCAGAGCTGTCTTACTGCTTTGTCACACTGTACATTGCCCTTTATTAAAATAGTTTATACATGACATTGCCTTTGATTAAAATGGCTTTTAAATGGCATAATGGTTCGGGTACTTTGGTATAACGTCAAACACTGCTCTTAAAATTACATGTTTAAATGTGGAAATTGTCCTGTTGCGTTTTTACTTGACCGTGGTTATTGAAATAACCTGTAATGTTATTAACTTGAGTCGAAGATTAAGAAGCAAGTGAAGCGTATTACGTTGGAGTACATTTTAACGCGGATTTATTTGCCCCGATTTCTTGTTTGTTCCACTAATTTCTTCACTACGCGCAAAGCAAAGACGCATCGCAGGAGTAATTGTCAATATTTGGGGACGTACGCGTGGAAACCATATTCAGCATCCATGCGTGTTCTGAAATTACGAGTAAATCACCGTTTAATTTCTAATGGTCGAGCTCGCGTGACAAACAGTGATGCGGCCCGAAAAACTTGTTTTTCGCGTCCGCTCGTTCTGAAGCTCGCGGGTCATGGCAGCGCGCGACTGTGACGCCTCGAAAAACATTGTTTTGAAGTCAGTGGGGAACGCGCGCGGTTCAAAGGCTCGCGGTGAAAGGCGTATCGCTACAATTGAAAGAATGCTCGGCCCCGCCCCTTCTGGAAGCATAGAAAACTAACTGATACGTAATTTGACAAGTAAAGCTCAGCGTCGGTCAAGGGAAAGCGTACGCTCTCCCATTAACTGTCTGCAGGCTGTTTCATTATTAGCCCCTCTGTAGACACGGCATATTTCGAAACACGTTTCTGAAATTTAAGTCTCTTATGTTGGGGGCAATTCTTATATAAGCCCGTTTATTTTTTTGTATGGCCACTTCTGTTCTACCGATGACTGCTGCCTTGTCTCCGGGGCAAGAAGAGGCGTTTTACACACAAGTGAAACCTGCGCCGTCTGACGGTTTCCAGGGGGAAGACTCGACGTTGTTTGCTGTGGATACAAATAGCCGAATGAGCGGGATTGCTTTATCTAACGACTACGTGCAGGTAAACTGTATTCTGATATTTACAAAAAAAAAAGGGAGGAGGTGGGGGGGACGGGAAACGTACGGGAGAAATGCAAGTTTTAAAAATAGAAATGTGAAGCACAATTGTCTGGGGAAGCATCTGCGCCTCGTTTGGAGGTGTGATGCGTGAGTGTAGTGCATTTACGAAAATGAAATACGTGCGCGTCCACGCAGCGTGGGTTTTGTTCGCCTTCGTGTTTGGGTTAGAGAAATGCTCAGTAATGACACAATAAGCCCACGGTTAGCCCTCCAAGTACCGCCGGGGATAGGCGGCTCGCTGAAACTCCGCGCCTGGCAGCCACTGACTGCCCGCTGGTCACTTGACTGCCATTCCGTCAACAACTGACTCCGCTGGCCCGCACATTAGGGCTCGCAGGCGGAGGTGAAACCTCCCAGCAGCGCCGACCTTAATCAGAAAACTTGTGAAAGAGATACGTGTCCAACGAACAGCTGGAAGATCTAAATTCAGAATGGATTTCCATAGCTCGCAGAGATAACTCCCAATAGCGCAGTCGCTTTGGTGGAAATGTTTTATTATTTTCTTTTCTGTTTCGTTTTTTGTCCCGCACGTTGTTGAGATTCCCCTTTAAACGTCTGATCGCGCCTGGCGTTAATCATATTTTTAATATCTGTGTGCTACAGTTGCGTGTGTACATGAGCGTGGAGGGGAGTGACATTATTAATAAACCTTTTAAATGAACGCTTCTGTATATGTGTTTCATTGGTCAGAAGAATCTGATGTCAGATTTGCTATGTAGAGCGCTGTTTTTTTTTTTTGCAACAGACGGGGGAATGTAACGCCAATTGAAGAGTACTTCATAAATGTTTTACGGATGACTAGTAACGTATCAGGGCGTCTTCCACCTACATGCGTTTCTGCAGGATGATATGTCTGTTTGGAGATCAGCATGTCAAGTCTAGTGTTACACTCGCATAGTTTGTCAAGCTGCCCGCATTTATTTCGCGGCAAATGACATTTATCCGCAATAGAAAAATCGTCTAAATTACAATTAACTGCTAGTTGATCTTTCTGCTTTTATCTCCCCCCCCCCCCCAAGAACCTTCGCGGTGAAATACGCCCGTGCTTGTTTAGAAGTGCGCGGTTTGCCGTTCGTGTTATCGCCGCATGCTGAGAAGCGGCTAGGAAAAAACAGAAGTGTGGATGATGGATAGTTTGCAGAGCAATTTTTAGACCGACTTTATGAATAGGAGTCATAACAAATGAGTAGGCCCGTGTTGTTACAGTTGAACTCCCCTGGGTAATAACAGGCTTTGTAAATATTGCAGTACGCCAGTGTGTTTTTACATATTTTTAATGATGCAATATTCATTAGTCCTGATGCGATTATAACTAACGTTTTAAGACGCCACATTTTACGTTCGTTAACCCGAAATGGCTTACATCATCTCATGCATGAATCTTTCTATGTTTTACTAGAGATGCGATTTTTAAAACCTCTCGTCCTGCAACCAGTGTTATATGCATGTTGTTTTTTTAAGTTTATGTTCGCTTAAATATTTCTTTTGAAGTATTACCCTTTATGAAACCACAGCATTGCATCATTCCACGTAAAATACTATATATCTAATACCTGGTTTTATATTACGATGTTGTTTCCTTTTCAGGCGAATCTGGAGATGGACAGATACCTGGCGGCTCAACCCCATGTTATGCCAGAAGACAAGAAGTCACTCAGAGAAAGTATGTCAATGATGGACCAGTTCTTTACCGAAGAGTCAGGCTCCCCCTACAGCATCAACATGAACGTCTTCCTCCCCGACATCACTTACCTGCGGACTGGTTTATGCAGGCCCCTGAGGACCACCGTGAAGGCTGAGCCCATGCCATCCTTCATGCGGCCCAGTTGCTCCCACGGCAACCCCACATCCGCACTTCCTGAGTTCACCAGTATCTTCAGTCCGCCCCCCGCGGGGGACTTCGATAGCGTCTTCGTCAAGCAGGAGATGCCGTCTCTTGACATCAACCAAGATGGCCCCTTGTTCCAGCTCCTGAATTCTGAGATGGACATCCCCGTTCCTGGGAGCCACGCATGTGCGGATGTTCACCGCAGTAATCCCATGGACTCTCCCGTTTCCACCATGAGCGACCTGCACTTGCCTGACGAGCAGAGCACCATGAAACGCTTCTGCGGCGTCCGTGGCGGCGCCTTCCCGCTGCCTGCTCCATTCGTCCAGCACCAGCAGCAGAAACCTGCCTACTTTCCACCCTCTCCTCCCAACTCCGAGCCTGGCAGCCCAGACAGGCAGAAAGAGCTCATGCAGAATTTCTCCCCACCCCCGTCATACGCTGCCAGCATTGCCTCCAAACTGGTGGTCAACAGTTCAGGTGCTTCACCAACCCTGTCTGCACCCCCACAATCCCTGCCCGCCAAATACAATCGTCGGACGAACCCGGACCTGGAGAAAAGGAGGATACACCACTGTGACTTTCCAGGTAAACAACAGATGCATTTCATTTCATTTTCTCCTCTACTTCTGCGCTGCTTGTGGTCACAACAGTATTTCCATCAGTTTGTACTGTGAAGGAAATGCTGTTAACCCATCTGCCAAGACCTGATGCTGAATTATTAATTTGTAGCTAAGGCTTTTTACCAACTCTTTAAAAATAAAAATAAAAAAAAATGACAGGAAATGGCCTTCAAACAGCTACTGAATCCCACTGCATCCTTATGATCAGACAGAACACTTATTTTAAATATCTATCTATAAACAAGTCACTGCAATGATGCATTTTATACATAAAAGCGCAATAATGGGATGTAGCGTGATGTAATTTATTAACATGAAATTGCTTTGGTCTCTTATTTGTGACTGTGATTTACATTGCTTTAACGAAGGAGGACTAATGGCATTTTACCATCTTTTACACCAGGATGCAAGAAGGTTTACACCAAGTCCTCTCATCTGAAAGCCCATTTAAGGACTCACACAGGTAAGGTTCTTTTCTCCCTTCCGTAAATTTAATTACACACGGCAGACACTTGTGATTTATGTTCATCTGTGTCTCGATTCTAGGCAGAAGTTGACTTTTGGCATCGACACACTACTTAAACCTTAATATAGTTAATCAATATAAGAGTGCTAATAAATTGCGTATTAGTGATGCTGCCCCCTTCTGAAGCCATTCATCAAATTTATTTCCTCTTTCTATAGAACATTTGTAGAGATTTTTATTCTTTTTAACTCAAATATATCTTTTAATTGCTTGAATCACTACACAGTATAAATTAAAAAAAAAAAAAAAATTCCCACAATGGTTTGCCTTTTCATAAAGAAAACTAATTCTTTAATGCATGATGCTATTACAATTTATAATAAGCTGTGTATTTCCCAGTTATTGCTCTCCTAGCACTTAACATTGTCAATTTACCAAATGGAATTGCCCGTGTTTTATCTAGAGGGAAGAGTGGTTAGTTTAGGCTAATCTGCTTCACCTCAGAGCGCTGAAGGCATTATTGCTGTTGGGATTAGAACTGGGCGTGATACTTGATATGCAGACTTTGAGTTTGCGTGCACATTACAGTGGTGTAATTGCAAAAATGCACAAAGGAAGCTGAAGCGCACGGCTTAATGGGTGACATCTTGATCCTCAGATGGGATCTTTGTCAGTTCCCGTGTTATGAGGTTTTATAACCCAGTATTCAGTTTTTTCCAATAAAAAATCGTTTTTGCCAAATGCAAGCAACCAGTATAGTGTATCTCATACCTGTACAATAGCTGCAAGTCTTGTTGTTTTTCAAACCAAAAATCCCATGAAGAGTTGTTTAAGCATGAAGGACAGGAATCCGCAAACATTTTCAAAATATTCTAAATTTGGGCACATCTCAAGTTTTAAATAAGCACCTTCTTTGACAATTTTAACATTAACCTTGTAACTTATTGTATAATTAGTTTGAATAGTTTTTAAAATTATATATATGTGTGTGCGTGCTTGTGCGAGTGTATGTATGTATGTATGGAATCTAAAATATGTTTATATAAAAACTACATTTTTCATTCTGTATTTTATATGGTTGGTGATTTTATAAAAGGATTTATGCAGCTGCTTGAAATACCAGTGGCGTGCATGTAAAGGGTAGCATTTATTTATTGAGTCATCTAGGGATTAGGTGTATTGTTAGCCATTAATTATACAGTAACTTTTAAAATGGCAATGGGATTGATGGTGACATAGTCCTTATAAATTCCATTGATATTAGCAAGTAGAAAGTTACTGTGGGACGTTCAGATATCACATACATTGTTATACATTGTTTTAAAATAGATAAAAACTCCTGCTACATTAAACAAACCATGAGAATGTAGTCAAGACATAGGGCAGCTGAGAGAGTTTCTTGAGTTCTGCATCTTCACAGTTTCTCCCCAAGCGGCATGCTGGGAGATTCTGTAGCTGCTCTATCAACAGTCATTATCTGAAATATTTGGAGAGGTGGCTTATGCCAATCTGAAAAGGTCTTCACAATGGCTTGATAATCACCTCTGATAAAGAGAGCTGTGTCTGTCTTCTGCAGTGGAAAGTGCTTCAGGCAGTTTGTCTTCCATTTATAGTCCAAACAAGTTAATGCATGTCGCCTTTAATAGTCTCTATTTAGAATACCTGTATTTCTGTCGTTGTGATGTCAAACAATTAGTTTGTCATTACCTAACTGAATTTACTTTGCTGAAGCAATATGCATATCTGCATCATATGGACACCTTTTGTTGTGCTGCATAAGGTTGAAAGACCTTCTGAAAGATGCACTAGGATAACGTTGCTCAGTATTATTAACTTAAAAATAAATGCCCCATTCAAGAAGAGCAGTGGTTCTGTGTCAACTAGCAGTCACATGATTTAAATTGGCCGTGTGAGCTCTTTTTGTCAAAGCTCTTTGTCATATCCTTTAGCGACGCTTCGAAGCGATTTATACCCTAGGCAAATTTGCTTTTATATTTTCTGGTAGTTACAGTACTGTATGTTGCGTATTTCCAGTTTGACAATCAGTTTTGTTTGGTTTGGATTCTATTTTAAGACGGGATTACTCTTGACCTGACTCAGTGGAAGGAAAACAGCAGTAGGTTTTGTGTGGTTGTGACTTATGTCGGCACCCTTCCATAAAAGCATTCATAGTTTTGTCTCTTCATGTTCAACAGGCTTTAAGGTGTTTTGGTTTTGCCTTGGGAAAGCCAAATAGTGTTTGGTTCCACCAGAGCACTCCCTGCGTACCTTCTCATTAAACTCCATTATGACTCGCGCAAGCATGTGCTGTGTTGCTAGAATATTGGCACGAGTAGAGTAAATATTATTGAAAATGTGAAAGCAGCGTTAAATTACAGTATTTAATCTCCAGTTTCAAATGTTTATTGTGAAACCATAGATACATTATTTATTATTATTATTATTATTTTGAAAATGACTAGGTCAATGGAGGAAAAAGGGTCACCTGTCGCGGGGTTCATATTTAAAATAAATAACTTGGGTAAAAGAATTTCTTGCGTGTGTGTGTGTGCTTAAGCATTAACTATTATCAAGCAAAGCCATTTTTCAGAAAAGCAAAAAAAACAAAAACCGTGAATGTATGGTAACATTCGTAATGGGGGCTTTTTAAAATCTCACTTTCCTGGAGACCACACTGTTGTTGAGGCCTTTGAGCCAACAGTGGTGTCACGTCGGTATCCAAGATTGGTAAACCTAAAATACCATTGCCCTTACATTATTTATTTGCTTTGCTCTTTGGTCCAAAGAAACTTGCATCTGTCTATTTTATTTATCTGTTTACTATATTATTTCAGTTTTAGAGCTTTAATACAGTGACTCAGTGGTTTAGAATTAATTCCGTCCTAATTTGGACTTGCAGCATAGTGGTAAGAATTCCCTGTCCATAAACACTCCATTAAACACTGCCTACTGGCTTTTTATTTATTTAATTTGTTTAGTCTGACCCTGCAACCCTGGCCAGGATATGCGGTCGGAAGATAGATAGATGGATGGGTTCGCTTTGACGGATTGTGGTGATGATCTCACGTTTTGTATCTGTTGCCGTTTCAGGAGAAAAGCCCTACAAGTGCACGTGGGCAGGTTGCGACTGGCGCTTCGCCCGCTCCGACGAGCTAACTCGCCACTTCCGGAAACACACTGGAGCCAAGCCCTTCCAGTGCGCCGTATGCAGCCGCAGCTTCTCACGTTCCGACCACCTGGCCCTCCACATGAAGAGGCATCAGAACTAGAGCACCAGCCACCCAGCCGCTTTCCCTCAAGTCTTGCGTGTTCTTATCACTCTTTTGGGGGGAGGCTTGACTTTGTTGATGTTGGTCTCTTATAACGTGCTTTTGTGTCTGTTTTGGAAATGGGAAATTGATCTCTTTCGGAGTTGCAGATGAGTAGCCTTCAAGCAGCTGTGTCAACCGACTTTCACCACATTTCGTTCTGCGATATGGGCGGTAACGGTGGCTCAGTGGGTTGCGCTGTTGCTTCGCACATCCAGGGTTGAGGGTTCAAATCCTGCCTCTGCTCTGTTCTGTGGAGTTTGCATGTTCTCTACATGTTCTGCAGTGTTCCCCTGGGCTCTGTGTTTCCCATCTGCAATCCAAAGACTGGTTTAGGGGAATTAGCGTTTCTGTACTGCACTTGGTACGTGATTGTGAGTTTCTGTCCTCCCATGGACTGGTCTGTCCGGTCCGGCCTGTCCGAGGTGCCCTGTGCTTCCTGGAATAGGCCCCAGGCACAACCAGCCTTTGTGCTTTCCTTGATACGTGGTTAGCAGATGGATCTATGGATATTTCACAAAACTGTTAAACCTATTACTGTTTTCAGTGAGAGAATTAAATGGCAGACCCTCTCCTATATAATTGTATACTGTATTTGTGTTTCTTTTTAGTTGTATACCTCACAGCCTCCGCTACTCCTTTTCTCAAATTAAAATGAATTTCACGTGAAAAATAAGTTCATATAAGAATAAACGGTGCACCACTTATTTTTGTCATGCTAATTATGTTGCCCTGTTTTTTCTCTACTTACTTTTAGGATAGAGAACTCTTTAATATTCATGAGAAAGTGGTAGATTGAGCTTTTATGTGTATAGACAACGAACAATCAAGGGAATTAACTATTTATTTCACATGGACACCTGCAATTAGACCTCGACCTAATTATAGAAATTAGTAGTGAAATGTTTGACCAGTGCTACTTCAGATCATGGTTAGGTGTTTTGACTGAAACAGCATTTTGTCAGTTATGCTATTCTTTTTTTTATTTTAAATAAGAGTTTAGAGATTCTTGCAGTACACTGGCATCGTGAAGCCCACAAACTGTACCCCACTGCAACCAAAGAGCATTGCTGGCCTCGTGACACTAAATTTGCTTTTAAAATGTAGCAAAGTGTAAGACTGGAGATTTGATCTGATATTTAAATTTTAGAAGTGGCAAACATGAGCAGTGTTCTTAGGTCATTATGTTTTAAACAACCTAACTATTCTTGTGTAAATACCGTATGCTTTACTGCCTCTTCTTCACACTAGTAAACTGGAAAACAATCTTTTATCACACTGGAGAAATGTTTTTCTTACGGCACGTGAAGTATTGTCTCTTCTGGTTTTCAGCAGCATAGTACAGCAGTGTATTTAAAAGTCATATTCAGAAGGGATTGTAACAAACTGATAACCAGTGTGTAATTTGTACAGATCTCTGTAAATGCATGCTATTTAAGCATTACTTTAGACATTATGAAGCCAAATGATTGTAGAATGCCACATTAACAGTTAATTGTGATATGCATTCTGAAAATACATTTCTTCCTAAGTGCCTTCTTGCATAACAAGAGTTTCATACAGGCTACTTTGGAAATTTGCTTTAAGATGCTTTCTGTTGGGGTGGTCATAATAAGCTGTTAAATTGGTTCGGGATTTCATCTGTTCTTAGCTTTGACATATGAAACAATGTATCCTTCACTGTAAAGCTGCCATTGTCCTTATTTATTACATAGCATAGGTAATTGGACAAGTAAGAATAAATCATGTTATTTGAATACAATGCCTTAATGTAAATACTTGATATGCAGTGTAAATACTGTTTTTCAGAAGTGTTGGTTGCTCAACCATTAACTGAAACAAATGGGCAAATGTTTCCACTGCCCTGCTCCCATTTTGTTTTTTAATTGATTTCTCTTTTTTTCCATTTTATTCTTGTAGAAATATTGGTGTAAACGTGCGAGGAAACGGCTGTCTCGTGCATCCATTACTGTTTGAAACCGAACAAAAAAAAAGCCCAATAAAATCAATTTTTTAGTTTTCAGTCGTGTTCAGTTATTGTTTCCGTTTCCTTATGAGTACTGAGCCATGGTATTGACTTCTTTTAATTTTTAGTGATAGTATCAATAAACTTTAGTATGATTCAGGAGCCAAATAAACTGAGAGCTTGTACACTTAACGATTAAAGTATGACGTGCTGTAAATGCAGAAAAGGGGGGCATATTAATTTAAAATGAAGTTACTATCTTGTGCAGTGCTGTGTAGGTTCCATATATTCTTAAAGCATACATTTCAAAGTAAATAAGTATTGCACTACTATTCTGGAAATGACCTAATCTTGTGTTTTTATTTCTGAATGTGTTCTTGTGCCAATTGTTTGAGACAATGAGACCAAGAAAAGTGTTCTTATCCTCCTAACTAGCAATTGCACCAAAAAAAGCATTTAGAATTGCAGCTTTTCAAGGATAGTTTCAAAACTGATACTGCCCTGCTGTTAGTGATTTTAGTGAATGATGGATATTTGAGTGCAAGTCCATGTTTGTGCTTGCTGCTAGCCAGTGTAGAACAAGCTATCAATGTTATCAGACGTTGCTGATTAATGAGTACACACAATAGTAGGTGGTTAAGGGTCTCAAAGTCTTGAAGTAATACATTACTCAAGTTTTATTGGTATACATCAAACAATAAAAAAAAATCTTGAAGATAAACCCGTCCAAGGTAATGCGTATGTGTCTGAAATTGCTTAAACTGAAAGAAAAATACCGGTTCTTAAACAGTACTAGTCCTGTTGGAGTTCAATGCCTTGCTAAGGGCTTAGTCGTTTTAATTATGATTAAATGTTTATTTGGGACAACTTCCATTAAATAAATCATTCACACCTGGGATTTTAATATAACAAAATTACGGTGCTTGTCTTGTTTTTACTGGATGCATTCAGCATTTGTGAACCCGGCCCACAGCCCCGTGGTGCCTCTAAAACAATATGTGAAGCAAATGTTGAATCATCTGATTAATAGCACGTTAATATGAGTCAAGTGCTGCAGCGATGATGGCGTTTGTTTTTAAATGAAATGTTGAAAAGGTATGCTCTCCACCAGAAAACCGTATTACAATTATTTTTTAGTAGAAAAATTCAATTAAATGAATACGCAAAAATTACAATGTTAGGGCAACCACACATATCACGCACTAGGTGCTTCTGCCGTTTGGCCTGGTCTAGGTGAGAAGCCACTTCTGCAAGTTTAAAAATAAAACTTTCGCATTGTTATATTCATGGTATTTTGGCCACTCTGTCTTTTTTTGCACGCTGAAAATGTACAGCTTTATGATTAAAATGGGGACTTTTCAGCTCCACATATGTTCTTGGCTGATTCACAGAAATAACCCAAGAACGTAGCATAATGTGCATCAGATGTCAAAGACAAACAAACTAGTGTTTATAGATTCAGTCAAACAGCGCAGATCTTTCCTCCTGAGGTTTCCTCCTACAGCCCTTTTCCTTCTCTTTCCTTCCACTTTCCCCTACATCAGAGCTTCTCAGCGTGAACGTTATTCTTCTCAAACTCCAGACCTCCTCCTCCTCCTCCTGGGCAAGGGTGGAGGGATTCTCGTAACCTATTCAGGAGCTTAATGGCCCCTGAGCTCAAGTAAAACAAAAGAGGGCATCTGTAAGGTAACACTAGGAAGGAAGTATGTTTTTTTCAAATATAATCATGTTATAATTATTAGTATTAACGCAGCCCAACAAGGTGACAATGTGCAAAATATGCTGTTTTTTGTATTGCTCTCAAGGATAAAATACCTACTCCTCCTACAAAATAGCCTTGAAGCACGAGTAAACTTACGGAGATCACTTACAGCTGTTTAAGCACTGCAGGTTGGCAATACACTTTTGCAACTGATTTGCAAAGGACATGGTTTATTTTGACTTTGGGGCTTTATATATTTTGTTTAAATAAATAAATATAACATAGTGCTTAGTTACGGATCGTCTGACAATCGTACGCCTTTATAGTAATGCCAATGATAACCAAAAATGAAATTCTATAAATAAATAGTGGGAATTTGATTGCCCACTGCTCTGTTATTGATCCCATAATACCATCTGATTCCCTGAGGTTTCTCATCAAGTCACTGAGTACAACTGGTGCAGGGAAAACACTAGGCATGGAACATGATAAAAAAAAAGAAAAGCCTGGTGTCATGGTAGGGAACAGGATCGTCTGATCACTGATCGTTGATAGGGTTGGG
>JAODLD010000001.1:42350111-42364110 GCA_026781065.1 Mormyrops boulengeri
CCCCCCCCCCCCCCCCGCCCCCCCCCCCCCGCCCCCCCCCCCCCCCCCCCCCCCCCCGCCCCGCCCCCCCCCCCCCCGCCGCCGCCCCCCCCCGCCCCCCCCCCCCCCCCCCCCCCCCCCCCCCCCCCCCGCGACCCCAGGCATGGGATGCTAGGCAGGTGTCTGTCGCAGAGCAGATATATACACTTGGGCCGATCTGCAGGCACCAATTAGCCTAACTGCATGTCTTGGGACACTATTGGAATCTTTAGCATTTTAAATTGCTATAACTTGTCCCGAAGTGAGCTAGACACAACAAAGCTTTCAATTAGAGCTGAAGTCCTCGACATAGCATATAAGCACAACCTTCCAATTAAAAACGACCCCAATGCTGAAATGCAATTAGGTAAGACTAAAGCGGTGCTTACCCTATGAGTGGTAATTTGTCACAAAAGATGTGATGTGATTCGACCTGATGCAATGTGACATGACACGACACGATTCGACACAACATGATGATGCTAAGGTGAATTGGAGTTGCAAAAAAATTACATTTTGACATTGTGGGAACAATTTCTCAGTTTCCAACAAAGATCTATGAATGCAATTAAAAAACTAAAAAATGGCAAAAGTCTTGTATCGTTTTGTTTGGTTACTTATGGTTAAGGTTAGGGCTGGGTATGGGTTAAGGTTGTCATATTGAGATTAGAGTTTTCCCCATAGAAATGAATGGAGAGTCCCCACAAAGATATAATTACAAACCTGTCTGTGTGTGTGTGTGTGTGTGTGTGTGTGTGCCCTGTGATGGGTTGGTGCCCCATTCTACATTATTCCCAGTTTTCCGCCCATAGCTTCTTGAATCCCCATAAATCTGTATAGGACAAGCAGGTATGGAAAATTTATGAAATGGTATGATATGATATGATATGATACAGTTTGCACTCAGCCAAATCTCTTCTAAAAGCTTTGTGTGATAACGATGTCTTATTTTCCTCCCAGGCCTTTTTGCTTCCTCGCGTGAAGGATCTGGTATGTACCTATATTTTCTGCATCACCGACCCCTGCTTCCATTCACTGATCCCTATTGATTAATCATACTGTCGGACCTGTCACTACTAAATGTGAAAACTGAACAGTAAGGGTGGAATGATTTATGCTGAAGAAACCAAGTATCATTTCAGCATCTTATACTCATGACAGTTATACTTTTTGAGTATAGCTGTTCCCTTTGGGTTGTATGGAGACTGTTCTCAAAATGTAACGTATAAAAAGGTAAGAGTATACTAGTATCACAGTTTCAGATCGTATGATACATTGATATATGTGTACTATACTACATGATTATATTTAGTTGGAACTTGAATTATGGCATGATATATTAAGTGAATTATAATTAGATAATAGAAATGGTGCTTGGTTAATATTACATTATCTAAATACAGTCTCTTGCAATCCTTAAGTATCCCACCCCACAAAGCCAACACCACTTATGGAAGACTTATTATTTGTGAATCATTGCCCAATAATACCTCTTCACTGTACCCCTGTACTGTTTAGGCTGGTTAACCAATCCTTACAAAACTAAAGGTTTCACACTGTCCAGAAGGTTTGCTTCATAGGAAACTATATGCTACAGTTTTTGCAAGTAAATGCACAACTTATTGTGTCCTATTTGCACATCGATTTCATCCATCCATCCATCCATCCATCCCTTTCCTGAAACTGCTGAATCCCAACTGGGGTTGCGGGGGGGGCCAGAGTCTATCCCGGGAACAATGGGCACAGGCAGGAACAAACCCTGGGCAGTCGCCAACACACCGCAGCACATTGATTCCAGTGAAAATTAAACAAAAAGTAGATTCATACTTTTCTCTAGTATCAGACGTATCTATAAACATCTACTATCTGTCTGTTTGTGTTTGCATATGTGAAATATTTAGATTTAGAACATTTATTACTTTTTGCCAATAAATCAGTTTTGTACAAACATTTTATCACAGTATGTCACCCTATTTGTCCAGTCTCTTGTGCTCATTCTGGAGTTAATCAAACAGCCCCTTTGGTAAACAATGATTAAATATTTTAGCCGCTCAAGGGCTAAATTTATGGCTGTGATTTAGATATTTAATATCAAAGTCAGTCAGCACAGAGGTTAAATGTTTTTTTCCTACTCTATGCGATATTAGTTGTTAACAAGACAATCTAATTATCTTAAGTGTATTTAAATCCGTATTCATAAAATATGCTTACTTTTCTGTTGTTTCTTAGTATGTGTGTGTGTCTGGATAAAAATCTGCACAGTAAAGCACAGTTATCAACTTTTTGAGTTTTTGAGCCTCTTATACAGACAAATCTGAGTTTGTAATCCGAAGCATAAGAGAATGGAAAACTATTATGGTAAACCTGTTCAATTTGGTGTCAGAATTACGCAATTTTATTTCAGCACTGTTAATCAATCTGAGTGATATGTTAAAGAGGATATCATTCACATGATATCAAGTAGAAATAACTAATTTATTAAAATAAAATAGAGATACTTTAGAGTTGTGAAAATTGTCTTTTCTCATATGCCACCTTGCTCTCCAGGAGACAGAGAGACAGGTGAGAGCAAGCTTGCGGGGTCACAGTGCAGGGTCAGTATGCAGTGACCCTGGATAACCGGAGGCTAAGGGCCTTGCTTAGGAGCCCAACAGCAGTATCAGTCTGCCAGCCCTGGGATTCAAACTGGTGACCTTCCGATCACAGAGTCCTAATCCACTGAGCTGCACATGGCCCCCATCCCATCCAGCATGCAACCCAGTCATGTGCTCTACGCTGTCTTGGTCATAGATTCTTCATGCAACTTTAAAGGTTAAAAAAATAAGTAAAAACATATTTTTACTTATTTAGCAGATACTTGTATTCACAGTGATGTGCATTTTTTGTGAAAGCAGGTTCAGATAGTCCCTGGAGCAACTGGGGATTAAGGCTCTTGCTCAAGAGTCCATCAGTGAGATCACTTTACTGGCCCAGGGATTTGACCCGGTGACCTTCTGATCACAGACATTGTATTCTCACCTACTGAGCTGAACACCCGTGGTTTGAATGTTACATTTATTGTTTAAAAAATGTTAATACTTTACACAAAGGAATGGTATGCATTCTTTTCATGCTAAAAATCTTAAAAAGCTGGCCATTGCCAGGTTGTAGTGAGCCTGGAGCCTATCCCAGGAAGTTACAGTGCGTGAGGCAAGAAACACTGTGAACTGCCGGACACCCACTCAATGCAGGAAATCTTAAGACACCAATCTAGCTACCCATATGTCTTTGGGAAGAAACCAGAGTACTCAGAGGAAACATATGTGAAGTCGGAGACAACATGCAAACTCCATGGAGACAGAGCGCCAGAAATCGAACCCACAACTCTGGAGGTGTGAGGCTGCAGTGCCACTCCCTAAGCCAGAAACGTTATGTATGAAATTGCTGTTTCAATAGAATTCCTGCTTATGAAGTTTGGAATTAAACTTCCTTGGGAACTTAACTACTAACGTATAAATCAAACAAACGAATACATAAATAAATATGACAAAAATACAGTTCATCTCACTTTGTTCCTTAGTTTAAAACCATTATTTCTCAATTCAAGCTTCTTGACTATATATATGCATGACACTGTAACTTTAACAAGACACTTTATCTTTTCTAGTACTGGCTGTTAGTTTCATCCCAGATGATAAAAGTCTTGTAACATGGCCGATGGATCGATTCTTTATTTAAAAAAAGAGAAAACAATGCGTGTAAATTTAACATGCCTAAAAGAGTCAGGTTAAAAGCGGAGCTCGTTTATTTAGTTAAACTGGTGAAGCAGTGGAAACAAGCCTGTTTTTAAAAGGCGTGCATTTGGTGTTTCTAGCTCTGAGTCCCACTTCAACAAACAAGGAGAACCTTCAGGATCAGAGTCTCGGTGATCATGTGCTAAGCCTTGGATGGACAACAACACCACATTTTTATAAAGCTGTGTCTTCCCCCTCATTCCCTGTGGTTCTTAATATGATTTCTCTGCCCCGGATTTCCCAGGAAAAAGCCATGACTTTTTCTATTGTTTTTTTTTTTCCCCACTGAGGTGGTCTTCTGGTCAAATTGATGGATCTAAAAATTCAACAATGGCTCTGTTCTGCAGCTGTTGGCCCCTTCCAGGCACCCTTTATGAAAAAGTCATTCAGAAATACATCCTGATTATTCATCAGAGATATAGCCCATAATAATACGAAACATAGTTGGTATTATTTAGTTCTCCCTCTCTATTGCACTCAGTGGATTGTGTGGGTTGAAGATCCCATCCTGGTTATTAAAGAAATATTACAGATGTTCCTAAATGTTCGTGAAAAAATTTGATTGGGGCCTGTCTGGTACTTTCTACACCCTTTTTCTTATGCTTTGTGTTCCCAACTATAAGACTGGTAGAGTTAAACACTGATTGTGCCTACTTGTGTTTTGGCGAATAAACCTGATTCTGAATCTGTTTCTGATTAATTTCTTTTGCTGCCCTGGGTGAGGATTGCTGTCTCCTCCTGGAAGACAGAGGGCTGAAATTCTTACTACTTTAAGCACAGTCGAAAAACCGACAATGAATTGAATACGGTGAGTCACGGAGGCCGTGTAGGAAATAGCCAGCAGAAAGATGGCAGCGTCTTTGCTCTGGGCAGGTGTTAGAACATGTTCAACAGAGAGACACGTGATTTTATTCAACTGCCTTACATTCACAAATAATCCCTCTGTGACTAAGTTGTCGAACCTGCATAACATCATTATAGAGCTTATGGTAGAGGCTTGCTGTCCTTTCAGAATGCCCTTTAAGATATTTTTAATTAAAGACAACACCCTACAAAGGCATTCACGTGTCATTTGACATCCCATTTGTTGTTTCATAAGCATTTTCTCAATATTAGATGCAACAGTTGTTCCATACTTTTGGAGCTGGTATTCTGCAATACATTTCAGGGAAGACGGAACAGCAGTCGGTGTTTTTGAAGTGTTTCCAAAGAGAATGGCACAAGGGACATCACACATAGCCGGAGCATATTGGGGTCGATTCACTTTAAGTCCATCTGCAGGTTCACGTGAAACTTGTGCACTTAAGTAAACCACGAATAATATGGCATGAAAAAATGTTGCTGAAATAAGTAGAGTGGAATGAAATTAGGCTTTTTCCATATATTTTCTTCTTATAAATACACAAATTTAGTAACCAATGTAATAGAGGTCGTATTCACAGCTATCCACAGCAGGAACAACATTCACAAAACCAAGCAAAAATTAATGCAGTTTTAGAAATGTCGTCTGTTAGGTCAAATTGATAGCTTATAATAAGGAAGGCTAAAGGTAGGTTATTATACCAAATGCAATGACTCACATGTGGTGATAAAAAGTACACTTAGGAAATAATCAATGGACTTTAAAGTAACAAATATAATTAGTGGTATAAGTCCGTACTATAATTGTGCATTTATTGTACCCACAATGGCTCACTTAGGTCAGACATTCTGGAGTCTGTCATTAAAATATGTATAATGCTAAATCCATTTCTGGTACAAACTAAAAGCCCTCAGTGAATTCTTTCTTTCTCTCTTTCTCTCTCTCTCTCTCTCTCTCTCTCTCTCTCTCTCTCTCTCTCTCTCTGTTACTTCAGTGCAGAACAATATATTAAACTGTGATGTACATAACTTGATCTGCTGAGTTACTGCGCTGTGATACCTTTTATATATGACATGTAACGGGTTCTATTGTAACCATTCAATGCACTAAAAGAAGAAAAATGAAGTATTTCAATTTTTTTATGACAAACATATATCTTGACTATGATACTACAGTGTTATTGACAGCTGTGTGTGGACCCGAAATGATCATCTTTTCTTTAATTGTTCTAATAGAGTGGAAGAGAATTATTTTAATATGAACTTCTTGGACTCGGTATACAGGGATGGGGGAAGAAACGACTGAGGTTTAGCAAATGGTGCCCTCTACAGGAAGAAAAAATTAGTTCTTAGTGAGGGTGCCAAACCACTTTGCAGTACAACCTGTTAATGTAAATAAAACTAATTTGAATCACTAGCTAAAATATTTGGCAATGTTTTTGATAGTGTAACACTAAAATTATTGTTTAAAAAGTTCTCAACAATAAATGTAAAATTTGTGACATTTCAGAACATGGGTTATAAAATTTTAGGCCAAATCAGGATGCATATAAATATCAGGTATTTTCATGTATTTAATCACATGTATAAAATTTCCAACTTACTTGCATATGAGTGTGTGGAAAGATAAGAAAATCTCACTAGGAACCTTGATTAAACGTCTCGATACAACGAACAAAATACTCTCTTTCGGCTGCACGGTTTGTCTTGTTACATACAAAATGCAATTTTATTAACCTTCATGCCTCAATTCTGATTATTATACATATATTTGTTTAAACTCAGTTCACAGCTCAAATTATCTGCAAAACGGAATACAGAGAAAAAGCAAAGTACTGACAGAAATGTTTAGACACCATTTTTTTAAAAAAAGGAAAATACTTGTTATTGTCGTCCTTTCTGGGGAGCCTGGGACTCCCTCTGATAGTCTTTAATGAACAGGGACTCCCTTTAATCATTGTAGGTTGATAACAAAATGTTACAGTAAGATGAAAAGTTCTGAATATATTTACAATACATTCACTAGAGGTACATACAAGAACAACATTTATATAATATCAGTCAAATTGTAACATAAGCATCAGCTAAACTACTATCAAATGCAAAGAAAATAATGAGAATTGGTCTGAAATGAAAAAAAAAAAAAATAGATTATATATATATATATAATACAAACACATTACTGACCCCAGGTCGCTTTCACGGAAACAGAATCCTAAAGACTGGTATCTTGGGTTTCACACATACAGTAGAGGTTGCCCTGTTAACTGTACTACAGCACTGCGTGACTTAACTGACAGTCGTGATTCCTGGAAATTAAATCGGACACACACACACAAAAAAGTGAAAGTATATATGTATGTGCAATCTGGAGAGGTAAAAAAACTTGAATGGCCCTTTAGATCAAAACTGAGGTTATATGGTAAATGCATCCATACAAATCAAATGTCAGTTCCTCACACACATACACGTCATATATTCAAAACTGGTGTTAGGGACTATTCACAACTGTCTCCTTAGCTGTCCGTAAGGCTCAGTGCATTGATAGTAAAAGTAAAACGTAAAAGTCGGGATGTTTGTTCAATATGATCTTTGCATATTGATCGAAGAGCGATTGTGCTTTTATTTTTACTCTGTATAACTGTCTGCAAGTACACCATCATATTACTGGTAACTATCAATGTTCAAATGTTTCAACGTAACATCTGACCACGTGCGCACTGTAATATGAGTCTCAGGAGGCACTGTTTGTTATTGCATAACTTCAACCCTGCTCACCGTTACAAATTATGCCATAAAATATAAGTCTTCTCCTACAAGTAAGCCTGTCATGGCAGTAACATGCTGATGCATAAAACTATCTGCACAAGTTTTCTGTGATTCCTTAAATTAACAGCATTGGTTTGTTGTAGGTGCCACGAAATAGATAACAAATTAAAAGTTTTTTCGTTCAAACTGGAACAATGGTTGCCTTTTCATTTAACAATTTATGTATATAGAGACCGTTTGTAATAACCTAATTACACATGCAAAATACTAGCAACAGTGTGCAGTTTCTGGCAGAAAGTTCAACTTGCCTGGAAAATGGTGTTTCAGAAAAAAAAATGTGATGATATGCAACTAACATCGATAGTGATTTAGAATAAAACACTGCATGCTTAAATAAAGAAAGCATTTTAGACATTTTTTTACACAGGTGTTCTATAATTGTTCTTTTAAATTTACATTTACATAAACAGTTTTTACTACCTCGAAATGCATTGCTGTAATTTTCACATTTGTTTTAGTGACAACCAAACAATTTAATTCAAAAGTGATTGATACATAATCTCTGGTCATATTTCTGTATTTGTTTATGAGGACAATCATTTTAAGCAAGGCCCTTCCACAAGTACTCTGTAAAAATGTATTAAACGTAATTTGTATTAAAAATTGAAAGCCTCTCCACTAAATAGTATGTACAGCCTAAGTAAAACAGTTTCAAAATATTTTTCCACTATCACATATATTACATTATCTGAAAACACCTTTTATACAGAAAATATTTATATGCAATGATGAAGTGCCCTTCATTTCAGAAAAGTATAAAAAGTACACATTATGAAAATATGTTGATGACTATTACTGTGTAATTAAACTTTAAACAGAACTTTGCTTTAATTATTCTTTGTAACATACAAGGTGCTGATGATATGTCTGATCCCATAAAAGGCAATCAAACTTTGATTATTAGACAAATAAAATGATATTTTTTTTATGTCTACACAAATAGGATGCATAACAACATAAGAGAACACTTATTCATAATAGAACGGAGAAACACATTGGTCTGAAGTTGTTCTGAATATATTCCACGAAGAGCAAAAAAGTAGGCAAATGTATTCTTCTGACATATTACCATATTCCTTCACAAAAGTATTCGTCATCAGACAATTAGCCCACTTTTGATGTTATAATCGGTTATTTCTGTTTTCAAACATAAACTGCACAATTTCTGCCTTGGCACTCTACGGAGCAGTTTGGGCATCCATTAATGCCAATTTAACACTAGATGTCAGTGGTCACACCGGGTTTCACGCCTTCAGGAAAAAGGTGCTGATGGCAGCAAATGACCATTCCCATGACAGCATAGCTACAGCTCATTCTGGAGTTGCTGGAATTGGTATTGAGGCTGGTATTTTTGCTGCAGTTTTGCTGTACCTGCAGATAGAAACAGCTCACCACTAACACAGCCAGTCTCTCACCTGTTCGCCAAATATATCGGGGAGATTTAAAAAGTGAATTATTTATGTACTGTCATGCTAATCAGCCCACAGGACGCATAAAGAGAATTGTAAGACAGGGCTAGAATTCCACCAATGCATTAGGCTAAGAACAAATTTATGAATTAATCATACATAAGGGTGCTTGTGCAATGAGATATCAAAATATATCATATTGCTTATTTTAGCAAGAAAGCTATCGGGTAGTTGAGTGAAAAGGCGTGACAGGCAGCCGCCAGTGGTATATTCTTTTCTCAAGTTAAGCAGATTGTCCGACACATCATTAATAAGCACGAGCTGCGCAATTTTCCAAAATTAAAACGTAGCTAATGCTACCATCTTATTGTCACTTTAATTATTAAGGAGGGCTGTTCCACTGAATCAGGTCCAGTTCTTTGCTAAATATGATTGAATGCATTGCATCTATTAAAGACATAAATGCATGCAATGGATTATGCCAAACAGCAGGATTCAGGAAACACAGTAATGAGTGTCCGTATGGAGGGGACACAAAGCATGTTCAATCTCTCCGTTTAATTTTATGTTTACTACAGGCGAAAATCTGATTTCTTTTTATCTATTATTTATGCAGAAATCCTAATTCTACTGCCTCAGAGCATCTGTAGTGGTATCAGTAGATTAGATAGCCGAACCATAAATGAGAAATCAAACAGCTGCAAAACAGGGATATAAGTATGTTTGCGTTATGAAAATCCCTTTATTGCTATTGTAATAGTTTTCTTTTAATATATAGTTTTTTTGTTTTACAAACAGAGACAATTTCTAAGTGTATTAAACAAAAACACTGAACAAATATGTTCAATATTTTTTTAAATACCCATGGACATTAAACATGCTAACAGTTGCCCTTAATCAGATGATCAAAATTATTACCTTGCATTATTATGTCTATAAAGAACATAACAATGTCAAACTGAGTGTTCTAAAAGGTCACAGATACAAATCTAATATAAATATAGAGGAATCTGCTGTATAGAAAAAACATGGTACACTGGTAGAAAACCAAGTCTGATCAGCTTCAGTCACAGCTGTAGAGTACAGGGAGGCTGACGTGTGAGGCTCGACAGTCTGCAAAGAACGCACTGAATTCCTGCTAGACATCCACGGAAATTTCAACAGCACGTTTTCTCTTTAAAATAAACGAAAATGAATCGTATTCTGGAAAAAATAGGCAATGGTCACAAGGTCACATTTACTTTAAATGTAAGGTGCTCAAGAAAGTCGTAAATGATACATAATGAATATTATGAAAATGTTACGTTTAGTAAGGGACTTTTTATATGGTATCAAAGCAGGCAGCTTAAGATATAAAAAAACAAACGAAAACAACAAAAAGGTTTTATATAACTATATTTACTTAATGAGATTGCACTTTACCGATCGCTAATCACAGCACAGAATGCACCCATAACATTTTTCTAGACAAAAACTGTATAATAAGAACTCTCAGGTATAAAGCATCACCATCATGGAAAGCCATAAACATACAGAAGTAAAGGATGTACATTTTGTAAGATCATGTGCTTGTGTTCAAAAAATCCACTGTATGGAAACCAACACTGAATAAAACATATTTGTAATATGTGCGGATGGGTGTGAAAATATGCTCCTTGATACCTTGCCATTTGGGAGTATAATCTCATTCACCAGATTTGTTTTGAGTGGGTGAAGATCTTTGTCGATCTGCTCGAAACCTCCTGGGCCCTGCGATTCTTCATTTTCTCGGAGTACCGTCTCTCAAAGATGGGTCCCGGTGGAACCATCCAGAAAGCGGACAATTTCCTGCGAGGTGGAGGCCGGAGGGCGTGTGGAGCCGGGGGAGGGGGGGGGTGGGCTGCAAGAACTTGTGCAACGATCCTCTCCGAAAGAGGAAGCTGCTTGTGTTTCACTCTGCTACGCCTTCGGGGTCCCCCCTGCGGGACCCCCGTACAGACACAATTGCTCTGTTTGCAGTGTTCTTTCACATTATAGATGCAGAAAAGCAGCCATCTGACCAACAACCAGCCGAAATAAAAATGCTGTTTAAAAACTGAATACCTTGTTGCTTTAGGGGCATGACACAGGGACGTTTTTAACTGTCACACCGCATCGTTTTCGTGTCCCGATGAAATACTTTCAATGTTCGAAGAAATAGGTAATACAGTGCTCCATGACACGATTCCAAAACGGAGAGGATGCTGTGGTTCGTGGGACCTTATCTTCAGACCTCCCATCCTGGGTGGAGGGGGAAGGGGGGGGGGTGCGTTCAGACCAGCTGAACACGTGCAGTGGATGGTGTCCTGCCCCTCCATGCTGCCCCCCCCCCCTCCGCTCCCCAAAATCAGGCAGCACCTCACACGAGCATGTGTCTGCGGCGGTGTAGCGCCAGGTGGTCTGATCGTGAGAAGCTGCGGTCACAGTCGGCACACTTGAAGGGCTTCACGCCCGTGTGCTTGCGATAGTGCCTCGTCAGCTCGTCCGACCGGGCGAACTTCCACGTGCATCCATCCCAGGTGCATTTGTATGGCTTCTCACCTGCGGAGCATGCAGGACAAAAGACGGAATGAGACAGTGGCACTGGAGCTGAGACAGCCGTGATGACGTGAAACCACAAGCTGCTACAACATCATCAACGATCCAAAGCTACTATCTGGTGAGCCTACTGCTGCACAATGGCTGTCATTACATCATCCAGGTGGGTGCTATACAGTTGAAGTGGCTCCCAATTGGTTCTGTAAAGCATTTTGGGTGTCTTAAATGTAACTTTCATCCATTCATTCATATTCACAAAAATCAAAAGGGGCACGAAAGTTACACTGTTTGCACAGCATATTTATTTTTTCATTGTAAAGCCGTCTTAGAGACTCAGGCAAATGTTTAATTGCATGCTTGCATAATTTGAAATGACAATAAAGAATTTCTGTCTTCGGTTGCCACTGATTCATTCAGGCTGCCAGTGACCTCCAGCGTCTCAGGGAGAATGTCGCCACGCACATGCCGTTTTAGAATACAGCAGGAAACTGACGCGTACACAGGGAGAGCTCCAAACTCACAGCCCTGGGGGTGTGTGGTGACAATGCTCCCTGCTGAGGCGCTGTGCTGCCAATATTTTGTCAGAGGAATATATATATATTTTGTCAGCTGGTAGCTGGCCCAGCAATGATAAGGGGCTCGTCATAGACAAGCCTTTACGTTCCCATGGCAACAGGCCACTGGACCTCACCTACAGATGCTACCACCAATTAAATTTATATATTTTAATCTAAGGAACTATTTTCTATAGATTGGTGAGATCATGGTGTGACTGTACAGTTCACTTCTGAAGACATCGGTACATTTTTAAATAGCAGGGAATCTCAAGGAAATTGAGTAACGGGGACAGCTCAGAGTTAGTAAGTCACAAGTTAACCAGGCTAGACAGAAAACACAAGGCTAAAGGAGCTTCTGGAATGAGAAGTTTCACATTCAGATTTGTGACAGGACCAGAGGGAGAAATCATGAACTGAGTGCTTTACAGTTAGGTGAGGCTGCATGAAGTCATTCAGGATCTGAAAAGACAGATACATTTAGGAAAACCAGTGATAAGCCTTGCTCAACATGGCAGGACTGAACGACTGACAAGCAGTCATGACTGGTCTCCCCTTATTCTCAGCTGTATATATATATATTGTAATTTTTTTTTGTTCTGTAATATTTTTGACTTTTAATTTTCATTATTTTGTTCATAAAACAGCATTACTAAAATCAATGTCATCCAACTTACCATTCTTATTTGGTTCTCATACCGTTCTAGGATGTCATAACATTACTATAACAATAAATAAACGGAAGTTGTCTATGAGGAAATGTAACGCTGGCGGTGAAATAGGTAAGCTCACCCGTGTGTGTCCTCCTGTGGGCTTTCAGGTGTGAGCTCTTTGTGTACACCTTATTGCAGCCTTCAAAATCACATCTGTGGATGCGCCTCTTCTTGGAGTCAGGCGATTCGGACCTCCTCGTGCGTCGCACGGCCTCAATACTGAACGGTGACATGGAACTGAAAAAAAGCACCATTCATCAGAAACGTCTGCCAGAACTATATAGACTGGGGTGATTTTAGGATTTTTTAAGTTGGGGCATGTAAGAGGGGTTATAATTCATACAGAGGGGTCAACCTTATCTTTATCCAATAGAATGTTTGTAATTGGTGAATGATAGGGGAGGGGACATGTGGGAGCCAATCAGCTTTCAGCTAGGGCCGGTGCCCCTGTGGCCCCGCCCCTGTATACAGCAAAAAAAGTCAACTAGTAAGAACTATATCAATATGGAGTGGACGGGTCCAATAGATCAGGATCACTTTAGGCCCTTTTTGGTTATGACTAACTAATGAGCCCACATGGGGATTTGGATTAAGCCAGCCGTGCTTTTCAGTTGTTGCCAATTTAGCATTTAACTTTCCAATAATCTATCCCAGGGGTCACCAACATGGTGCCCGCAGGCACCAGGATGCCCCCAAGGACCACATGAGTCGCCCGCGGACCTATTCTAAAAATAGCAGTGAGCAGCGTCTAAAATTTTATTTTATCCTGTTGCTATTCTCCTTTTAATCACATTTGCATTTTCATAGATTTGAAAATGACAATATCTAAAAAAAGCATTTAAAACATGATTATTATACATGATTTAAGAAGAGTGTATCAAACTGGTAGCCCTTCGTATAGCTCAGTAACCGTGAAGTAGCTCTCAGTTTCAAAAACGCTGGTGACCCCTGATCTATCCTATGTCTTGGCAATGCTTATTCTTGAACTATATAGCATTTAATGTACCCTTACAAGTCCTGCTGCCATTTCCCTGTCCTTGACTGGCACTAAATTAGAGGCAGCTTCATCGCCATCTACAGGAAAGTACAGAAAGTGCATGCTCCAGTGTCACACTTCACTACCATCTGTGCGGTTTGTAGTAACTTCCCACATACGACCGCCGTGTAATAGTGGCATCAGGCCAATCGCCTGGGGGGGGGGCGGGCCCCGGGCCCGGGCCGGGCGGCGGGGGGGGGGGGGGGGGGGGGGGGGGGGGGGGGGGGGTGGGGGGGGGGGGGGGGGGGGG
>JAODLD010000001.1:42371009-42401036 GCA_026781065.1 Mormyrops boulengeri
CCCACCTCCCATCCCATTATCAGCTTTGGGGCAGACAGGCCCGCCAGTCTGTCATGATAGAGAACCATTTCCTGCCGTGAGGGACTTCGGCACCATCGAGAACTGTCCCCACCCTCTACCTAAAAAAAACAGCACGCGAACCACACACCACACACTGCCTTATCCTTGGGCTGGGAACTACGGCAGCTGAAAAATTTTGGTTCTTGTGCCGGAAAAATATTAAGGCTGTGAAAAGCATGGCCAATGGACTTAGGTGCCTGCTCATTCTCAAAGGTGTTTTCCCATATTTCCTTATTATACTACTTGTAATTGACTTTCTGATGTTTGCCACAACATTTCAAGGTTAAAATAAAAACGTAACCAAAAACCTCAGTATTCCCAGTATGCCCGCAGTGGTAATATTCGCACTAAACAATGGGATGTTCTATTTGACTGTTACATAACGAATGAACCTCGGAAATTAAGTCCTCCGATTCCCAGAGAACCCCAGAGATCCCCCAACTTGCGTATTGTGACTGGCTTCAGCACAGAAACCACGTACAGAAATCGCCATTCCATCGTGCAGTGATATTGTGCCTAACAATATTCCTTAACAAATAAGCCACAAATAAGAAAAATATGAGATAGACTGTTGAAAAATACTGAGAACAGGTCTATTTAAATCCAGGCTGGATTAAGTTAACAGCCCAATACTAAGTAGTAATGCATTGTGTTGGTCTAGAAATTAATGTTCAAGATTTATTTTGCTGATTATCCCAACAACATCCGATGGTGCTCGGTCCTGTGAACTGTGGCAAATTGACCAGTGTCCTGGCAATGACCTATTGGATGGACAGATCCATTATAAATTACCTATGTACATTTTTTTCTACAGCAAGTAATTAATCAGGTACAATAACCTCCAGCCATAAGCATTTTGGAAGAACATATGGAAAGAAGAACACCTTCAAATATTAAGTATGTGATATAAAAATCAAAATTAGATTACGTTATTTTTATTGTAGGTGTAACTCTTAAATGAAATAGTTTTTCATATTACAAACAAACCTTTTATCCCCAGAGCTGCACCTGCAATGATAAGCATGTAAAGTGTCGAATGGCACAGTGACTTTGGAGTAGAGGATACCGTACGGAAAACTTCCTGGAATTTGTGGAGGAAGTGGATTCAATCTCCGAACCTTGATGTCCATTGGTACTTGTCATAACACATATGGTGCAGAATGTGGGCACTTTCTGCATTTGGCGAGACCTCCGAGGCAACACCATGTTTTAGCTACCCACTCGGCTCACTCAGCTAAAAATCCTCACCGTTTACTTCCATTTTCACTGCATTTTTGCGCTAAACTTGCATGCAATTTCCTTGTTTTCTACATGCTAACGATTGTTGTTCACTCTGTTACTGCAGTATATATAAAACATTAACAGTATTACTATAGAACAAAAATAGTTTGCATAAATAATCAATGCATCATATTTTAACACTATTATGCTTAAATAATTTTTGTAATTATTTGTTAAATAATTTGCTTAAAGTACAATTTTTATCTTCAAATAAGCAATTTATTACTATTATTCTACACTAGATAAATGATACAGAAAATGGATAGATGGACTGATTAGCAAGCTATTAGGTCACAAAAGTCACTTGTACAAATTTGTAACATCAGATTATATACACCAGCTGTAGAAAGAAGGTACTGAAGGTAATGAAGAAGGTAATGACAATTATTCTTTGACTTGGGTATTTCTGTAACATCGTGCCATTGGAGTCCCCTTGCAAACAGGGCTGATAGCACTTTTATGTCAAAGAAACTGATGATATTATGTGAAAACTGTCTTGTTAACTAAAGGCATAGTGAACTATGGAACTGGAACACTCAATAGCATTGGACCAGGAATGCCAATAGGTCATTAATCCCAAAATGCTCTTTGTATGATGCAGTCAAAATTAATATAGTTGCATTTTTTTTGCATACAAGTTAATGTTTAGAGAAAGAATAAAAGACATGCTTAAAAATTAAAAGGGATATGTGAGTCTCATTGTATCTTGTTCCTGTTGTTTCAAATCTAGGTTTGTTTCCATGGTAACCATCCAGACATTGAGCTGATGAGAGGGTGCAAGGCTTCTGGAGGGAGATGGCCAGTCTGTACCTTTGGAGCACAGACAGAGTGCAGAGGAAGCCCTGGGACACCCCGGGGGGTACTGAAATATGGCTACCCCCACAATTAAGAACTCTTGCCTCGTAATGACAATTATTTTCTGAAATTCAGCCCTTAAAATACACAGCAACTTTTCAAATACATATCCAAGGTTTTGTCTGTGTGCATCAGATCCACAAACAACTCTTTCTTCTAACAAAAAACATGTAATGTAAGCCTTACACCATGCATCGACACGCTTCAAAATGTTGGTCAGCAGTACACACAAATATAATATAACTATAATATAAATAAATATATATTCCGTTTTTGGACAAATGCGATCCCATATACACTATTTGACTGCAAGTACAATACAATTAATTCTGGGAAAATGTAATCTTTAAAAACTAACAAGCATAAACAAAGCAACAAAACATGTACTGAATTATGAAATTTAGTGGGGAACGATTTCTGAAAGAAAATTCCCTGCAGTAAACGTGCGGTATACATAAAATATTCGGTTCCAATATCAACTTCTAGCCAGTCCAAAACACCCTTTTTCCAGTCAGGGTGGGATGCTTGTTTCTGTGTACCTAAGTACTTACAGCACCACCCATATTTAATATCATCTCCACCCTATTACATAAGCCGAATCTTTGTTCTGTCTTATTCTGTGGTGGGTGCACAGCGTTTAAAAGCCTCTCTCAAAGGATTCTGGGCTACCAGAGTGGGGAGGGGACGGAAATCCCAGATAAACAACAATTACACAACAGACAGCTCCCTTGTGTTCTGCTTCAGCCTCAGCAAGATTTGATAGCAACACCCATGGTTTTTACAGAGCTTTCACGAAACGGCTGCAAAGCCGCACCCTCTAGGAAAACGGCTCCAGAAGAGCACATCATGAGAGGGGCAAGCTACGTCTGAAGCCTCAAGCCTTCGCAGTGAGTCAGGAGTAACACAAGATGTGTGGTTCTGATTAAAGTAATAGAACAGCCCAACTGGCCTGCATTACCTGGATTTAAGGGCAAAACAAGAGAAAAGCCTTACACTTCACAAGGTCCCTTTATCTTTTAAATATCTTCTCTTTGAACCAGTACGGCACTTCTGCCTTTGGATGTTCCCTTCATAATCTCTACAATACACAAAAACATTTTTTTTTTTTTGCCGTTTCTCTATTCTTGCTTGACCTCAAGAAGAGGTAAGGAGACAAAGGACGCAGCATGAACACACAGCGAAAAGACCGAAATCTTCTTGTAAATGAAGGGGGATTGTATTAAACGAACATCTTGGACTGGTACCTTTAAAAGCCTGAGAATAGCAGCTGTGCTGCTGGATTCTGTGACATCATCCCTCTCCCCTCAGCAGCCCTCAGGACATGCTGCTCTTAGTCAGCCACTGTAATTGCGACCAGCTACCAAATTTCTCCTTTGTGCCTCCAACATGCCAGCCAGTCAATAGCAAGCCTGGGCATTGCGGAAGGACGCGCGCTCAGGTTCCGTGTGGAAATTCCGTCATTCATAACGGAACTTTCAAAAAATGACCGTGCGTTCGAGTAACAATTCATAGTTAGTAAGTCACATTCTGGAAAAAAACTAGCGAAGTGCAAAAAAAAAAAAAAAGAACGTTGCATAACTCTGAGAAGAGCGAATTATATGGGAACGGAGAGTGTTTCTTACCTTTGCCCTGATTCCTTGCCTCGTCCAGCAGAGGTAGCATGATGGTGGAGTTCAGGCTCCCTGGCGAACGCACGGCGGTGTACATCAGGGGCACTGATTGCACCACCACGGGGATGCGGTGGACATGGCTGGGCAGTTTGTTGGACTGAAGGTTAATGGGACTGGAAGGTGGGACCGGGTGGATGATGTGCAAAAATGGCTGGCCCCTGACTCCGGAGGGAGGCGGGGCCACCAGGGGCCCCTGCGCCAGCATGGTCGGTACACCCATGGAGGAGGCCGAGGACACGGAGGTGATGACCGTGGGGGACGAGGACGCGGACGACGACGAGCGACACGGCGAGAGAGCGGACGTCACGGGCGATGACTGCGACGACAATGGGCCCGAGTGGGGAGAGGTCCTGGCTTTGTTTATGGACAAGTCCACAGGCTCGGTCTGCGTCTGGAACTGATCAGAGGAAAGGAAGTCCTCCGGCGGCTCGGCTTTGACTTTGCTCAGAAGGAGGGGCACCGCTTCCATGCCAGGGTAGCTGTGCACTTTGGGCGACTGTGGATGGGAGAAAAAGACATGAAAGGTAGATTTTTCAAAAGACCTTCCAGCACAGCCGGTGACAGTGACGCCACGAGAGCGCTACACCGGCATCCGTACACAGAATGATATAAATATGTACTACACGCCGGCTGACACACTCACAAACTATGGGCTTCTAAAGACACCACATACGAGCATGTTTTTGGACCGTGGCTCCAAACAGGAGTACCAGGAGCGAACTCACACAAATACCAGGGGAACATGCAAAGTGCACACACAAAAAATGGGAGTGGCAATCAAGCCTATGGCCTTGGAGGTGTAAAACAACTACTGAACCACTCTGCCACCTATTAAGCAACTATTTTTATTTCGACATGAATGGAATATTGAGGAGATTGTCAAAAATAGAAGAAAGCATCTATTTTCTCCTATTTTTATCATTCTAACGGAAACTAAATCAACCAGTGTTGCTGCCAATAACATTACTGCACCGCCTATGTTCCTTTCCTAGAATGTGTTTTGTGTTGTATAGATTACTCTCAGATTAAACATACTACTTATCATGAAGAATTTGGCAGTCGGAAGAAGAACGACAAGCCCACTCAGACAAAATCACTGGACCACATAGTTTCTCAAAACACATATTTCCTCCGTGTGCCACAGGCCAATGCAGGACATGGTCGAGATTTTCCACTTACCTCACCAGTTTGCTAGAGGAATGTTAACACCAAGTTCTACACCACATCATTCATGGAGAGCTGAGGTCCAAATGTGTCCAAAGAGAATAATGATTTTCAATGGACCAACGACACATCTCATAATCTCTAAGCAGTCCGAGTATTAAACTGTATAGTTACACAGTGGCTAATTGTGGAAAGCTATTTGTTCTTGTACTGGTATACTGGGAGGAGAGGAACTTAACACAGATGTCAATGGGATCTACGCTCTGGTTTTCATCACACACACATGGACACATCACTATTGGCTCCATTAATATCTCTGGTCAATCACCTCTATGATTCTGGAAATATATCATATGGCCCTAATTTCTTGTTCATGTGAAGCTCTTCTACAAATGTTTTCTTTTGCAACATCATCGCATCTAAATAGTATCACTTTAATTATAGACTTCTTGGGAGGAGTCAACGCCGCAGTATTCCCATCGTAAAAAAATATCTGTGATTTGCCTGGATAGCTCAAGTGGCAGTAATGTGGATTAAGCATAAACTTTAAAACATTCTCTTTTTTAAAACAAAAATTGTGAATTATAGCCCTAATTTCATTGAGTTCTATGTTCCAGCGTCAACAAAAAGTTACAATGTTACAATGTAGGTCAGCTATAATGTAATACAGTATATGCCACCAAGATAAAACTAACACGCAAGTATTTGTTGACTATGAAATAGGAATTACAGTTTTGAGTCATCAAGGAATGGTCGTTGTCTTTGGACAAGAGCTCATTAAGTTGATGAAAAAGTTCTTGTATTTCAGCAACAGATGTTCTTGTGGTAAAGTGACGTTATTTTGTTTTAAAACCAGCATTTTTTTCTGTGCCTGTAATTCTGGCTGTGGAGAGGTTTTAAGAAAATTGCCTTGATTTTAAATCCAGATTTTTCCTGGCAGTTCAAATATTTCAATCCAATGGTAATTCTATTTGGTAATGTGTTAAATATAAATGATAATATTTTTGAGTGTCTGGTATAAGGATTGGGGCTTGGCAGAGATAAAAAAATTCAGCTTGGCTGATGAACTCAATTAGCGAAATAAATACATAACACTGGCAATTCGATACATTTTGCCGGCGTTGTCAACAGGCTGACCTTTTCTGGGCTGGAGATGCGGTTTATTATCTTATCTAATGTATCTCCTCAAGTTTGCCTTCAAATGTCATCAAGCAGAAGAAGCGATTCTCAAGCTTTATATGACAATAAAGCGGCAGCCAATACGGTTTTCTATGAACACAAAACTCAGCATTTCCTCTTCATGAGCCTCATGTCAGCTGTGAATAATGTTGCTCCACCATGCCTCCATCTCACTACTTTGCACAATGCACCGTAATTCTATGCAGGTCAATTGACTGTAGCCATTTCACAAACATAATAAAGAATACACATTTTTAAAGGGGTGGGGGGAGGGGGTGATGGATCTGTGACTGAACCCTGTATTGGACCTCTAGGATTTTCCAGTGAGCATTCTAAAGAATGACCAATTCAAGCCATTTAAATGTTTCTGCATAACTAAGGGAGGAAAAGCAGGATGTTGCTAAAGAAAATAACCTTTATCTGGTTTAGCTTATCTTACTGTCCCTGAAAGTGACATAATGTAACCCGTATGTGGTTCCACACATGGTCACTCCCCAGCAGATGGTTACTCCCCATCTTAAGTGCTATGATACCTCATTTTTGCCGTTTTGGCGCTCTTCAAGATTTGCTTTATTCACACTGCCTGCCATTCTGCTGCATGAATTGGAAAATTGCAGTTGTATTCAGTTACCTCCCTTTGCCTTCCATTCCACACAACTGAGTATATTTTTCAATCAAGCAGCATATCTGTATAACATATAAAGGGCATAAATGAATGATAAGATGATTTTATTTTTAAAACAAGAACTGGCACTACACCAGCAATAAATGGCGCTACTTTGCAATGACTGATGTAAACCACATCTGTAAAAATGTAAATATTGTAAATGGCCACAACAAATCTATATATCATGCAGATTAATTTAAAAACAAAACTCAAGTAAACAGCACAAAGATAAATATTAACCAATCGTTTTGTATGCATTCTTTGTTTGTTTGCAATATTATTACCATTAGTTACCTTTGATCCTGGCTTTCACTTCTAATTAACTACAGCATCATAGTAGCATCATGCTCTAATGGATAAACTAGTCTGAAATGAAATAAATCAAAATAGTTTTGCTTGTAAAAGGAAGCGAGAGAAGGCTTTCAAAATGTATGACTATAACACCACATTCAAAAGTTTGGAAAAACAAGAGAAATACAGAGACCAAGTTGTGCAAATGTTGATCAACCTCCTTCCAAGTGCCTGGCTGCTAATTTGACATTTGTTAGTTCTCAGTTATTTTGCATTCCTAATTGTTTGGTGAAATGTCAGTTCAGCCTTTCAACCAGATTTAGTGATATATTTTATGAATAACTTGAATGAATTGCTTGTTATAAACAACAATGGCTTTTTAAAAGGAGTTTCTGCTCCTAGGCAAAATTATCATTTAAACCAGCTTGAGCACTACCCACCTCCTGAATATTCATCTGTGATATTCCTCTACCAGACCTACATGTAGGGAGGTAGACAGGAGACACACGTTTGGGGATTCCATTCCCCCACTCTGTGTGTGTGCAGTGACCTGTCTTTTGTGGGACTCCTCAACAAAGACCGGCTCCTGCAAATTGCCAGCGGTTTGTGTATTTGCGTACATCCCACCTGAGATCTCCAGGCCCGCCATGGCCATGTACTGGGCAGGTAGATGGAAGCCGGTCAGATAATCTATCAGTTATTAATGTCACAAATAGTTGTGAAGGAACCATTGCAATTGATTATATATAAAAATACAAATAATCTTACAATATAGTATTGGTCACTGTTTATACACACACACACACACACACACACACACACACACACATATTCATTTCTTTATGGAATAAGTTGGGTCTGAATTTTAAAAATTTGGGTTGTGACTTAATGGCCAAGGAAAAATTTGGGTCCTGAGGCTACACTAATCCCACCGCTATAGACACATAGGCAGGCATTCAGCAGTATCCAAAAGCAACCTAAGGAAACACTTGAATCTTCAGCTACATTTGCTCACGATCACTGAACAGCAAGCCCAGCATAGATGTTTATGACTGCAGAAAGCTGTGCTTCATTAATAACTAGAGACAAATAACATTTCAACATGGAACACACCCAGTCACCCATTGTCCATAATCACTTATCCATTAAAAACTCATGGCTTGCTGGGGTCATCATAAACAGCCTGTCAGTCCATTACACTCCAAACCACCGTTGTCAGTTTTTGGGCGCAAACCCAGGCAGACACAGGGAGAACACACAAATGCCGCAGACACACAGATGGGGATGGGATCTGAACCCCAACTTGTGTGATCCTTTATAAGACATCGATCTGCTTCCCAGTTGTTTACAGGCTTCCATTCTCACCCAGGGTAGACATCTCTCTTTGTTTGCAATGGCGTCCATCCTTGTAAACTGACTTCCCAACCCAAAAGAAGCTATAACAATTGATTTTATCCAGCATAAAAATCACTTTCCATTAAACTTAAAAAAAAAAGTCAAGCCGTCCACACCCACGATTATTATCATGGAGACACATGTTGATCATGTTGATCTATCCTACACCTTCGCTATGAGGCTTCGCCATTAAACTGCTTTAAGTGTCTCACTACTCATGATTCACCTCGCATAGATTTCTGTAGAAAGGTGACAAAAAATATATATATTCTTGCAGGTACACTCCTCATTGTTTTTGCTCCTGGCTCTAAGTCAAATGAAAACCACCACAGATCTAACTGGAGCCCACAAGACCCAACGAGCTGGTCAACACAACACACTATGCAATTTATAAATTATACAAATGTTTTGTTTCAGCAGCTACACTACCGTCATCATCAGCAGGCTGGAAGACCCTGGCTTTTCATACCAGAAGACCAACAGAATTCTTGTATCGTTGTTTCTGTGTACCACTGTATTATTAATGATCCTCGGTCCCAACTAACAGACCAAGGCATGAACCGGTTCTCTTCCTTATGCTCTTTTTTGCCACATTTGTAAGAACGTTGTGGTTTGTGGTCTCTTCTGTGCCCCGGAACCAACAGTAAATGCAAATATAAAGTGAAGACTCATTCACTTAGCATATCAAGAACATATAAATGTTATGTAGGCCTCTCACTACGTGTGCATGCTATCTGAGGACTGAACATGAAGAGAATGTACATTCTTCAGTTACCATTTTGCTTCACCCTGGGGGTCTATTCCTCATAATGGCACTCGTTAACAAAAGCCGGCGTGAGGCATTTCATTTTAGAAGAATCATTCTTAATTATAGCACTCTGCAAGCTTGGCCCAAATGGTGTCACTGTGCCAGATCTTGCTCAGGACCACCTGAGTTTTCTTTGATTTAACCCAGCAGTTTTTTTTGTTTGTTTTTGTTTTTTTACATGAACACATGTTAACAAATATATACGTGATTTATTTAAGACTTTGCGGAATCCAAGGGGCCAGTGCTGGCATTCGATTTGCACCCTCGGAGATTACATTTTTGTTTGTCTTCTCACTCTGCCATCCGCTGTATATATAGAATAAATGCACTCTACGCAGCCATCCCCAAGACAAAAGCGGTAGCCTTAGGTTGTGGGATCCGGTCCAAGTCGCATGTCTTGTTGCATCACTGCAATCTTGCCGTCACCGCTTTTGTTCTTCAACCTTCGCTATCTGTTCATTACGCCGCTGTCATTGTGCTGTAAGGAGCAGCTGCGGCACTTGAGCGCTCGCCATGGACGAGGCTGACGGGTGCTCGCGGCTCTCTGAATGGACGTGCAGCGGCTCTGTCATGATTCGGAAGCCCGAGGAGAGGGAGGTGAGAGGGAAAGATCGGCTTTACCACTGAAAGCCACTGTATAGAATCAGCCCTATTTCCATTAGACGACACTGAACTTGGCTATTGATTCCGGCACTCTCTGACACTTCTGACAATCCATAGTTGTACCACTGAATATGACGCAAGCTATACTACTGACATGCAGAAAGGAAGGTAAAATAATTGCAATTCTGCTATTTTTGAGATTTTTTTTATATCGCTCTTACTGGGAAATATTGAAAACTGCGTCGCTTGGAAGAGGGATATAGATAAAGTGAAAAGCTGACAGGCAATCATTCTAACATGAATAGTTGTGCCATTTTTACCTTACACCATAGAGCCCTGAGCATCGCAATCGTGGCAGGACCAGCCAGAATAGAAAACACATAACACCAACAGTGTGTCAACATGTCACCAACGCAAAAGATCCACTAATGTGAAGGACTGCATACGTGACTGCATCAACCTGTTTTGTGTGTCTTCGCCTTCCCGCGTACTGAGGACTCCGCTTCCACACTCAGATCTCATTTGCATAAGCTGTAGCACTAATCAGCTCTAAAGAGCGAGCGAGAGAGGGTGAAAGCAGAAGAGAGAACGAGAGAGGCAGGGAGAAAAGAGAGAGTTTTTTTTTACATTGTATCTTGGCGTCTGTCGCTGTTCTGAGACATTAGCAAAGAAGGCTACAATCTCCATATTTTTCAAGCAAAATGTTTACAAAAGCATACCTTTCACAGAAGCAACAATATTCAGAAGAACCTTGCGGCCGTGTCACATAACATGTTACCTACATTCTTTTTAGATAATATAAGTTAGTGTAGCATGAGTAGTGCTCATTCACAGCTAGGGGAGTAGCAAGAAGCACCATCGCTCTATCCAGGCAAAAAAGGAAAAGTGCCGAGTTTGTCAAGTACAGCGATAAGTCCGAAGGAGATTCTGCTAATTTGACTCTGTTAAACTGTACATATCTGTGGGCCCTAAATTGTAATTAGTCAATATGAGGACAAATGGCAGACTGAATGGAAAATGCCACTGATGCTGACGGTTGACAAAATAGGCCAATAGTAGGTTTAACATTATTTAGTTTTTCAAAACAGATTTTAAGTACGAAACTTTGCACATTTTCGGTGTTTCTTTTTAACCCTTTCATAGACAGAGCATGCAACGTCTTCGATTCTTTTAGAACAGTGTGTGGTCATTTGCTGAAAGGGAATCCATGTGTGACTCCTATGTGACAGCGATGTACTGTGGTATATTTGGGGGGGGGGGGCAGTTTTTGATTGTCCTTGTTTTAATGTGTGATATCTCTTATCCTCTATTACAGTGGCATAAGTATGACAAACATACCCTTCACGCAACTGAAATATACCACCTGATGAACATGAGGTATAGAAATTGTGGCCTTCGTGACTTCTTTGCACATTCTCCCAACACTTGACAATTTTTAAAATAATATTCTGTGGCAGCAAGCCTAAATGTCATTTTTGCATACCAGCTGAAGTTTCACTTGACTCATATCAAGAGAAATGGAAAAAACAACAACAAAAAAAACCTTTCAAACTCACCCACCCATGCTCTCACTCTCCTCCTTCACCTTCACTTTCTCTCTTAAACTAGCTACTTCTTTCTCAACAAATGGCCCCATTGTATGGAACCGTGGGTATAACATGAATCATCTTCCAGTCGAATGTTTTAGGGGGCTGACCATTTGCAGCAGGGGTCCTGGCAGAGCCACCCCCCCACCCCAAAAGGACCGTGTGACTGCACCCGTGCTGTCAGGCCGGCCGAAACATGCTTTAATGAGCCTGATGCACTTCAAACAGACCTTCTGTAGTTTGCACACATCCTGCTGCCTAACGACATGACTGGCCTACATCTGTTTAATGAAAGCCATTATAAAGGAAAAACACTGCAGGTCAATGTACATTCAGTATGTTAATTTTGTCTTTACATTGTGGTTCCACACGACAGTTTATCCTACTGGATATTAACCAGTATAATTTTTGTTAGATATCTATCCCATGGTTAATAGCAGGCTTCCTCCATTTAACTTTCAGTTACTTGTAATAATAATAATAATAACAACCACACTTGATTGATCTGTATGAGGAAATTCTTTTTTTGTCTACCCCGTCTTGCTCACCCTGACACACAGAGACGTGAGAGCAGGCTTGGCAGTGAAGGGTAGCCACCTGCAGTAGCGCCCATGGAGTTGGGGGGTTAAGGGCCCTGCTTAAGGGCTCACAGACATGATGCTATTCTAACGGGGTCAGGCTCAAACCAGCCACCTTCAGATGACAAGCACAGAGGCTTATCCCACTCAGCTACACGTTGCTCCCAGTGTCAGCTGGATCTTTTAAGTTTATTTATTTACTACCGAGACTCATTAGTACATTCATTGACACTGCTCATAGCTGGGAGTACAAGGTCAACCGGAAGTTGCAAGACCTCAACTGCAGTGCGAACTCTTATATACAGAACAACGAAAGACTGAGGTCCACAAGTAGCAGGGCAACTGGCCGCTGAAATGCTTATTAAGTTTCATCACCTTTGGCTGACTCTCACACAGTTACAGCAGCAACAAATGTACAAAGACAATAACCTGTAAGGTCTAGGCATTTCCATCAACAGACAAGCATCAATGTCCGGATGGTATGAATAACAGAGATCCTGGATTGAATTATCACTAAGTATCAGACCGTTTGTCACAAATGCACCATTACCACAAATTATAATGGACAAAAGAAGAGGAAGTGTATTCCACAGCTGTATCATCAAGGCAAAGCTTGTGTTGCCTGGTAACGGTTTCAGCACGCTTGATTTTAATAATGGTCCAAACTGTACAGCTGGTTCATTTTCTCAAAATACCAGGTTAAGGGCCAGGGGAAAAAAAAAAAAAAAACGATCTGCTCTGATTTAAAAAATTTTGCACTTTAAATACTAAGATTCTGTTTGAATAGTGTCACTTTTTCCAATGGTTATAAAGACTCGGGAGGTTCAGCCACAACATTTGAAGAAAAACACGAATTCTCCGCCTTAGCCCGTCTGTTCCCTTGAAAGAAAAAAAAAGAGACCAGATTCATAGGAGATGCGTTTCCTTTGCCTCAATGTTCACGCCAAAATATTACACAGTACGCTGTGAAATGCAGGGAGGACAACTGGATAGCCAACAAGGAGCTTAATAAAACCACACACCTACATTTTATGTATAAAGGGATCCTAAATAATACCCAAACCACAAAACGAGCTGATACTGGTTTGTGTGGACGCTTGTTGTTTTGACATGTTTGTTTGCGCCCTTCGCAAACCTATGCCGAAACAGGTCACATTTAACGGCTGCATGACAGCAGGAGAGTGAAAGGTATTTCAGGATGAAGGCGGCCCGGCATGCCACTCCACTTCCACGGCATCGCCGCTCTAATGGCGGAGAGATGGCCTCACCGGCCTCCGGAGCCTCGCTAGCTCAGGCTAATGGGGGTGGGAGTTTGTGGGAGATCCATGCACGCATTCCTGGTCCAGCTGCGGCAGTGAGCTCCGTCACGACTGGTATGCACGCCGGCCAGGCCTGGGAGTAATTACGACTGTGCGCTGCTATGACGGGAGGGAAGAGTCAGAAAAACAACGGCTCGCTTACCCCTTGTTCAGACTCCAGGGGTTCTGCTTTGACTCTGACAGTAGGCATTCCGTCAAGCATTAGCATCCTGTTCTTAATGGAGCCTGCAATGGAAGGACAGAGTAGTGTGAAAAGCCCACCTCGTACAGTGAGAGTTACACAGCACAACCTAGAATGGGAGCAAGGGGGGGCAACCGGGTTGCGTCTTTAGAGTATGACACATGTCCTCTGGCCTCAAAGCAAAAACTGAAAACACCAGTGACATTGACTGCAAGGTACTGTCATTGTTCTGCATTGTCGCCGTGTAAAATCTGGAATCTGGTGATTCACCTGTCGGATTTTAGAGACAATGTACAGAAGAGATCAACACATAACAGGTAACGTTAAGTCTGACAACTGCTACAAATGTGCATGTTTCGCTTAGTAAGTGCCTAGAAAGATTTAATTTGTAAACCAGGCCTTTTCTGGGACTAACGACTAGTCAAGCAAACTATGACGCATTTTACTCAATGAAATCAAGTAAAATACACAGATATTACAAATATCACACTAATATTTTGGCCTAATATGATAAATTCAGCTGTGGATTTTTGTTCGGAATAAGAAACTTTCACAGGAAAATAATGAACATTAATTTCTGAAGAAATTCAGTATGTACAATCCTGTGATAGATATACTGAGATAAAGAAATATTTAGGCCCTACATTTCTTTGCCTATGCAAGCTAATTTCATAGCAAATCTTTTAGAGATGTTGGCTTTGTTTTTGGATTTGGCTGCATGTGTGATGGGGTAGGGCGGGGGGGCCAACACCAAGAATGAACACCAAGCTTGGTGTTCATTCTCAATTCAGCCCCCCCCCGACATCTAGGAATGACAAAGCTTGTGTTCGCTCTGTCACACTCTCTCATAGCATGTATAAGAGATGTTTTTTCGCTTCCGATTTACTTTGGTGTAAAAACGGCCCTTGCGCCGCTTTGCCTATGGACAATGGGGGATGACCCACGACGGCCTTGCAGATGATGTGAGAGGGAGACTAGGAGAGAGAAGGGGAGAGAGGGAGGGAAAGTGCTTTTAGTGCAGCACAAAGAAGGACTCACAGCAGATAGGGTTAGCGAACTGTCAGAATCTGATTGCTAGCTGTTATAGGTTTGGGAGCAAGGAAAATATCTCAAGCAGAGGATATGTCTCTCTGAGACTGGTCAGCAAGTCCGCTTCTTCGCCTCTTCGGTTTCCTACTTCCTAAATACCTCCAGCCTTAACAGTAGTCTGGATTTAAACTTGATGAAAGATATTTTGACATATATTTTTCACTATTTTTGGTCTCATACCTCAAGATGGAAAAAGTCAAAAAATGTTACATTTCCTATCCCAAGAATTGACAAATTAGCGATGCCCATTCTGCAGTCCAATTTGGAAAGACCTGAGGTGCACGGTTAGAATAATCGATGCTATACGAAATGGCTGCATTCTGGTTGCTTTTCTGGTACATAAAATAGAAGGTTCAGATGCTTATTTTGATTTAAAACTACATGCAAGGGGTTCTGCGTCATACAGACCCCCTGCGTGGTACTGGAAGACAATAACTTTCATGCCTGATGGTAGTCAGCCACACTTTTTAGAGAATCCATTTGAGAAAAAAAACAACAAAGCATCGTTCAGCTGGAGTTGTCCTAAAGTAAACCAAGCATTCGCTATTCCAGCATCAGCTCATGGAGCAATGCAACCCAGTCAGATATATTCTAAGATGCTTTCCTACACTTCACATTGGTCAGCTAGTACAGTAGACAGTCTCCAGGGTATCGTGCAGTTGAGAAAATCCCAGCACAATAAATAAAAAAGACTTTTCGCAAAACACATCTGAAATTAGGTCATGCAAAGTGGATATCTAAGAACTTAGTATTTTTAAAGGCTTTCTTGCACGCATAACATGCCAAGGCTTCCACACGGTAACTCAGCTAATGTGTTCTCTGCTGGAATTGTTATGTGGGGGTGTCGCATTAATTTCCGGTCTGTAGTAGGTCAGTGGGGTGTCCTGGTTTTCCTCAAAACTACAGCAGGACTCATTCCGCGCAGCAGAGGGAAGCGGCAAACAGGAAGCAGGCTGCACTCGGTCCCCCAATACTGTCACAGATGTCAAGTAACTCTGAGCAGTTATGATGATGATATGAAGTGTTGAGAGCATATCCAATTCAGTAGCAGTGATCTGCAGAAACATCACCTCCTGATTCACCCGACACTTGGCTGACTCTATCTCACAGACTCTCAATATACAAATGAATTGCAACAGAGGCTAATAATATATGTGCCATGAATTATAAACCATTTACAGTTTATGCAGCAAATCATAAATGAGATATGAGGCCCTGCCTGTTAATCTGTTGGTTCTTGCGACAACCCCCACTGCATGCAATTTATCTGACTTTATGATTTCTTTATTTTTTTTTACATTTTAATTTATTGTGTTCTTAACATATGGCCACACCTTTTACGATGAGAGACGGCTAACTGATTAATGGAACAACTGTCCATTGGTTTAAGGGGATAAAATATAATTTTATTTATGGGAAAATCCACTAATTAAAATTTGATTGAATAACAGAATAAAAACTAACCTGCAGGACGATGTAACGACAATTAATTTACAACTCAAAATTAATACAAAAACAAAGTGCATTAGGTATAATCCAGGCTAATCACAGGTTGATGTTTCCTTCTTGAGAAGTAAGAAGAATTAAATTCTTCCTATTGAAGAAACTGTAAAGTGCAGACAGAGTCTGGCGCATAGTGACAGCATGTAAAATGAGGGACACCTCAGTAGAGCTTGCACTGAACAGGGGGCTAAAAAAATCCAGATCAGATCGCTATCTGAGATGTTTGCACCGGCCCACCCTTAAAAGGTCTCTAGAGATCACAGAATGCTCAGGGAATTGATTGATGAGGAAAATAAATCTGACATTTGCCAGAATCATTTCCTTATTTGTAAGATCAAGTCTTCTCTGACAGCATTGTGAAGCATGACTTAGGGCCTGTCAAGCGAATTATGCCACATTTTGCTTAATAAAATCTTCGAACAGTGTTTCCTGAATAATTAATTTATAAATTATTTATAAACTTTACACAGGGAGAGATGTTAACCTCTCTGCTCTCCATATTCTGTCATAACCTACTTTCTTAGATGACATTGTTAACTTAGTAATGAATTTATTGCGGTTTATTATGGCAGCTCTTCACAAAGCTAACACTAACCTTAGCAACCATCCATTCATCCATCATCCAACCATTTCTCTAATACACGGTCATGGAGATTTGCTGATGTAACGTCACCACAGGGTAGACACACACACACACAAGCACACACACATACACACTTACACATATAATCACAAGCTAAGGCCACTTTGGTGATGATAATTCACCAAACTTCACGTCTTTGGACAGTAGCGGCTCTTTGTTTTCGCCCAATAAAAACAAATGGCATATTAATTAGTCCATACCTATTATGAGTAATCATTTAAACATAATTTTTCAGTCAAGGGTTTAATATTAATTTAGCATTTTATTACCCATTAAAATATAACACAGCAGAAACAGTCAAGAAACAGAAAAAAGGGTGAGTTAAATAAAGTACAATTAAGCGTATGGATGAATATCTATGCCATGTTAAACTGTTGCTAACAGTCCTGCGATTTCACTGATGGCTAGTGACCACTGCCTCACAACTTTGTTGGCCAAGATCTTAGTAACCATGGCAACGGAGAGTGGCGCTTTTGACCAGCCAAGGATTGGTCAGGAAAGAAAGAAGTAGCTTTCTCCGCTAAGACAAACACATAACCACCCAAAGATCAGACACAGGGCCATGTCTGTAGCCTAGGCCATAGACCAAGAACGCTGGTTGTGACTGTTCCCAAGAACGTAGAAACACAGCAGTGTCAGGACAGCGAAACTCATATTAGTGTGACGGGCAGAACAAAAGAGAACAACAGGATTGGTAACAGCACTGAAGAAAAGGCAGGATGGATAGAATGAAACAGCTGCACTGACAACAGAACAGAGCAGAACAGAACAGCAGGACTGACAAGGCGGTGCAACTGACATTAAGACTGACAGCAGGACTGACAGAACAGAACAGCAGGACTGAGAGGACGTAAGAGAACAGCAGGACTGAGAAAAGACAACAGAGGAGCTGCAGAACTGACAAGAAGACTGACAAAACAGCAGGACTGACAGCAAGACTGAAAGAACAGAATCCTTTGTTTACTGCGGTTTATCATTGGTGTGGGAATTCAAGAAGGTGTAAAAATTGTACTGCTAGAACTGATTTCCTAGATAACTATTCTCCATAGCTGCATTGCTTGAAAACTTAGCACTTATCTATTACACATAGATTGCAAATTACAAAGCGAAATCAAATTAATTGATTTTGCAATACTGGTGTATTAATGAAAATGCAAAGTTTGCCTTGAGGTCCCTTGTATTTTTTTTTACCTATAAATATTTTGGGATGAACCTACAGATTTTGATGAATCTACAGATAAACTGCAGGTCATTTTTTCTTTAGGGGAAGCAACACAGCTATGACAATGATGAAAATGTTAAATGCTGTCGACCCCGAGCAGAGCATGTGGGTGGTGTGGAAATGTTAACACAAATAAGGAACCCAAAATATCCAGATACGATCCGTCAGCATCCCAGGCCTCGGCAGCCACCTGCCCGTATAAGGTCTGATGTGAAACTGACTGATTCGGAATACAAATCTGAAGCAGAATCAGCTTCGAAATGAAATGCGTGTCCATCAAAGTGGGAGATTAGGATCGCTTTTTCATTTGCTGGCATCTGAAACGAGGCGGAGGACTCAGGTGTGCGAAAGGGTAGCTAAGTATACAGGCATCTCGCCTCCCTGCTCTATTGGGGCTCTTCCTCCAAGAGGAGGTCCCACAGGGGAATGAGGGCAACACAGCAGGGGTGGGGGGAGGGGGACTGAGGTGTTTATGATAGGGGAAGGGGGAAATCACATTAAATCACAGATTTAATTCTGATCAAGAGGTCACTTGGCACTGGCTGGGCCCTTTATAGCTGGAGAATCCTCGATGGCTATCAGCACAGATGGAGGATACGAGGTCCGCGGTGGTACGAGGCCAGCGCGAGCCTGACAAACGGCCGGCGGATCGATACGAGGTGACAGGTCTGTGAAGCAGAACCTGACCTGCTGCGACCTCGAGCAGACCTGGCTATACGCTGACTTAAAGATTATTCACTAGGCTGTCAATATCGTGTCCTGCAGTCTATTGTGCAACTTTTTCGTTCGCATCCCTGCTGACCTTGCCTTTTTGTGGTAATGCCATTAATACTTTTCATTTAATCGTAATTCATTTTTTTCATGAAAAAAATCTGTGCTACGAATCACGTTTATTTACCGATTAATTACAAAAAAAAAAGACTTAATATAGTAAATGCCAGGCCGATAAAAAGACTTCAATCCAGAATAATATTTCATTATAACTACAGCTTTAATAAGTGAGAGTTTATTTAGCAGGGAGATTTGGGCATCTTTGTGGACCTTCCCACATGCTTCCCATAATGCTTTGTTTCTGTGTTGAATGCCTGGAGCACTATGTGCATCTGTGAATGGAGAACAGCCCTGCTGCCTCCGTCTAGGGGGAAAACAGATAGGAGCAGTTGGATGGAACCGATTTGGGACAAGGTCCAAAGTAGTGCAGGTCATGGTGAAATGGCTGTAGCCTCACCATGTACACATAACAAGAATAAGATTAAAGAGATTAAACATTTGCATTGATTAATAGCATAGTTTAATTCATCTTTAATTCTGAGATAAGAGTGTGACAAGCATATATATGTAGCTATACAAAAATATACACTATATATACACATTGACATGTATAGTGCATTATTCATTCAGTACACACTCATGTATATATACATGAACACACACACACACACACACACACACAATACAATACAATGTAAAAAAATAACAGTATAACATATGTAAATTAACAGTAACACAATAACAAATAAACAAGAATTTTGTCTGTTTCCCAGAAAGAACTGATCTTGTTGGAGAGCTAGATAAACTGCACTTTGATTCCCGAACTTCTCCTTAGAGGCACCTCAGCCATTAAATGTATTTGTTACATTTATCCACCTGCTCAATTAATTAACTTGATTTGTTAATAACTCAATGGGGTATAGATTAGCCAAAAAAGGTGGGGTAGTGGTCGAGTCAAAAAATACCTGGGTGTATTGGACGGTTGCTGCAAATACTGTTGTGGTTTTAGAGGTTCTGGAATGGCTAAGCTCACTTTGACAGACAATATCAGTTTAACACCAACAAGAGGATCATTTAAACATCACTTTCTGTGACTGCCTAAAACATTGCACAGTACTGTTTATATATAGTGATTCACCAATGCATTAGATTTTGATGGTAAAGAAAATTATTATTGTACTTTGCAGTCAGTGAAAAACCGTTACTGTAGAATGATGCAAAATGATGTTTTATCTCGTCTTTAAATTCAGAGTGCAGCCCTAAAGGGAAGAAAGCACTTCCTGTGGCCCTGTTGTCCCTTCTCTCTGGCTGCTACGCTTTTTTTCACTTCCCCTTTCCTCTGCCCCTGGACACCAGAATATGTCAAGTCAGCCAAAAGCGAAGCCCCACACGGTGCACCGAGGGCCTGTTTGTGTTGCTTTCCCACATGCGGTGTAGAAGGCCCTGTGCTTCTTTATTCACAGTGCAACAAACATGGGTGGTATGCTATTCTGTTCACAAAATGCTGTGTAAGTATCGCTAAAAACTGCAGAATGATTTAAATATGAAACATGTTTTCTCTGATCAACAAGAAACCTAAGTGAAGACTTTGATTGTCAATAAACGGATTTTATTCACCTGACAAACCCTGAGACTCTGACTAATTTTGTTGTGCCGTGTCCCCAGAGCGGTGCTACCCACACACCCACCCTGCCACTTCCTCTACAGACAGCCCTTCAGCTGTGTCCGTTTCACAGCTACCTCTGAACACACCGCAGGGGTTCACTACGAGCGTCTGTCTGTGTGGACGAGATCTTCTGAGGCCTCCGAAACAGCAACGAAAGCGACACCCATTCACTCTTCGAACTCTTCGTGGACTTTTACTCCGGTTCTAGACGTACCTTGGATAAAGCTTTTGTTGAACCTCTTTGGCACTCACTGAATGACTTCAGACTTTCCATTTCATAAACCACATTTTCCTTGGCAGGCGAGGCAGCTGAACACTTTGGATGCGATCGAGACATATTTTGAACTAGACACAGAAGCAGTGTGCTGTAGCAGTACCACCATGGGCTGCCCCCCCTCCCGGCATCAAACAGGCATCAAAAGCAGTAAAGCTAGCAACAACAAAAAAAGTACTGATGTCATAAATACAGTCCCAAGATTCCCATTTCTGGTGGCGTATATGATTTCCTATAGCTTGACATGGATGGAATCTTTATATATATACTCAGAAGAAGGATCTCCATAAAACAAAGTAAAATGCAAAGGTAATTCAGATTTTGTATTTCTATTATCACTTTGTATTAATCCTACAAATTAAGCTGAAACTCTAGCTTTTCTGTTTGTTATTGTTATACACCGACTTGACTGACAGAAGCGAAAACTAATTATCTCAGCCTAAAAAAAAATGAAAACATCATAATCTGCTTCAATATTGTTAGACCGTTTAAGAAATATGCGCCTTTCATTTGGGAGTCTCCTCATCTATTCATATTCTGCAGAGAATTTCCTCGGGCTCCTCTCACTCACACAATTCCACACCTGAAACCCATTTGACCCCCCCCCCCCCCCCAAGGCAATAAAGACTGGAACAACTTGGGCAGGAGCACCATTCATCAGATCCCAGTCGTACTTGCATCTCTGAAAGATCTCTGTACTTGTGGAAACAGCCGTCGTTTGACAAGTTGCTGATTGGCATTAATTCCAAGGGTGTCAATATTGAAGGAGCAGGTACTGGGTATGTGGTATCTGTTATGGATAAGTCGCGACATCAATCATCCTGAAAACACTTGTGAATTTATGTAAAACTTGTGGCCATTCCTCCATAAACATTTATGAAATACAGCTGAGCTCCGTCTGTAGGATTTGCTACAGTTGGATGCAATTGCTAAGTTGTTGACTGTGTAATTCCCAACTTTCCATGTGACCAAAATAAAATTCAGTGGAAAATGACTGTGCCAATGTTAGGCACACCTAGGTTTCTGTGTTTGATGAGACTATATGATTATTTGTTTTCACTTTGATCATTCTAATTAAAGAGTGCATTATTCATCCCAAAAGGGGTCATGCTCATTGGGAGATTCTTTTCAATTTTAATTTGATGCTCAGAGCATAAATAATTCAATGGTCATGAGCACTGATATCTTCTTACATCACAGTGTCAGCCTCTACGGTCATAAGCTGACGTTTCTCTCCCCCTGCCAAAGCAGTGTAAGTACTACATGCGTAGAGTACATATCCTTTCAGAATGCACCCAACACCTGATCTGCATCCTGCCTTTCAGTCTGATTGTCTTAGCATTTTCATTACAAGACTTTTGTTTATTCTCAGTGACAAAAATCTTTTGCGCTGCACTCTCTTGTGTGCTTCTTAGCAACGGCGACGCCTCTCCAGTTACCCGTAACGACAAAGATGATAACTTCTTAATTATGAAAATGGAAATAATTACAAACTGCCATAACTTTCCCATGGAATATGAGACACACAAAAAACCACTTATCACTCCTGAGGCCTGAGGCCTATTATGAAGTTAGATTTGTTGGTTAGCTAGATAACTTGTTGGATTTAAGGTACCCCAGTATAAATGGACTTTATCTTTATTTACTTACATTTATCCCAGACTACTGTAAATTATCTCGCTAACTCAAAAATCCAGCTTTGTGATATAGGCCTCTGGTTAAGCCTTAACACATGACACAAATAGCGGTCTAGTCCTCCTAGACAACCAGGAGAGCTGAAGTCATTTTGTGCACTAGGAATCTGTTGGGGTCACATGCTCAGAAAGATGCTTTTCCATTTGGTGCAGGTAGGAAGTTCTCAGACTTAGCCACAGCACGCTATGCTGACATGCTAAAAGGCAGCCTCTGAGAGGTAGGCCTGCCTTAATCCACACACGCCTCTGAGAGGTAGGCCTGCCTTAATCCACACACGCCTCTGAGAGGTAGGCCTGCCTTAATCCACACACGCCCCTGAGAGGTAGGCCTGCCTTAATCCACACACGCCCCTGAGAGGTAGGCCTGCCTTAATCCATACACGCCCCTGAGAGGTAGGCCTGCCTTAATTCAAGATCCCCACTCTTTGCTTCTGGAGGAGAGCTGGACAACGAACCAAGATGTTTGCCATTTCCTCTAACAGCAAAGACTACATAATCACACAAAAATGCGCAAGCCCTTAATCCCAGTATGTACTAAATCATTCTAGGTCCTTTTTCAAATAATACTTGGAGTTATTCGAAGGACAATAAACAGGCACTTTGTTTTAATATTCCACTAGCTGTTTAAAAACTAAAGCAAAATATATTATGCAAGATACAGTGTAAAACCAGCAGTGTGCCGTCACTGGATGTAGTACAGGAAACACATCGTTACTTCAAATCTTCCAGTCATTTTTAGCCACTATAATGCAACAATATAGATCTTTGTTTTGAATTGTCCAAAAGCCACCTTCTTGTTATCTCATCCTAGTACTGTATTGCTCAAGTTAAGACAAAATGCCCTGGCCAGCAAGTCGCATGCCCCGCACTGAACTCCTCTCTTTAAAAACCAGGCATATTCAAAGTGAAACTGCTGGTGGAACCTTCCTGCTCAGCAGAGCCTTAGACAAACCCACTTCTCATAAACAAGTTCTACTTCCTGGGCCTCAGTCACATTGCTAAATCTGTCTGTGTTACAACAGCGTGACCTCTGACTGCACTCGCGATTCCACCGCCACTAAATCCCTTCTGCAGAATCCCTAATTTGTTTGTTTGCTGACTGTGCACACAAATTGTTGTCCTGAATACGGGGAGCACTGGAGTCGCGCATCAGGTTACCCATGTTTGCTGGAAAAGAAAGCAGAAAAAGGTACATGTGCTGTGAGAAATTCTGCTTTACCTCTGGCATTCACCACGCTGCACTGTGCAAACACCTATAAATAGCATGTCCAAATGGAGCATTTATACTGAATTCTTTTGTTTGTTTACATGAGAAATCCTATTCACTCGTTAAACGGCGCGCTGTTAAACCCCACCAAACACAGTCTCCCCCCACTACAGAACCTGCAGTCAAACTGGCAACGCTTTAAAATAGTCCTGACACAAAAACCTCAATCACACCATGTAAAAGCAGAGCCGTGTGAAAAATTGATAATGGAGGCCCAATCTCTCCACTGAAGTCTTCCATATGAGAAAGCGCTCAGAGATCAGGACAGCATGTGTCAGCTTATGTCAGGTTGCGGATGATGATCATCCGCTTCGTCCAATGACCTGTAACCTTTCATGGACCCATCACATACATAATATACCAAATTGAGTGGAAGCACTATTGGAAATAGTTACATTTTTAAAGACACTGGTGCAATAACGAGTGTACATCTAACACGAAGCAGTGCCCATTTTATTTAAAATCCTTTTAACATTCACAGTTTACAAATGAAAGTGTAAGAAAAAAAATGATAAAAAATGTTTAGCTGAACATCCTGTCATATTTCCAGGTTTTAACAGAAGGCCACCTTCTCTTACATGATCTGTTTCGTGGCTGTTTCTCCTTTTCTGAGCCTTCAGCTTCAGTGGGCTACAGTTCTCCATCAGTACTATAAAACTGGATGCCAGCCATGTGTTTTACGTACAACATTAAACATCTGAGGAGGACAGCAATGTTGCAACACTGGATAGTATGAACACACAAACAAAACCATAGCACACTTCCTATAAATAAAAAACAGCAGTAACACTAATAATAATAATAATAATAATAATAATAATAGTAGCAGCAGTTATAGCAGTAGATTACTGTTTATTATAAATTAGAGCATCAAAATTCAAGTGAAAAAATGTTGCAAATAACAACAATATAAATACACAACAGGTATTAACTGATGTCATTGGTCTATTTTAGAAATCATTATCCAGTCTCTAAACCCAAGTGTGTTGCACAACATTTGACTATTGTGCAATATTGCTGATATTCCAATCTACTGAAAAATAAGTAAAAATCTGTAAACTCTGTCAAAGAACAGCACACCTCCCAATTAGGACTATTCCGCAACCATATAAAATATTGCCATGTGATGAATACTTCATCTAATAACTAGATGCCACGTTCACTAATAATAATAATAATAATTAAAGGCATTTTGGGTATCATGGATTTAGGGTATCAAGCTTTACAAAAAGTTATTGCCAAGACAATGCTCTTTCATTCTTCTAGATATAATACACTAAAGAAATCTCAAAGGTGAAAATCTTAGTCTTAAGGATGGCCAAGGACATGAATTCCACCAACAGATTTGCTTTCATACTTTTGCCCACAATTCGTCTTGCCAATACAAATATACTCTTTCCCTTCCATTCCTCAGTAAACAGGACCAATAACTTGTTTATTCAGTGTTTTTTATTTGGCCTTTTGACCAATATATGAACAATGTTGCATATTTTAACTAAGCTGTTAAAGCAAAAGTTAGCTTTTCTGCTAACTATATTACATATGTTTGCCAAAATGGTTGGTAACCAGCCTTGTCTCCATGGGTCAATCAAGAGCAAACTTATCCATGTTTGCTATTTTGGATACAAAACCCCTTCTCTTTGTGTGTATTGCAGACTCACTAGTTTCTGTAGAACGATCTTAGAACGAAATTAAGCAGAAGTCTAGCAAAAAAAATGTTGGCCTTAATTTAGCATTATTATTTACACATGTGAAATACACATCACAATGCAGAAAAGGTATTTAGTCTAAATGAATGTAATTCACATCAGAAATAAAGCTTCATTCAGAAGAGAATGTCCTCATCCATAAGACCTGCAAATGAATCCGTTATATTTTGCCATCTGTCTTTGGCTTTGCGGGGAAGTCAGATTTGTTTAGAGGGAGGCCGATCGTGAACTATTGAACGAAATGTCGTGTGGTAGTAACTATCAACAATAGCATGTGTAACCACAAATACAAGAAAACTCCAGTAAATTGTAAAAAAAAAAAAAAAAAAAAAAAAAAAACTTCTGGAAAAAACTTTAAAAAAGTAGTAATGCCAGACTAAGACCTATGGTGGGACGCAGAAGAAACATTCTGCTTCATCCTGCATTTGTTTAGTGTCCAAATTCCTTTAGTGTTGTTTTGTCTTACTGTAAACATAAGTAGATTAAATACATTTACCCTTTAAATAAGTAGACACAATGCATAATGACAGCATTAATCCAGCAATATGCAACACTTTAATTAGGACTCTAAAGTATAACAAATGGAAATAGACTCCAGACTCATGTGTTCTCAGCTAGACTATGACAACATCACACATGAGCCCAACAACTTATATATTTGGTACAGGGGTACTGCTCAAGATTTTGGGCCCCTTGAGAGCATATCATTTTGTGCCCCCAAACTCAGATCAATTGAATTATGTTCCAAATTTTTTAGGACCCCTGTCACTCAGGGGCCCTTGGAATTGTCTTTCTTTCTGTCTTTCTGTCCTTTTTTCTCCCCTGACTAGGTGTGCTGCTTTTAAAAGCTGATATTTTTATGTAAATTTGGAATGATATCCTACACGTGTTTATTAGAGATTCTGAGGTTGCATTAAGACATAATGTGAAGTTCTTTCCGCTGTGATAATAGCTGACTGCACCAGTGTGGAGCAAGGCTGGGGGTCAGGACTTGTGGAGGAGTGCAGATTGGTCAGTACATTAACCTACTCCTCTGTCCCTGGAGGCCAGCTGTACCCCCCAGCTCTAATGACCATATTCTTAGAACAGGCTGTCTTCATCTCCTCCAGGTCTCTTACTTCATGGTACATAGGTAGTGGGTGGTGGAACAAAGACACCCCCACAGGTGCCAAATCATTTCAAGCTTACAAACGTTCAGGCATCAACGTATAGGGACACCAACGAACACACCGACAGTCAATGGAAAATACACACAAACGCACTTCATTTACCTCGACTGGCTCTACCTATCTGACTTCCAAACAGGATAATTAAACATTGCCACACTGACTAACAAAAAATACACTATCGGACTTATTCTTAGGAGTGAGAGTGATTTATCTGTTGCCCTTTACAGTACCCCCATGATTAAACCTGACAAGCATGCGATTTTCCTTCATAAGTTAAGCAACTGTACTGATTTGCAAGCCCTCTAGGACAGTTACAATATAGCCAATATATTTGGAGCAGCTATCAAGCAGGAGAAGTTACAAGCCGTAAGTTGAACATACATTAACACAGGGCCGCCACCGATTGTTTTTTTCCCTCCAGTTTAACGTTTGGTTCAAATTGATTCCACATGCTGTTTGCATAATATCCCCCAACATTTGACCTACAAGGAGAGACAAAGTTCACGCTGATCCCGGCAGCGGTACGACACAGGCTGATCCCGGCAGCGGTACGACACAGGCACGCCACTAAAACAGGCCGACGCGCTGGACTTGGGGTGAAAAACGGAAGGGCATAAACTTAAAGTATGAATGCACCTGGGCAATGGTGGTCGTTTTTTGGCACGGGTCCCTCAGTGACACCTCAGAGAATGCCTCTGGTCAAGCAGTCTGTACACAGTGTACAGTTAACTTTAACTGATTTGGTTTTAACGAGCAGCAACTGAATCCATGCTACTTGGCAGAAATTATTTATCGGTATTGTTTACTCTGGCAAAAGCACGGAAGTTTTGATAAGTGGAAACACTAAACAGAGAGTAAATACCGAATGATAGTGAATATGAATTATCATCTTGCACGTCATACTGTTTTACTTTCTTGACATTTTCTGACATCACTGTTTTCCCAGCTCTCTTATTAGTCCTGTTGGTAATAAATACATCATTTGCACCCAGGGTGCACAATTATTAAATTGGCTAAGTTAACAAATGAAAAACAAGCAAAAATAATAAATAAATCAGCTACAACAGATGTTTCGGCTTTTTGCTCTTAATCTGCCTCTTTGTCTATAAATTTGGGCAGCTGCTAGTTCAGTAATTATGGACTTGGACTTATTACTAAAAGATCTGAAGTAAAAGCCCCAGGAGATGTACCTCCTGCTGTAACCTTCATGAGATACTTCTATCAATTGATTACATCGGGAAAGTGAGGGATTAACTGAGGACAGGTGATGAAAACCAATGAGCACCAACCAGTAATAATGATCTAAAAAGTGTCCAAAAATAAGGTAACAAATCATTTCTGCCTTCAGGATTACCATCACTGGCTTTCAACCCAATGAAATGACACCTATATCATGGTGAACGAAAGGTGAATAATTACAAATTTCATCTGTTCATCTATATATGGTTTAGTTACTTTATACGCAGCATGCACAAACATTTCATTGTGCAAAATCACATCAGAATGCTTTGTCACCTGAACATCAAGCACTGCACCTTATATGCTTGGAATGTGTCGCCTATTCAGTGGATATTTTTACATGTTTACTACATTCACAGAAGCTGTGCAACCTGAGTTACGAAGAATAAGGGTTAACCATTTAATATAATATGCATCTGAACCCCTAGAACTTAAAATTAAGTGTTTTTTAAGACCAAGCTGGGTTTTAATTTATACTTATTAAAAAGTGCAAAATAAACATAATTCCACATTGTCTCACTCTTGGATCCCTGGAGAGACACACGTGTTCGTTTGTGTCCCCAGCGGATCCTTTCGCATAGCTGGACTTGACAGCAGTAGAGACGCAGCTCTGTCCTTGCATCCAATGGCTATGGGCAGCTCAGATGGACAGACTCCAAAGATATCCCATAATGCTCCTCTGGCTAGCTGCAGCTCTGCCCTATGGCCGTACTGCACAGTGGGGTGACGGGGCATCTCGTTCACTGCCTGCAAAAGGCTGCTTCTTGATCTCCAGCATCTGATTCAGTCGATAATGTACAAATCCAAGGACGATTGCAATTTGAAGTGCTGATATAGGATTCTCCAAATAGGCACATATTACATCAGAAGTGTATCTTAAAAACTGATCCTCTAATTGAATCTGTCTTCTGTGAAACACTGAAAATTGGATTGAACGAAAAAACACAGTGACTGATGCAACTGAATGACTGTAATTCAACTGAACAGAATCTGACTGTATGATTGAAACATACTCCTCTCATTAGAAATGGACTTCTTATGGACTCAGCGGTGTAGTGACTGAAAAATAGGCGCACCATATAGATTTCTAGTTCCAGTATGGAACAAATCACTTACACAATTATCAAATGATCAATCATTTGGAAAAAAAAAGTATGAGAAAGAATGAGATTTTTAAGGGAAAGAGAAGAGCAAGACAGGCCGGCTTGAGGTCTGGTCCTTACAGACTTGTTGAAGCTTGTGTCTTTTTTAAATGATTAATTCAATGCATTTACAAAAATAAGAAAAGAAATGAATTCTCTGTGCGGTCCCTGTTTACTACTTGCCCTCCTTTGTAGATACTGTTAGTTCACACCCTGTCAAGATAGGCAACCCCACACCACTTAAAACAATTCAGTCTTGAGAATTTCTCAGGTGTTATAATTGAGCTCAAGACAGTACTTGGTTTCACAGCAGCAATGTACCAATTGCTATCGTGGGAGTGAAGAACTATATTTCTCAACTAATAGCTGTCAGCCGAAAGAGATAACATCACCAACAACAGTTAAGACAAAAGCAAAAGCGACCATGAACGAACAATCCCAAAATATTCAGAAAATGAATAACTTCCAGTGTTTAAAATTGCAGCGCTTTAATGAAATGATGTGTGAAGCATTTCTTTGAATATTTATATAAACATAGACTGCAGACCCCCACGAGACAAGCTGGAAGATGAATTGATGGACTTATTTTATAACTGGTCTTGTATTAAATAAGATCGCTTGAGCTCAACGGTGACTAAATATGGGGTTTGTGAGCCTTTCACAATAGAGTTCACGTGTGTTTAAATGTTACTTGTTATTTTTGTTCTGAACTGACACATTTTCATAATCTTGATTTTATAATGATTTGGTAAAATAAGCAGCACTGTTATATCTCCATGTAAAGTTTGTGAAGGTCATTCGAAGACTTTGAGAAAACTAAGCAGACTCTTGGTTATTCTAGAGTTAAATGCCAAGTTCCTGCTTTAGCAGAGAGTAAGGTCACAAAGGTCAGGTCTCCACAGCTCATGGGGTGAGAGTCCCACTGGCCCAGAAACTGCTGCCCTCCAATACAGCTCCCGGGGGGGGGGGGGGGGGGGGGGGGGGGGGGGGGGGGGGGGGGGG
>JAODLD010000001.1:42410782-42429096 GCA_026781065.1 Mormyrops boulengeri
AATGCACCTTTAAAACAAAATACCCCCCCCCCCCCAAAAAAAACAAAAAAAAACAAGCAGGTGTTAATGATGTCAATTCCCATTTAATAAAGAAATTGATACTGGTAGTCACTGGCATTTATCTTAGGCCGAACAGACTGACTTGTTAGAGGAGAAGAAAGAGTGGAGATGTAATGAATTGATTCACCCTTCATACTTGGTTGCACTACATTTACTCGGTACGGTGCTTAAATTAGTGCCCTCTAGGTTTTTCCCAATTAGCTCTAAAAGGAGTGCGGTGCGCGGCAAGTCAAAGGCTTCATTACCTCATTTTTCCATTGTTCCATATGTGCACTCAGGACCTAATACAGCTAGCCTGGGTTCAGCGAGGTTTTGCATAGTACCAAACAATATGAACCTGATTAATTAAGGCTCCGCTTTCGCTGACAATTATCTAAGTGCTAGAAAGGGGCGAATATTCGTGCTCACTCGCCAGGTTCGGAGATGGGGGTTTTATCCGTGCGCATCTTTGCACCTGAGTTAGCAGGACAAGCAGCTGCTGTTTCCATGCAGGGTATCACATCTGCCGCTGACCTGCTACCCTTACAGCCACCATTAACATAATATTAAACAGAGTATTCAGACGTGAAATGCTCACTTCCCTGTCCCTATTATTAAACACCAACTACCAACCATACCACTTCAAATATCATTAACATTTAATTTTACCTAAGCGTAAACACTGTCAGGGTGAATAATTATGTGTGTGTTCGCCCTGCAGTAGACAGGCATCACATCTCCAGAGTGCATCCAAGTTTTGGTGACCTCAAGCATATGCTTAGCCATCTTCTATAGCAGCAAACATGTAATGTGACCGGGAAACTTGATCTGGAATTGCTCAGTTAGACAGATTCATAGAAGAAACTGTTTATGACAGTACTGACAGTTCTAAAGCAATGAATCCATGCCTGAGATCTCAAAACCAAAAGGGGGGGGTTTAAAGGCTTCCTGTGATGCGAAGATGGCAGAGGTGATCACCGACGGGTAATGGCGCGGGGGTTGCTTCGCTCCGAGCTGGAGTAACATCCACTGAAGGTCCTCGCAGAGAGCGATACCTGCTGGGAGCTCCGTCAGCGCCCAAGGCTGCCCACACCCTGCGGAGTGGCACAGCGTTGAGTGGCTGCGAGCAGCCAGGTGGAGCCGGGAGAGCCGGGAACCTGCAGGGGACGAGGCGAAAGCTTCCCAGCTGCGTCGCTCTTAAAGAGACAGTCCCCGTTTCTCCAAAGCAATGACCTCAACAGTAAGCTGAGCCAGTCCAACGCGTACTGTGATACAATACATTGTTTTCTTCAGTACTCATAACAGTTCTTGGGCTCCTGATGTAATCTACCCAAAACACCAGGTAGGCACATTTATATATACTTGAAAATATAACGCATTAAAGTATCTACAGAAGACAGGGAAATATATGACTGTTTTATATAGACTGGCAGGAGCGTAGGAGCCATGGGTGGGGGACGTGCCCCCCCCCATATTTAATGTGACTTAATTCACCCCCTCAATAAAAAGACCTTTGTATTTAAATGATTGTGCTCTCTCCCCAATATCCAACTCTCCCCTGAACCCTATATCGAAAAGCAGACTTGAATAATGAAGTGGAATAGGAGGATAATAAACAAAACAAACAGACTAATATTTACTGAGAAACTAATTACAAACGCGCCTAAAGCGTGTGAAATGCACTTACGCACACGTGTATGCACATACACAGCGATTGCGATCAGGATCCAGGCCAGCCTGAAACGGCACAGATGTAATGGCTGCCTGCCCTGAACTTCTGCGCGCACACACACACACACACACACACGCACCTGCCCTGTGGGGGCCATGCTCCGCTGATCCACCCCCACCTTCTCCAGTTGCCCTTCGGTGGGATGCAGCTTTGGCTGGCTCTCAAGCCCCACGGTCTCGCTCGTTTCTGGGATGCCAGCACAGCGCTCTGCTCTCCTGTCCACCAGGCTGCCTCATGCGCACCATCCTACTTTTAGAAGCAGCTTCTACCGCCCATCTCGCTATTGTCTGATTGTTGCGTTCGCATCTCGCCCTCTGCAGTCGCCGGGCTGGGCCTTAAACTTTGGCAAAGCTCCTCAGCCGCAGGAATTAATCTTTAAAATTATTGTGATTTACGATCACTCATTTGCATGTCCATTTACAGAAATTATGGGTCAATTATGATGTCGAGAGAGAAAAACGTGTGGCATCTTACGGAAGGGGGAGGGACAGGCTGATGTATTTATTATTCAGATTGCGATGTTAATTTTCTCCCCTTGCCGACTGCACGGGGATTTAAAATATACCGTTCGACTGGTTGCCCGCAGTCAGTTTTACACTCCGCCGCATGTGGTCCTTGCCTTGAGCGAGGCGAACGTTTTCTCTTGCTCCCTAGCAACCCAGACCATGCCTGTCTCAGTTTGTCAGGGCGAATTTCAACAAAAATCACTCACTGCAAAAAAAAAAAAACAAAATCTACCCATTTGACTCCAGATGTTTCATATTGATTATCTCCGTGCTTGGCCAGACAGTTTGCGTGTATAAATTTTTATATTTATATATATCTATACAGACACAGGAGTCGGAAGAGCAATAAGCTTTTGTTTCTGCCAGTGCCCAAAGCCTGGATTTGGGTGTAGGGTTTCATCCAGCAGTTTGGCTGCTGCATTCACTTGGTTCTTCCTCCTTAATAATGCAGAACATCACTGTCTAAAGCCTGCCTTTAGTGCCAGGGCCGCGGTCACCGTTCAAAGCTATTGCAGAAGAAGCGGCGCGCGGGCCCACGAGGACCAGGTAGCCTGGCCGCTGCAGCGACTTCCCGGAATAACTCGGCGCGTGTTCGTCAGAAGGTGCGTGCTGTGCCGCGCGCCGACCGTAATAACGCAGACGCAATGCCGCGAGGCCGCCAGCAAGCTGGAAAAACTTAGCCAAAGTCAATGGAATGTTTTGCGAGCTAGAGAACTCTTAATTGATATTGTTTAGGAATAGTAAGGTCATTTACCTATTGGAGTGCAGTTTTGGATACTGCGGCAACGAAATGCTGAGAAAATGCTAATCGGATCGCGCCACAAATCTTGAAAGAAACAGAAGAGGTCTGAGAAACCACAATGTGCTATTATTGGATTCTCACATAAGTACAATAATGGACCGCTGCGCTTTCGCCAAAAATCATTGTGCAATATGCAAATATGTGCAATAACCTATGATAAACTGACTTGTCACTAATTCACTATGTAATGCTAGTTCACAGGGTCTCTGTTTCTTTAATAAGTTGCATATTGTTTACTTTTATATATGCAAATTGATTTTGTACATCGCTTACCTCTTGGACATATTGTTTGGTTCACATTTGGATTGTTTGGGCTTTGGAAGCCACTCGTGTAATATGTATGTAACACCATGACAATAAAACGTTAGAATCGTTAATATTGAATCTTGAAAGCTTATACATGGTGCAGGGGTTAAGTCAGATGCTCTGAACGGTCAATGAGTAATTGAATACGATAAGCACTAAGTATATGCGGAGTAAACCGTATATGCAAAGTGTTTTGCAAACCTAAGCTGGGTCTCTATGATTATTATAATGTAGCTCATTGCTATGCACCGTCAGGCAGTACGAGATGATTAATTAACCAATGGCAGTGAAGTGTGTGCCGAGCAAAACACCGAGGCCGTCCTCGAAAGCGACTCCCGCATACTCCCACACCAAATGTGATTTTCTTTATCTAGCCGAGCGCAGCACAGCACATAATCTGGGTGCTCCCATGTGGGTGGGGCGTGGGCGAAGGTGTGCGGCATCTGGCTCGCTTCTCAGCCTTGCAAGAAACGCCGGGCCTTTTTCCTTACACTTAAGGTAAATACCGTTATCACACGCAGGCCTAATGGACAGACACGTATCAGCTGCATCTCTCAGACATTCGCCATGTAGGTTGAATGGCTTTGATATCTAAACCTTTTTAATCGAAATCAAACAGACGCCGTTCGTATGGCGTATTTCAAAACGTTAACTCCTGAAGATGAGATTCACTTTCTTAAGAAATGGAATGTATTATATACTTGATGATTTAAGAATCTTAATTAGCTTTTTGGAAATTAAAATAATGTTTAATTAGTGGTAGTTCTATAATAAATAAAATGATCAATAGTTCATAGGGGTATCTGTGTAACCAAATATGTATGTACTACCGTTCACTTAATCCGATATATATATATATATATATATATATATAGAAAGAAGAGAGAGAGAGAGTACTTTTAAACCAGTTCAATCATCAAGGAAGTTTTTCATTCTTACTCTTTCATATCTTATTCATCTACGTAATCCCCATTCCTTAACAGCATAAAAGATTATACATTGTCATAAAAATTACCATATAAAAAGTAAGCAAAAGTTCAATAGTTGAAAAATGGGATTCCAGCGAAGAATTACATATTGGATTTCAATCATCATACTCATCTTTTTCATATAAGAACATTATAAAACTTTGCTTAAATTGCAAGTAAAATTAAATGTACTTTAATTTTAAAGTTGTTCTGTAGTACAGTATATACAATTTATGGTAAGTTACATCATTAATATTTATCCTGTTTACATTTGTTATTTCTCTGTTTCTAAAAATATACAGACGCTCCTCTACTTGTGAACGTTCAACTCGCGAACTTTCAGACATATGAACGAAGAGGACAGCTGTAAGTCCAAATTCTGTTTACTGGGCTCCCGTTTCCTGTCCGCAACATCAAATTTTGTTCTGTGCGCCAATTCCGCCTAGTACGACTTCTGGCCGCTAATCCCGCCGCGCAGCAGCGTAAAGTGCGTACTCCCAGCATCCTACTTCTTAGTACTTGCGTATACCCTTAAAATGATGTTGAATAACGACTTACGAACATTTCAAGTTACGAACGGCCATTCGGAACGTAACTCATTCATAAGTAGAGGAGAGTCTGTACTTGAAAACTAAATATTATATAAGATTATTCTGTTCAATGAAATTGAGTAAAATGTGAAATCAATTAACTTAACATTATAGAAACATGTACCTGTTTCTGTCTTAAACTGAGATGTTCGCATGTGCAGCGCTATTACAGAAAAAGGCCTGTCATCCTATCCCTGGCATCCCAGCCACATGTGTGTGTTGGGTGAACTGTGCATCTCAGGGTTAAGAAAACCCCAAAACACAGTTGTGGTGTGTTTTTTTAAGACGTGGAGGTTATTCCCTGGGGAACTACATTCCACAGCTTTTTTTTTCCACAGACTCTGGTCATGTACTGCCAGAACAATCCCATAAACCTTCGGGATACTGGCGTGTACGGTTTCTGCGGGAGGTGCTCCATAACTGTCAGCATGGACAGACATGGCTTCACTTTTACTGTGCACCACGTCCAAATAAAACAGCACATAAAACAACACATTTCTGGCTAACTGTTTATCTTTTTATTATTTTATCTTATCATACATAAATATTTACATATGGGGTGCCCTAAAGGGGGGTGGGGGTTAGGATGATTCCAAGGGGCCCTAAAACCTGTAGAACATGCTGTAATTGGACCAGGCTAGTAGTAGTAGTAGTAGTAGTAGTAGTAGTAGTACACTTTATTAAAGACACAAAAGTAGGTCCATATCAAAAAAAAAATAATAAATAATAAAATAAAAAAGATAGATAGTATTTACAGGCTTATAAAAAGGCTAAAATGCCATCAAGCTACATTGGGGCCCAATATGTTCTGCTCTCATGGGGCCCAAAATCTGTAGCGGTTCATCTGCATACATAACGTACATACATGCACACATACATATGTACCTACATATAGACATACATACATACATACATCACCTAATTCAATCAGCTATACTTCAACTCTTGTCCTTTTACTGAAATATCCTAACCTATTTATGCATTGTGTCTTAAAACATAAATTGACGAAAACCGACGACATAATGAAAATTTCTCACTTTGTAGATTAGGCAGGGGGCTTGTCATACAATTTCCAATGAAGAGATAAAGTTTCATATAGACAATCCATGCCTTTTTAGAGGATGAAATACGATTAATATTCCAATATAAACGAATACAAGAATAATAGATGCTGGGGACTTCATTCTGCAGACGGCATGCTCTTTATACTGATGGATAAATACAAGTAATATGAATTTCTGATACAGATTATTGATTTGTAATGACAACTATGAAAGCACTGATCAACAATGTATTCTATATTGTGTCCTGTCCAGAAGTCTAGAGAAAGGCTTTCAAGGTCAATGTCCAGGTCTCTGATGCTCTTAATCAGACAATTGTATATTTTATAGCATCTTATTTTGTGACAAAGACAAATGTAAACATATAATGTGTTCAACATAATAAAATTATTCCCAGGCAGACATAGACTGATATCCATCCCGACAACTAAAAGATAATGCATCTGGAAATACAGCAAAAGACAATGCAGAATGACCAATCCGAGTGCTTTCATTTGTTGCAGTATGTGTAGATTCACATAAACGTTACAATTTTAATGATACACATAATTGATTACATGATAATGCATATATGCTTTGTTTATTACATGATAATTTCTATAGGAAATGTCTGTTGCATTTAGCATAACAGAAACGTGTCATCAAGCAAACTGTTCTTTAAAATTCTTTATTTTAATGTATGAATCTGGGTACACAGTGTTTGTCTATCATCTGTGGTAAAGTATTGGTATTTAGTAAGGTTTTTACTACAGAAATTCATCCATCTTCCAGCCACTTTTCCTGGTCAGGGTTGCAGGGAGGCCTGGAGGCTACTCAGGCAGCATAGGACACAACACTGGGGACCCTGCACAGGATGTCAGCTTATTACAGGGCACATACACATATACACTATGGGCAGTTTAGAGATCCCAATTATCTTAACTGCGTGTCTTTGGACTGACGGAGGAAGCTGGAGTACCCAGAGGAAACGAGTGCAACACAGGCAGAGGCGATTCTAGGGAGTCTGGGGGCTGGAGGCAGAGCAGCTCCTGGGGGCCCGAGGCAGAGCAGCTCCTGGGGGCCGGAGGCAGAGCTGCTCCTGGGGCTCTCCCACTCATACTCCACCAGTATGGTAACATTTCCTTATGGTAAAAAGCATAGGTAGCATTTGAACCGCCGCCGGATGCACTGTACAACATACCATCAGTGATAACAGACATGCAAAACCAACACTGACTGCTGAAGGCCTTTCACTGTATGCTGAAGACCTTTCACTGTACGCTGAAGACGTTTCACTGTACGCTGAAGACGTTTCAAAGTACGCTGAAGACCTTTCACTGTACGCTGAAGACATTTCAAAGTACGCTGTAGACCGTTCAAAGTACGCTGAAGACCTTTCAAAGTACGCTGAAGACCTTTCACTGTACGCTGAAGACCTTTCACTGTACGCTGAAGACCTTTCAAAGTACGCTGAAGACCTTTCACTGTACGCTGAAGACCTTTCAGAAGTTTGATGAAGTATGCACAAAACCTGCAGTAGTAATTAAACTGCATGTACACCGCCTCTTTAAACGTATATTAATAAACCATATAGAGGCAGATGTTATAGGGAAATGTAAGAGTGTTTGACTGTGGTAATCACTGAAAACGTATTTTGAAAATGCTAATTTGATCTTGAATGCTTAGGTATGCTCTTATGTACGAATTAACTGGAAAATCAGCCCTAAACACACTATAACTAACCAAAACGATACTCAAGGGGAGCATACATTGATTAATGGGTACTTCCCTGGGGGGCACTGGTTTGACTGCAAGACTTGTTTATAAAATATGTGCAGTCTGGGTGTAGACCCTGGGTACTCCGCAGACCATAGAGCAAACTAGTAAATGGCGATGAAATTAAAGCCATTTCATTGTGGTTTTTTAAATGCTCGGACAATGAGAGCATGCAGTGGCAAGGAGTCAAGGAAGCCCAGCCAGCTGGTGAAAACCTGAAGTCAGTAATGTCAGGGAGTTGCTGGGGTAATGGAACCTTGCATAGTACCTTACAAACAAGTGCCATGTTTCCATTGGCTTCGGTCTGCACTGGACTGCGTCGGGTTACTTTGACGTTCTGTGCCTGAAGATGGCTTTAAGCATTTCAGCCGTCCTTTTTCAAAACTATCGCCGAGCTCCAGTCCAACTCCACAGAAGGTTTGTATTTCCTGTGACTGTCAAAGTCCTTTTTTACAGATGCTAAAAGCATTATATCACTGGGAAAAAATATATATACTTGTAAATACACAATTAAATAATAAAATACAATTAATAAAAATGTTTCCCATTAAATGCATGATTCTGATTAAGTGAAACATAATTTATTTAATGTAAACGCTGATAAAATAATTTTTACTAAATAATAAGCCAAAATAAACAAGGTAATTAACAATTTATTCTGTGAATATATTTAAATAAATTTTATTTAAAAGTACTCTTTACACTTTACTTTTTTTCCCCAATGATTAATTTTGTTTCTTGATTACGGTGAAACTGAAATCAGGCTAAAAAACAAACTGAAAAAGATTTGAAACATGAATTAATGCGTTATTGTATGTGGTTTTCCTGCAATATTGCAATCCTTGTGTCGTTTATTAAGTTAGTGTTGACTCAAGCTTGATTTATGCCTATTCATCCTTTTTTGACGTTTGAAGTTTGTGTCAATTTTTAAGCTGAAATATTGCAGCCACCTATGAAGTCGAATTACATAACACTTTGGCAGAGCACTTGGTTAAGGAGCAATGGGAGATGCCTTGTAAAGTGCCCTTTCTCTCTGATTGGCCAGCTCTGACCTCAAGCACAAGCAAGAATCTTGAAGCAGCCATTCTGTTTCAGCAGTCTGTGTTCTCTGCGCCTTCTTCCTCACAAACCCATTCCAATGTTAATATTCCAGCATGCATAGCAACTATTGGGGCTAACCCAATTCTCTGTTTTGTCCATTACTAGTTCTTGGCAAGCTTAGACACATCTTGCGGTCATGTTTTTCTCTCTGTCGTCTTCGCTAGTGCTTCTGTCTGGTCAGTAAAAATCTACAGTTTTGCCTTTTGGTGAGACAAGCTTCACTTAGAAGCAAGTCAGCAGTTATGTGGAAAAAAAAAGACAGTCTCCCATATTTCAAGGGCATGTTGGCTAAGTCCAAACAGTGGTAGATTTTGTCATTGCTGTAGCCAATTTCCTTACTGCCAATGGGGGGTAAGCTTTACTGAAAGGTAGGATTTCAGTCGGAGCACAAGCCAAGATATGTGCTCTGCTAGGACAACAAAAAAACAGGATAACTGTTGGCACAGAATCAAGAGGACGTGTTCTGGAACGAAAACGCAAGCCACTTAGCACTGCTCTAAAATGAAGGCGATGCTAAGATAGACGTCTGAAACATCATCAATAACGGTACATGTCCCTGGAAATGCACTTGCAAGTGATACCATTCAGTAATGCAAGCTCTGTTTTCTAGCATACACAGAAGTTCAGGAGTGACACGTTGTTTAAGCAGATTCTATTCCTTTTCGACTGCCAATAATTCCACAGGACATTAAGAACTTCTGGTGTTTAGACCCTAGTATTATCTTTATTTAATCTAGCACCACACTACACAGCACTGATGTATACATACAATAAAGACAACAACTATTAAATTCATCATTTGCATCTTGATTTTCAGGTTATTTATGAAATTTCCCAGCCACACTGTCATTGCAATGTATGGTGGATTCATTTACAAGCATAACCTACTCCAAGCACTGTCCAACTCAAATAAATCTCAACCAGAGTCGTGGGGACCCACTGTGTACCATATGTTGGGTATCGTTCCAAGCAGTCATTTTGTCTGCTTCGAAATAATGCTGTAGGTGACTGAGCATAACAGGTTCCAGGCAAAGGTCCCAGTGAGGTTCATGCTCTTGTATCTTTGTGCAAAGTAGGTAAAATAGCTTTGAAGTAATGCATATCAACAGACAAAGCTGAAACTGCATGACGTGTAAGTCACTTTGGATAAAAGTTCTCAATAAGCAAATTTAACGGCGTCTAACTAATTAATATTTATTGCTTGCGCATCACTTTAACTGCTTTATGGTTATTAAAAAAATAAATGAGAAATCTTATTTCTTTAACTTGTGCTACTCAAAAAGTACAGTCTTCAGTGTCACCTTTTCTGTTTAGCGGCCAGGAATGGCTAAGAAAGCATTAATTAATGAAGTCGTTTACAGGTGCTAGATAAGTAAGTAAATATAGATAATAAATTATGAGTAGCCTATACTTGGAGAAAAGTATTATTTTTAAGAAGTAGAAATATGTCTTCCCTACATTTCAAAAATATTCTTTATAAATGTCGGCTGTCATAGTTAGCTTTCAGTAAGCATTCAGTTCATCCATCCAGCTTCCAAGCACTAATCCTAGACAAGGGTGGAGTACTGGAGACTGTCCCAGGCAGCACTGGGCACAAGGCAGGGTCCACCATGGGTGGGATGCCAGTCCATCGCAGGGTACATACACACACTCTGGGCCATTTAGAGCTATTAATTAGCCTAACTGCATGCCCTTGGACAGTAGGAGGAAGGCCTCGCCTACTTGGGTAGAAAATGCAAACTCCACCTATAGCAGAGGTGGGATTCAAACCACAGCATAGGAGAGCAGTCGCCACAGAGCCGCCCTGCCACCCACATCCAATTCAGCTCCAATGAATCAGAAGCCAAGAACCAATGCAGTGTTGGATTCGTAATTCTTGTATTACGTCTCCATTTGCATATGAGCAAAACAGTGTCTTCCAAATTCATGCAATTTTCAAGCACATTAGGACTGTATTTTAATGAATGTGGAAAGGGGTACACTGGACTTCTTAATATCTTATCTTCAGCTGACTATGCATGTGGCAACTGAACTTCCATCATACCAGCACCAGAAATCTACAGTCTCTTATGGCGAAGAACAAACAGGAAACTGACGAAAAGGAAATGCTGTTATTTTCATTGCATTTCTCCTGCAAGTACTTCCTTGGAGCGAAAATGACTCAGATCTCATTCCCGCAGTCCTCTTGTCATGTACATTTAAGTGGACCAATTGTTGACATTCTCAAGTCTGGTATTATGGCCGAGCATTTTTTGAAAGGGGAGAATTCAGTAGCTTTTATCTGGGGGCAATTGTTGGTGCTGCCAAGTGTCTCAGTGACAAAGGCTGCAGAAACTGCTTTCATGTCACATTCAAGGGCATTGTAATCTTGGGAAAAAGAAGGAGAAATGTCCCTATAGAACAGCAACAGTGGGTGGAGGTGTCAAACTGAAAAGCATGATGGTTTGGACCGCAAGGAAATGGCAGAGCCATGGGTGACTGATTACAGACATCAGCGTGGGTCTGAAGGTCCTTTGTCAGCAGAAACCGTCAGAGGGGAACCTCACGCAGTGGACTGCCATGGCTAGGTTGCTATAAACAAGCTGCTTGTAACACATGCCAAAATCATATGTGTGGTGGGCACAAGTTGTGGGCAGAAGTTCTTCTTCTAGACAGTGAAAGACAGGATGAACGGTGAGCACAGAACAACAACTTTCTTAAGCATGATACCGTTAGTGTGTGTGTGACCTTTCGGTGTCTCCCAAAGCCTTAAGAAGTCTTCAAATGGAATGTGTTTTAATTTAACTCATGGGAGTTTTACTTGCGCAAAATGTTCTAAGGCCAGAAAGTAAAATGATAAGCAATCAGATTGTAGAGGAGGTGGGTCCAAGCAATTAGAGGAGGCGGGTCCAAGATATCTGACTGGTTGGTTTCATCTCCTCTAGTTGGCTTGTACTCACCTCATCTACAGTCTGATTGGCTATCTCTCTGATTTTTCATCAGAACATTTTTGTGTAAGTAAAACTCCCATGAGCTTCAAGTTATTGTGCATGTATCCATGGTATCCATCCATCATCCAATTGCTTATCCTGAAGGGGGGGTCTATCCCAGGAAAAATAGGGCACAAAGCTGGGGTACACCCTGGATGGGATCAATTGCAGAGTACACACATGCACACAATCACACACAGTGGGTAATTTACAGATGCCAAATAGGTTAACTCCACGATTTCAGACTGCGGGAGATAACACACATGACACAGGGAGAACATGCAAACTCCTCACAAAATGCTAATGCAACCCACTGCATCATCTTGTCACCCCCCTCATATAGTATGCTTTGGTATCTCCCAAAGCTGTAATATACTATAATATTAATGATGCACCAGTTTGAATGGTACCCCCCGGTGAATTTATTTGTTGATAAGTAGTTTGAGAGCCAAGAAGTTTCATGTACTTGCTTTCCTCATCTCTCATAAACAACAGACCTGAAGTATGTAAAGCATTTGTGGAATTTGTGGAATTGTCCAAAGAGATGCCTTTGCCGGTGGTTTCCATAGAGGTTAGACAATGAGGTACCGGACAACATCCTCTCAGAAGAATGGGATATTCTTGTTGAGTTTTTTTGACCCTTGCTGCTTCCCTGTAATGTGGCCTTTGTCTGAATTTGATATTTTAAAACCCTATTTCTGCATTATTTTGTTTGCCTGTTTCTTTCCCTTCTCACAAACATGGCAGTGAGAAGCAGAGAGCATTTGTAACCTGTAGCCAGCACATCAGACTCTTGACAGAATTGGGTCTAAGTTTCAGAGAATTTCCGGAGAAGCTGATTTTATAATATTACAATTTGGTCTGAAAAGAACAAATAAAAAATATTTGAAATTGGATGAACTCGAAACCAAATCCTCACTCTAGCAGTATTAAAGTTTAAAATTGCGAAAACAATGTTTTTTTTCCCACATGTGTTCCCAGCTTTACAGAAAAAATACAGTCTGAAGAGCAAGGTGTTTCTGTGGGCGTTCAGATAAATGAAAGGCTGGTAACACAGAAGCAATTAGCCTGCTTCCCCTGTGATAAGTGCTCCTATCTTCCATGCAACCACTGATGTAAAGAAGCAGGGAGGAGGAGGCCCCTTTATCGTTTTGCCACGGCAACGTCTGTGACCTCTAGTGTCCGCGAACGTTGCCGCCACACCTCCGGCACTGTGATCATATATCGCCTTGAACAGGCCAGGTTGCCAGAGCTACACAACTCCCACCCATTAGCTGCAGGAGTCCGGGATAACCATGGCAACCGGTCTCTCACCCCCAGGGAGACGAGTAGCAGAACTGAAAGGCCCCATTCAATTTCCACATCCACAGCCCACTGAGCCGACAGTCTCGCAGTTTCTCTTGTTCCAGTGGGCTGGGATACGCACTCATTAAAAAAAGCCAACACACACACTACCTCATCTCCGGAGCTGATCTTTCCTCTCTCTTTTTGATGCACATAAATTACATCTTCCCACTTAGAGATCCATGCCAGACATTTACTCATTTAAACTACAGTGTTTATAATTTCTAGATCAGGGTTTTTATACAGGCAAGGCAGTCCTTGGTTTTCCATTAATTAGTGGTGCTTGTTGATTCATGCAGGCAGTTTCTTTTTCTGAATTGAGAGAGAAGCATTATCTGGAACTCTTGTTTCCTATGGATTGATAGTTGTACCTGGCCTTTAATCATGATTATGAGATTTCCACATGGACTTTTATTGTGTTCTGCTAGAACTCAGGACCCACCCAAGAGCTAAAAATGTACACAAATCATACGTTTTATCTAATATTGATGGAGTATATCATTTTTGGTGATGTGCACATTTCATGTAAGCAGTTTCTATAAACATGTACAATAAAAATAACACTAGAACTCTACATGTAAAAGGTGAGGAACGTTTTATGAGGAACGTTCATGAAACGCAAAATAATTTTGTCAGTAAAATGTAAAATAGACTGCATTGTATTTAATGTGTTTTCTACAGTCTATGGAAACTAAAAGTATCAATGAAGAGTGAATGAACTGAAAAGTGAAGCATAGTCCAAAGAAATTTTTTTCATCCGCACACTAATTACCAAAGCTTGCCATCAAAATCAAGTTATTTTTTCGTATGAAAATCAACACTGTTTTCATAATCACAAAGTTGACGCAATGAAGTCAACATTGTCAACATTTTTACAATGTAAAAGCAATATAATTCAATCAAAAATTATGATTTTAAAGGCAATGAAAGGAAGTAGTTTGCTTTTTGGATTATAGAGACTGAGTGCTGCCCACGCAGTGGTTCACAATGAAACAGCAAAGGCCTGGATGATCTCTCAGAACCAGGAGATACAACAGGAGGCTAAAAGTCCCCAAAAAAGTCCCCCAGTGTTCTGAAGAATCCATCTAGGGGCAGCTGGCTGCCTGGTGGTTGCAAAGTCAGACTAAAGAGGTCGCCAGTTTGAATTTCAGAATTACTGTTCAAATTTCAGAGCTGTGGTTGGTACGGTACTTAGAAGGTGAATTCTGTCCCTCTACCTTCATTCTTCTACTGGTGAGAGTCTGAACAGGAACTGATTGAACTGGATCTCTTACTTAAGATGATTAACATTCGTAAAATAGTGATAAAATCTAGTCCTTTAACATAATTTCCCCCAAGAGAGTCAAGATTTTATTTGTGATACGCACAGATATACTGGTTCGACTTGCAGTGAAATGAAAGCCTGGCCTGCTTCTATGACTGGGCCAAAGAGAGCATGGATTAATTAAATAAAGTAAGTGAAAATGTGTGGTGGGAATGGGGGAGTAGTAGAATAAAGACAAAAGATAATTAGAATATAAGTTAAAGGCTGAAGTATTCTTTCAGTGAAATGAAAAAGGAGACACGACAGAATTAAGGTAGTTTATCAGTACCTTGTACCATCATACTGAAGTTCATATGTGTTGGGTGATAAGCCAGTGAAATTCTTTCCTTCTTCTCCTATAGGCTTACATCATTAGCATATCCCAAAAAGACCTTCACTCCTTACTGGCCTTCTGTTTGGCTTCTGCAGTCCTCTCTGCATTTTCTTGTATCCATGCCTGTGAACAGACACGCGACGAGGCTTGGTGTTTGGGCCGGGGGGGGGAGAGGGCAGCGGGGGGATTGGGGAGGGGCTGTTTTCCATTAATAGAGGGTGTGGTGTCAAGAGTTAGATGAGTAGGGTGCCACATGTGCGGGTGCATGTGTGTTTGGGGGGCGGGGAGGCTGATTCGTTTGCCAGGAGCTGAGGGTGTGCCCTAGGCTAACTCAGCACAGCTGGCTGCCATCTCTCTGTGCTCAGCACAATGCGGCCCTGTGTGCAGCTCTGGGGAGCGGCAGCTGGACTGCGCAGGACCGGCCAACCAGCAAGCATCCCTGTGCCACGCCCAAGCGAGAACAGGCCATGCTAACCAATAGGGGCACAGAATCACAAGGTCACTAAGCAGGACAAGTTACTAATGATGTACAATAAATAAGACAAACAGCTATAACTGCAATGCAATTCATCATGGTTATAATGCTTATTAGCGATATTATTATTATTATTGTTGTTGATAATGATGACGTTGATAGAATAATAATAATAATAATTATTGTTATTATTTTATAAGTATACACTTTCATGAAATGAAATCTAGACAGCTTACAGTGCTGTAGTTCGTTGACCCTTGTTGCAGATATCAATGAAGCAGATCATGTTACAGAAGGCTGGTCACAGCCTTTGGTCATGAATCCAGATGGAGGTTAGCCCCGCGTGGTGAAATCTACCATGAACAACCTACTTGATCCCATAAACTCACTGGCAGTCCCTGGTGAACATTTGCTCTGCTTGCTCACACATAACCACCACGCTCACTTCTGATATCAGTCCAGATACAGCGAGTTGTTTAAAATTGTCACATTTCACGATGAGAAGAAGACTTACGTTGCCACTTACACATGAGAATCACTATGACTGATATTATCCATTTAGATTTGTCAAGACAACATTCAGCAATTTCCCCACAGAGAACAGAAGTAATAGAGTGCGGAGAAAACTCTAGAGCCGAATAGTTCTTATTCAGTCCTATTCGGCTGGTTCCGAATTACACATGGGGGCCAAAACAGCAGAAACTCACAGGGTGAGAAACAAAAAGCGGCCATTTTGAAAATGCCGACAGCTCCCTGGGAAAGGTCACAGGCTACCACCTGAGACTAAATGAGTGGTGGCAAGAGCAGAAGTTAGTGCGACAGAGAGAGCACCCCATGCGCTCTGTGTTTGTTTCTCTCTTACGGGGGATGTGGGCCACTCAAAAACAGATTAGGTAGGCTTGGTATATAGTCAGACTTGAGGGAATATGGACCGAGTTCCAGGCTCCAAGGGGGGTTGAGCTAAGAATCCAGATTGCAGAAAGCCTACAGGCAAAAAGGTCTGGGTTTGCATGGTGTGCGTGCATATGTTTGGATGTAATAATTGCATTAATGGGCAGTGAGGTAGTGGCTCAAGAACCAAAAAAATTCAAAAACATTGTATGTTTAAACCTCAGGAGGGTTTCCAAAGTACTTTAGGTGAATCCAGGTGTAAAATAAGGATATCCACTAGTGGTCAAAATTGTGGAAACGCTTCCAATTTTTAAAGATTGCCGAACTTTAATCAACTGTTGCCCCGGTTACTTATTTAGTTGTACAATGTATGATATTTGTAACATTCTTTGATTGTTTATAAACATTACCGCCAATATTCGCGCGGTAACTTTTAAAGCGTAATGCCAAAAATGTTAGGTTTTTCTACTATTTTGGCCAGTAGTATCCATCTGTTAAGTATGCATGTCCATTTGGATAAAAACATTTCCAGCTAATTAATGTACTACGTCATTCTATTCAGTTGTGTTCAGTATTTCAAGATTAGAATAATGAAGCTCATTCAGTAACCCTACATAACTGTTACTATGTTGGACAATATCGTTCAAACTGACAAATATTGGTTGGTAAAGCCAAGGGTGCAGAGTCCCCCTGTAGACCAGGAGCCCCTGAGGAAGGTCACGACGGGGGTGTCGGAATCAGCTGTGAGAGCATGCGTTTCCATAAGCTAAACATTCCTTAAGCTGCAGGTGGCTGCAGCTTCATTGCAAACAGCAGAGAACATGGTGGATCAGAGGGCCCTGGAGCAGTCCATCTTCAGGCTTCCAACGGCGATTCTGGATTGGCTCCAGGTTCCACCAATCGCTCACTGGTTTGCAGCCATCCTTTTAGCTAAACACCACCTGGCTGCCTGCCCTTATACACGAAAGCCTTCCAAACCCCAACACAGTGCACACCCTCCCTATCTCAAAGCCTCCGTCATATCCCCTGCTACCCCTCCAGCTCCATTAAGTCCCAGTTTGTGGTCCTTGTGCTTGTATTAAACCTCCCCTTGCCCGATCCCATTGATCCCTGAGGTTTCTTGACAATAACCTACCAGATATCAACAAAACAATTAATGGATGCAATTTGGACTCTGTTATTTTCAGGGGTTGCAATTTCTCATTCATCAAAACTGCTAGGAGGGAGCAAAAATGTGCACTGTCTGGCAGAGAGCTGGGAGGGAGCAAAATCATAGACTGACTGTGGGTCCCCGAGGACCTGATTGGGAAACACTGATGTGTTTGGTATGGGGATCTTTAGACTTTCAATAAAATAAATACAATATATTTATAGGGATCTAAGACCATAAGAGTATGGCAGCAATGAGCTTCCATTTTCTTAATAGTACTAATTGAAAATAATGGGTAATGACCCCCACAGCCAAAATTCAGAAACTAGAAGTCGGTCCAAAGCGGAAGCATTAAGGTACGATTGTGTCTGTGGTAGTTATCTGTTCATTGTTCCTAATTGAATAACCCTGCCCTGCCCTGTCATAGACCTCAAGGAAAAGGCAGCCCCGCATCTGGTCTGTATAACGTGCCATTCGATTCGATTAGATTTGATTAGATTAGATTAGATTGGATTGGATTGGATTGGATTAGCTGATCTTTATTGATCCCAGAGGAAAATTCAGGGGGGTTGAGCAATGATGTAGGTCTTCATTTTCCATAAGTTTTTGATAAAGTACTGTGTTCTATAGGGGCTTGTTCCGCAGTCAAATGGGTGGTCTTAAGCCTCCGAAATTACCTCTTAAATTGGTTCTTAACCCTTTATTCAGAGCCGTCCGTGGTAGTGGAGCAATGTGACTGGGAAGGATGGGGTGTGCCCTTGGCCATCTCAAGGGAGATGGTCGGCTGAGCAGTTAGTAGTCCTTCGTTGTCCTGCAACACATTCTCATGAAAATGAGATTACAAAAACTCTCCTAATGAGAGTTCAGTTCCCAATCACCATGCTATGAATTTCCTTCCATCCATCCATCCATCCATCCATCCATCCATCCTGGTTTAGCTCTCAACTACCATGTTATAAATATCCATCCATCCCCCCATCCAAGTTTA
>JAODLD010000001.1:42438112-42451468 GCA_026781065.1 Mormyrops boulengeri
GGCGGTTGAAGTGGCTCCCCATTGGTTTTGTAAAGCGCTTTGGGTGTCTTGAAAAAGTGCCGTATAAATGTAACATTCATTCATTCATTCGACCACATGATCTTGAGAGAGAATTTTTGAATTTTGCAAAATATAACAGCTGTGAATGCCCTGGGGCTGGTATCTGCAAGTTACTTGGTAATAGGTTCAGGTCTTTCACCACTATGCTACTGTAAAGTACAGTAAAATTCAAACAGAAATAATGCATGAAATAGGAGCCAGCATCAGTCAGAGTTCAACAAAATTTGCCATTGGCAACAGAGAGAGTCTAAAACTGCCACTTGGTGATTGGGCAGGGGGATCAGACAGTTAATCACTACCTGGCTTAGGCCTAGAGGAACACTATTTAACTCAAGGCTTGTGGTTAAAGTAGGTAGCGAGTGGGGATAAAAAAAAAGCCTTGAACGGACCTGTAGGGAGATCATGTCGGGCCGGTACTGCCTGCGGAAGCCCACGTCATACATGAGGAACTTGAGCATGTCGAAGGCCTGCTCCTCGCTCATGTGCAGCAGCAGCAGGCCAGCCACGAAGCTGATGCCCTGGCAGTAGCCCACCTCCGTGTCCAGCAGAGAGTAGGCCTTCAGCAGGTTGTAGAGGGACAGTTGCCCCGCCCCCAGCTGGGCGGAGAAATATGGGTGGGTGGGGAATGTCCGACCTATGGCGGCACAGGGAGGAGGTGCTACAACCTCAAAACAAAACAAAAAATCGACAGCAGAACAAAATCGATTTTCATCAAGCCAGGTGAGCTGTACTTCAAACTTTAGATGATCGCAATATGCTACTTGACCGTACTTGTGTTCTTATGCACACGTTTTACGTCATCTTCCATTGCCCAAGACCAGTTCCAATACTAAGAACACAAGTACAGAGGACGGTAAAAATCTCCGGATGCTGGTCTTTTTCCTCTCCAAATATCAAGGATACATGAGTTGCATCCTCGCGGAACAAGACCAGTCCCATGATTCATTGCAGCCCAAGTTCATTCTTGGGAGTCAAGTTCCCAAGACCGGTCTTGGCAAGACCACAAGTGCGGTCTTTGTACTCTTGATATTGAGATTCACCCTTTGTACTTTGCACTCTACTTCTGGTATTCTGAATGCACAGTAAAAGTTCACGCACTTCACACATCACAGCAGGAACTTCCAAAAGGTTAGTTTTCTCTGTTAAGCAGAATAGCCTTGTTTCGCACCACGAAGTAAGTCAACAGCAATGCCTGTTCCCATTCTCTCCAGGAGCACACCTTCTCGTACATGTACTGGCCTACATCTCTAACTTATTTCATATTTATAATATGTATTACATTTACATTCATTTAGCAGATGCTTTAACCCAAAGCAATGCACAGTCCCTGGAGCAATTGGTGTTAAGGGCCTTCCTCAGGGGCCCAGCAATAAGATCACACTCCCAACCGTGGGATTTGAACTGGCAGCCTTCAGATTACAGGCACAAGCCCTTTCCCACTGAGCACCGCACCACCCCATCTACTTCATTCTATTCTTATCCAAAGGAACTATGCTTCAGTGGTAATCACAACCGCAAGTTAATTCAACTGGGTTCACCTATAGATTAATGCTGCCTTCACGTGTTAGTCGGAAGGACCTACTTCCCATTTGTGAAGTCGAAATTACAAGTATGTCATATATGTTTCCATCAGTTTCTTGGGAAGTTCCTATTTTGATTCCATAACACACATAGATAGAATGACAAATAGCACTGATCTATATCAAGTTAAGTGTACACAGATTACAGATGTACACAAGCAATATCTATTATAATATCTAATATCTGTATTGCTAGAAACAAACAATTACCTACCATCCACAATGGAATGAAAGGTTGAAGGTCATCCCAACTTGGGAACTCAGGCACCATAATAATCCCTGAATTTCCCACTCAAATCTATGAATCTTCCAAGTCTGCATATTTACCATAATTCCGACAGCATATGAAGGCAACAGAACCTCAACCTCCATTTTTTGACACCCCTCAGAGTACTCCCATCCCAAAAATTCACCCCCCTGAGTTACCCCCAAGGCTCCACCCCCATTTGCCAGCACATACCCAAGTCCACAAGGATGGCATGCTGCTGTGCGGTCAGTTGCTTGAGGAGGTCCTGGTAGGAGATGTCAGGGGGCTGCTGCCTGCAGGGTAGCCGATGGCGCAGGCGATACTGCTGGGCCAGCAGGTGCCACACCTCGCCACGCCGGCTTTTGGGCACACCTACAAATAGAAGAGGACACCCAATGGGCCGGTTGCTCGATGAGGACAGAAAGACAGAGAGAGATCACTGGGCTTCAGGGCCATCGTGGGCCGCTCTCACCCTGGCAAAGGGTGTTGTAGATTTCCTCCTTGTCCCACTGGATCTGGGATCTGCCGGGGATGCTGAGCTTCTTCTCCCACACAGCCTGGACCTCTTTGGAGCACTGGCCCACCTCCTGGTAGTCAAGTTTCATCTTTCTGATGTGCAGTTCATCTCTGCTGGCTGTCAGGGCAAAGAAAGCAGCAAAGGTTAGCTAATGCGGCAGTCGAATGCTCTACAGCCGACATCCTGACCGGGGAACAACAAACAGGCAAATAATATCATACTGCATAGATATTCCATACATATTTTCCATAGTCACTTATCCAGTACAGACACATGGACAAGAGACATATATAATCACAACAAATCAAAAATAGCAATAAACAAAGCAGGCGTAAGCAAAGATCTACTTTGTCTTCTTACAGCAAATATTCCGATGAATCAGAAGTAATGAGAAAGAGGGAAAATGTACTGTCTGAAATAAGGGTAACTACATACAAGTCTTTACTCATCCTCTAGAGGGCAATAACCTCCTAATTACGGCCAAACAATGCAAGACTCCTCCACTTTTACTAGTATCAGGGGAATTGACGATAACCTGGTCAATGCAGAAATTGGCGTTTTATGCAGTTACATCATCAACCTGATTTATTATTTTATGTACATTTATTAGCGAGCACCCAGAAGAAGAAGAACATAGTGTCAGAAGCAGAAAGAGATACTTCAGCTCAGGAAACAAATGGGTTTAATAATAATTAGACGAGTTTTCATATGTCTCTATGCATCTTGCACATGGACTCCAGCTTCGGCTAATGACCGTTAGATGTACAGAAAGGAGGCAGGACCAGGGGGCTGAATCCCACCTTCCAGGCGCTGGTTTTCCTTCTCCATGCGCAGCAGCAGTATCTGCTGATGGATGGCCTTCTTCCACAGGGCCCTGTAGTCAGCGGAGGTGCGCCGGCAGGCCTCCCCGGGGCCAGACGGACCACAGGGAAGCAAGCTCACCAGGGGTTCCCTATCGTGTGTGGAGGTCCGTGGGGAAAGAGGCAGGAGCTCGCTTCCATCCAGACCATCTGCTCAAACACCCCCCAGCAAAGAAGCAAGTTGGGGTGAGATCTGAGAGGCACAGCCTCAGAAAGTTGGATCTTTCCGTTAGTCGTGTCATTTGTTGAATGGGTAAGGTGGCAACAGCTGCAACCAAGGGCGATTCTCAGCCCCCTGGAGAAATACGGGACACCCAAACCCTAACCCTAACCTTAACCCACCCATGATTAGATTTGCCAGGAGGAGGGGGATTCTCATGATAAAAGTCTGCCAAATGGGAGAACCGAAAGTGTATGAAGATATGGGACAAATCCCTAAGTGGCTTTAGAAAAAATGTTAAGGGTCTAGAACTGCAGCCAATAAAAGCTAAATGTCTCTGAAATTGACTTTAAACAAATAGGTTCAGCATTTCTGTATTATTTCTGCACTACACTGAAGACACAGGTCTTGTTTAAAGGTACACTGGCAGTGGACCTACGAGATGTAAGGTAACCAGCGTTTAGACGTCAAAAGTGTTAAAAAGACCGGCTCCCCCAGTTCGGCGCACTGGTAGGACAGGCGTTCGACAAGGACCTGGATGCTGCATGGAGCCGGCAGGCTTGCTCATGGGGGAGGCCACACGGAGGAAGATCTTCTGGCGCCAGGAGACACGGCGTGGGGTGCTGGGAGGAGCTAAAGAGCTCAGGGAGTCACTGCTGTAGCCGGACGAGGCCCCCTTCCTGCCGTCATCGTTACTGCGCCGAAAGGGGGTCAAGAAATCAGGGGGGGGACAAGCCCTGCTCTGCATAGCATATGTCACATCACAACCCAAACACGTAATCTATGCACACGTCAGATCTCCCTATACGTCAAAGAAATATAAGTAAAATGATAAAAGCAGATCCTCATAATAAATCTAATAATAGCTAATTACTCTCAGTGGCCACTTTATTAGGTATAGCTACCTAGTGCTGGGCCTGGCCTATTTTTGCATACATAAGCAGTTCAGCATTTGATGCATTGTTCATTCAGAGATACCTTTCTGCATATGAATGTTGTTTTGTTTTTTTTTGTTTTTTTTACACGCAGCCTTTCTAATCGCTTTGATGAGCTAATATTCCCCTCTGACAAGTGGGAATGCACAAAAGCCCACTGTCTGCATCAGGTTCGTGCACAGCCAAGTCCCCTCTTCATGTCCCTTTCGCAAGTTGTACAGTATGTAGCAAATCATCTAGTCACCGTGTAAATGTAGTATATGAAACATACAAGCATTCATCATGTCCCATTTGGGACATCACTTTCGGTTTGATATGCAAAATGAAACGAATTAATACTTTTACGGCCATGGGCAGAACCCAAATTCACACGTAGATGTTCAAATGGACAGCATTAAGCTAATTGTGGGTGTGAGTTTGTTGCAGATAATGCTGGTAGCCAGTCAGCCATAATTGGTGATTTGGGAACATTTCGATTTCCCAATAAAATTCACCAACACCAGAGATAGAGTAGCTGATAAGACCAAGTCTGCCTGTTGGCTCTGATGCTGGAAATTCACTCGAGATGATCATCCAAGTGTGTGTACGACTGGAGCAAGGCAGAAACTGCCTCTGCATGTTAGTCTCCCCGTGGCCTCTAAGGTGCCTTTGCCAGGAAACTCAGACTGGGCTAAAAAAAAATAACTACGGCCATAGGGGAGGTTATCACTACAAATATGCAGTCATACTCAGTAGAAGGGAACATGGGATTTACAGCAGATAGAATTCAGCTCATTATGATTGTTATGGTGTTATATTTTTGATTAATTTATTTTACATATTCGTGTTTATGATGTGCAAATAAGCATCTGTTAGGTTTTGTTATAGACACTTGACAGACGCAATGCCTTCGGTTTACAACTGTTTTATTTATCACACCATTCTCGGTAAATTTAAGACACTGAGACATGCAAAAATCCCAGGAGGGTGGCTCTTTCTGAGATATCGGAACCACATTTGGTGCCAGCAATCATGCCACAATGAACGTTACTTAGATCGCACCTGCGGCGCATTGCGAAGCTTCGCCAAACTGTGATTGGACCCTGGCATCTGATTGTTTTATTTCTTTAGTTGCAGCCACGTGATTCGCTATTTGAAGCCGCATGTGCTTTACTGTACCTAATAAAGTGAGCACTGAGTATAAATTTAATCATCAGCGATCCACTAAACAGAAAGCCATAACAACTGTTAGGATAACCATGTGACACTACCAACATCTGCTCATTATCTGGTGGAAGAATACAACAGTTTAGAGCCAGGGGAAAAAAATGTTAGTTTAGGGGTTACTGCAGAAAAGCTGTTAGTATTAAACATAGCAGCTCACATATAAATTTCATGACACTCAACACACATGGTCCTAACATTGCACAGATGTCCCTCACATATGTTGCCAAGCCAAAATTTTAATTTGTGAATTTTCAGAGAACACCAAATTCTTACAATATAAACAAGAGCATTTTCTCTATTTAGTTCACTCACACCTCAAACATAATTTTTTTCCTAAATAAAAAATGATAAAGTACAGTTTTTAAAGTTTTTAAACATCACAGTTTTTTTTTTTTTACTACACTTCCATTTATTTCATAAGAAGCAGATTTTTAGATTTCTGTTAAGCATTGGAAAGTTGAGTGAACAACTATGAAGTAAATTATAAGTCAAATATAACAAGTTTCCTCTATAACTGTACGTAACAGTGCATATGTACAGTAACATTACTGTATATGTAACAGTGCATGTCTGACATCCTATTAAATGGTTGGGTGGTGATGGCATAGTCAAATTTTAGGCTGTTCTTTAACTTTAAATGCACTAGTTAACAATGTCATCCCATGAAACAATGCAGTGATGTCCCATGTAGAAAGAATGCCTCACAATTTCTCTGCTAGTGGAGTTTACTTTGATGAATCAAAGATATGACATTTTCTTGCTAATAAAGGTACTCAAATAGTAAACATACTATAAATTGATTTGCTAGCAAAGAGTAATGAATGTATTTTTAGTAAACGTTAAGCAACTAAGTAACACGCAAATGTAGAAAATCTCAGTGTTTGCAAAAACTTTTGGACTGGCAGTGTATTTCGAGTGAGCTAGAATGAGATATTAGCGACTTTAAAAGGCCAAAAACAAAACTTTTGTTATAGAAAGAAGGGCAGCCATTCAGCACCATTACCAAATGACACCCAAATGACACCTTAGGGCCGAGCCCGATACTGGAGCCAACTGGCCACTGGGTGTCTCCCATTAATTACCTTTCATCTGCAACTGACCTCAATTAGCTTGTGTGTGCAGCAGAAGTAAAGGCCATAGCGCCCATAAACTCAGCGAAGCCTCCTGTAAGGCTGACAGTGCATTTATGGTGCAAAGGTCCTGATGAGATTAATTAGTAAGACTATAACCCGGAATATACTTACATCAGCAAAATAAAAGGAAAAAACAAAAATAAGACCTAAGTAGAACAGAAAATACCTATCGGTAACTAAAAGAGACTGACTCCACCCATGCGATTCTAAATACACAACATGCAACCTTCCCTTTCAGCTTTCCAAGTCCACATAAATTATTCTGTGGGCTAAAAATAATCCACACGGGGCCCCCTTGTGTGTTTAGACACACAGCCTGGGCATATCGACGTTCTGTGAATCTGAAAAACATGACCGTAGATAGACTCATCCCTCACTGAGTGGCTAAACAACCAGCAGATCTGTGCCACGCTGAGCAGGGAATGAAGGCAGCATGTGGAATATAGATTTATGTACGTTTACGACACTGAGAAACAGCGTTTTAAAGATTACAAACGTTCATATGAAGGTAGATTAACTTTCTAATTTCATGACAAGATATTTATCCAGTAAGTACTTAAATTTATTTTATAGCTTGTTTATATATTTAAAAAATAAAATAAAAATTAAATAGCACAAGAGACACATTGCCATGCGAGAGCTGGTTAGAGCTGTTTTTGGCCTACTCTTGGATCATCCAAAGCTTGCCACTTCCCCTCCATGTGGATTATTTTAAACCTCAAGGCACTGGGCCATAAGGCTTCTGACAAGCTCTGTTTGACAAAATGCCAAAGAACATAGGTACTTATTTTTACCAAATTTTGTGATATAATTCATGACAGCTCTATCAATCAATGGTCAACAAATTATGAGCCTGAACATACAAACCAAAAGGGATTAGAAAAAATACTCTACCGTATCATAACAGGTAAAATTTAGCTGGAAGCGAAAAAAAAGTTAGTCCATACATTTAGGCTGCCACTGACACGCAAAGCACACTGCATAGGGGAATGCTAAAATACTGCCTTGGCTCCTTCGGGATTATTAGACAAGCTACATGCAGACACAAACACAAGCCGTCCATCAGAACAAGCAGAGAGAATCCAGCAAGAACAAAAAGCAGGTTCCTTGTCTTCTGCTAAAGTAAAGTTTGCAGCATTAGAATGGATGCATGGTAAGAAAAAAAAACAACTGGATAATTAAAGCCCACTGCCATTGTCATCATCTCACTGCTGCAACCGGCACAGTCGACGGAGACATAGATGTTGTGCGGGGCGAGGCTGGAAGCCCTTCTCACCTCTTGAAGGGCCCACCGTCGGTAGGGGAACCTAGAGAACCCTGGTAAAAGTTTTTCAGGAAATTGGGAGCCGAGAAAGACGTGGGCAGGCTGAAGGACTCGCTTTCAGAAACGCTGCGTTTTCTCGCGATGCTCACGGGGCTGGGTGGTGGCGACCCAAAACACACACAGACACACGCGCACGCGTGTGCGCGCACACACAAATTTCACAAGTAAGTACAGTGCATGGCAAAGACACCAGAATGCAGCGCTACTTTAGACAACCGGTGGAGTACAACCAGACATCTAAGGACGCCAAAAATCCAAAACTGAATAATGACCAAACGATGAAGTTCAGCGATGTGCGCATGACAGAGTTATAGACCACAGCCCCATCAAAAAAATCAGCTTAAGGAGTATCTCTGCAGCAGAAAACTGTGTTTCTAGATGTGTCTCCTATGTCCATTAGTACCGAGCATGGCACGGCTTTCATTAACAATGCTAGTTGTGGTGTTAAAAGAACAGCCGGATTATACTAGATTTCAGCCATTTTCACAAATGCGTCTCTAAGGTCATTTAACGCACAACTGCATGCAATAAACATTAAAACTTTATGCAGGAAAAAAAACGTGCATTAATGACAACAACAGCAATGACAACTGCAGCTGGAGTATTGAGAATGACTAGAAGGACTGCTAGTGTATTTATGAGAGGCTTCCGTAACCTGAGGCTCAGTGTCAAGTGTGCTTGTCGATGCACATGACGAGGTCATGGTGGGGTCACCATACCTGCTCTGTAGCAGCTCGGGGGCCACGGACTGCTGCCGTAGGAGGGGGGCCTTGGAGACGTGGGCCTGAGGTTCGCTGAAGGAGATTCTCTTCTTCACGGGCGGATGACTGAAGGTGTGGGCACGGCGCCGGAATTGCGGGGCAGCGGGGTCGTCCTCAGGGAAACACGGCGAGGAGCCGGGAGGGGTTCCAGGAGGGGAGTCCCCAGGGGTCTCGTCCTGCTGGGGGCACGACCACGGGTCACACGGAGTCCACTCCCGTGTATGCGCTACATGCCAGTCGCCGATCCCATTCACTTCATAATCTACATGTATTTACTTGCCATGTAAACCACATAGACCCTCCCCCCAAGCTTCAGAGAAAGACGACACCTCCCTCACAAGGCACTCACGTTAACTTTAGGAGTCACCAGAAATCAGCTTTCAGTCACAAAAGCTCCAGGACACGTTTCCCTCCAAAACCAACATCGACACCGGAGCAACAACCGACTCCAAAACGGCCCTAGAACTCTGTGTACACTAAACCCAGCCAGCAGACAGTAGCCCACATCATACCACAGTTCCTCTATCTGAGCCCCAGGATCTATTGTATGCCAATGAGCTACATCCTGTGTCTCACAAAAACAGGCGCTGCGGGGAGGCAGGCACTGCTGAAATCAACCTTGTTTACTGAGCTGGGTATCGGAAGGACCGGTCCGTGCTGCTCTTCCTCTTTTGGCCATACTCAACCCATTTCCTGTCTTGTGCACCATATCCTGAAACAGCGGAATCATTACTCAGCTTAATTACTCCCGAGAAGGACTCCCAAACTGCAAAAATGATGTCCGGGGAATATAGCTAAAAAAAAATAGCGGACTGAAAAGATGAAAGGAGCCAAAAGTGAAACACTATTAAATACGGATTTGGTCATTTTAATATATTAAATACATAAAACATAAAAATATATTGCAAATATATTGAGAGCTACTCAAGTAAGGGTTATTTCTGCTTACTATGTCACAGTTACCAATTTATATTGATGCAATAATTATATTAAGAATGTATTTAACTGATATTTTACAGGGAAGATTACATATTTCAGATGGCAGAAACACTGAAGGGAAACCCAGGAAGACATGACTCTTTGCATTGAGGGCAAATTTCTCAATCACCCTGACCACAGCTCTGCCACATAGGGATGCATCTAAACATTCTGAGCCCCCTGACTCAATGTCACATTGCCCCTTATAATTTTATGATTTTACGTATTGAAGGGCCCCCTGAATCTACCAGGGTATCGCCAGCCCTCTGAAGCCTCTTCTGGCTCATGGGATGGTGGGGGTGGACATTTAGCACAAAGCTGCACCACTGGAGTTCAAACAGGCACCAATCACGCCAACAGGCAACCGCCTTCTTAAATGCCCACGAATATGCAAACACAAAACTCGTCACCCACACGAAAGCAACGTTCTACTCAAATCTGACGCACCACGGACGCTCATGATAAACGTGACGCCAAGCCTGCCTATGTGCTCTTAGATCTGGGACCAGATACTCAGGGGTGTAACATGGGCGGGGTCACAGCTGAAAGCTTCCCCTGTCACTCACTGATTAACAACACATCATTGGCTAATGATAAAGATGTCCCCACTGCATGAATAATGATCCCTCACATGCCCCCTAATCTTAAACAAAAAAACAAAGTCCTACAGTCTCCCTTGCAGGAACTCCAGGGAATCATACTCACGCGTTCAAAGCTGCCCATGCTTCCAAGACGACCACGCATCCGGCTGGCGCCCTAGGGATGACGCCATTATATACTCAGTCTCCAACGGAATGCATTTCATTCACATCTCAATGCATGCATTCATTCTAATGCATGCTCTAATGCACTTTCATCATCATTTTGGAGATAAATATTTGCAAGAAATGGATTGTGAGTTGTTCCACCACTGCAGAAAAAGCAAGTTTATATCAAACTGTTGCACAAACACACATTTAAAAAAAAAACAAATTACTTTACTTGGCAAATTACTCCCTGGAAAACACTTTATTGTATAAGCTATTCCATATTTATTTATTTATAACCCTGTGTTTGTGAGTATGTAAATAAATGGTTAGGGGTGTCAAAAAACGGGCAGCAATACAAGGTTAACATACATGTAAATATACACACAGAGATACACTCGTACCCTTGAAAAAATATTCTCCAGGGAGCTTGTCAGAGAGGTGCGGGCTTTGTTTTTCAGAATGTCCAGCTTGAAGCGCCCCCCAGTGGTGGAGTTGTCTGGCACTGTGTTGTTAGGGACAGTCTGCCAAGTACAACGCGGTGGGAAGTGGAAGAGAATGAGCCACAATAAAAAAAAATATAAGATAAACAATAAATCTTGTATAAACACTCAGGATAAATATTACTTTAACTGAACAGCTGCCACCAAAGACACCGTTTCCATAGGCACATTGGCTCCAGGTATCAGCGTTACCAGTGACAGCTGGGAGCCACAAATAAGCTTTGCTGCTTCTCTGTTTTTCCGGGTTGTTCTGGACTTGGAGATAGCATGACTAGCAAAACACTTCAGAAGACAAATATGCTTTTCCATAATTTATAAAGGACAACTAGAATAGGTCCCCGCATCCCAATGACTAATGTGACACATTCAAAGGTGACGGCATAGAAGGAATCGTATGGGTCACATGACAACTGATAGTGGAGAGGACGAGTTATACCTGAGGAACCTGTCCTATGTGGAGGTGGGTCTTCTGCTTGGCTTCACACAGCTGCCTCAACTGCAGAATCACCAACTCGTTCTCTTCCTGATCATTGCTAGGCTTCATCTTCTGCACAGGAGAGACACAAACCGAATGTCACATATTATAAACCTGTGCAGTCCGTGTCCTGTCATCTAATTGGTGGATGAGCTCCAACCTGGACACGCTCAAAGATGTCCACTTGCTCATTATCCTTCAGCTGAGAGACGTAGGTTTGGATGGCCAGCTTGGCCCTGGGTGGATAAAGACCTGGGTAAAGATAAAAGGCCCAGTTAACTCATGGACCGTCCCTGTACTCCTGTAAAGAATGACACGGCCCTTGTCCAGGCTGGCACCTTCTATCCTCTCACAGAGCTTGTGCAGGTCGTGCATGGGGCAGGCCTCGCACAGCTGCACTTGCGTCTTGGTGCTCTGAAGGGCTGCCGCTGTGCTGAAGGCCTGCTTCAGCGTCAGCATCACCTCATCGACCTGCAGCCGCAGCAGAAACACACGCACAAAATCCGCATTATGTTATCGTAGTGTCTCCCAATTGGGGTTGGCCAATATTACATCGATATTATATTGCGCATGCGCAATAATTACCAGGGCTTCAGATAACGGGCAAAACATTTGACCAGACATTAGTTTTTGGGTACTATATGGACGGATGCCTACAATTTGGTAAGCAGATTTGTAGTATGCCTAAAATATTAGTAAGATGCATTTTGTGACACCCAATAGTTAGCAAGCTGTATAAACTTGGCATATCATTATGTTTATTATTCAGGTAGCAACGCACGCCACATAATACTGTTTTGGTATACTATGGTTTGGTATACTTCAGTGCGATATACACTATAGCGGAGCACACCACTTAATACTGTCTTCATCCGTCATCTGAAGCCCTGGTGATTATTGCGCATGTGCGATATAATATCGACATGATATCGCCCAGCCCCATTCCCAATCCTCAAGGACCGACAGACAGTCCACATTTTTGATCCCTCCCAGCTCCAGGTAGCTGGCTCCAGGTGGATCTGTGGGAGGGAGCAAAAATGTTGACTGTCTGGCAGGGAGCTGGGAGGGAGCAAAAACATGGACCATCTGCAAGTCCCAGAGGACTGGGTTTGGAAATATTGTGCTTTCAGATGGTCCAACTCCTGTCTGGCAGAGGAAATAAGCCCATTAATCTTGAAACATATTCACTGACTAAACAATCCAGTATAAAGAATATGAATATTTTTCAACTTAAAATACTGGTCAGGGTTTTCTCACAACAAATTAGTCAATATTTTAAAGACCTCTAGACCAGCGTTTCTCAATCCAATCATCAGGGAGCCCCAGACAGTCCACATTTTGCTCCCTCCCAGCTCCCAACACACCTGCACCAGTTATCTGGGGTTTCTTGATTGTTTTGCCCAGATGTACTGGAAGCAGGAAGGAAGCAAAAATATGGACTGTCTGTTGAGAAATACTGTTCTAGACACTGACCATCTAGATCTCTCTAACTTCTAATTTCATTTTAACATTGATTAGTCTGGGACGTCACTACTGACCAGAGATTCACTGGCGCACTGGAACACATAAACGACATACTGACTCAGGCCGGATTCGCCCTGGTCCCGGCAGATGAAACCAAAGTGATCAGTTTGTTTAATGCCCTGGACAGGAAAAGCAAACACAGCACAATAGCACACAATGAAAGCAAATTAAACAAAAGCAAACTACCAAAAAAAACCACACAAACAGAACTGTAGGTCCCTGGGAAGAAAAAGTGCCTGTTTATAGAATCTGTGCAGGTATCACAGGCAGAAAACCCAACACAGGCTGTTTCAAGTGTGATGATTAGAGCTGACATATCTTAGTAATGGAGCTACATATATTCATAC
>JAODLD010000001.1:42455355-42475878 GCA_026781065.1 Mormyrops boulengeri
GTGTGTGTGTGTGTGTGTGTGTGTGTGTGTGTGTGTGTGTGTGTGTGTGTGTGTGTGTGTGTGTGTGCGCGCGCGCGTCGGGGGTTATAAACAAATCCCTCTACTGGTAAAATCGTGGTAGACATGACACAAACTGGCTGGTTCTCTCCACTCAAGGACAAGGTCAGAAACAGACGCCTAAAAAAGGCCTCAATGCCTGGAGAAGCGCCTGAGTGGAAAGGACTGATAAAACTAGTAGACAACATTACTAAACAGAAACAGTAACATTAGCAAATCATATTTTGATACAAGATACATGCAATACAATAAGCCAGAGTCAAAGCAGAGCCGTAAGATTTTTGTTTTTTTAAAAAAAGTGTTTTTGGAGTCACTTCAAACTAGTAAAAAGGACACTGCGAATACGTCATGATTAGCTAACTATGAAAGCTGTTAGTGAACTTGTCGTCAATAGCACTTACCGATACTTCATTATTCATCACCGGAAATGCTCAGTAATGTTGCAGAAAAACACTACTGTAAACTGGCATACAAGAAAGTGCTAGACCGAGTGGATATAGAAAGTCTTCACACCCCTGTAAAAATGCCAGGTTTTCATGATGTAAAAAAAAATGAGACTTTTCCCACCTTTAATGTGACCTGTACCCTGTACAATTCAATTGAAAAACAAACAAATCTGTTAGGGGGAAAAAATATAAAGAAAAATTAAAAGTGTACAATAAACTGGTTGCATAAATGTGCACACCTTTAGAGTAATACTTTAAGCAACTTTTGATCTAATTGCTACATTCAGTCTTTATGGATACACACCTGCCATCAATTAAAAAGTGACGCTGATTAACCCTAACAAAGGTCATCTGTCCGAGTAGGATTTTCCTGACATTTATTTGCGTTCTACAGCAAAAGCCAAGGTTTGCAGAGAGGTTCCAAAGCGTCAAAGGGATCTCATCGTTGAAAGGTATCAGTCAGGATAAGGGTACAAAAAAATTCCACAGCATTAGATATACCATGGAACACAGTCATCAACAAGAGGAGAAAATATGGGAGAACAATGATGCTACAGAGAACTGGATGTCCTTCCAAAATTGATTGGTTGTTTTTCTTCAGCTGGAAAGAGGCTTTAGTCAAGGTGGGGGGAATTATGGACAGTCCAAAACCTTCAGGTGTCTGCTAGAAAGATGAAGATGAAGATGAAGATGAATTTCACCATTCAGCACAACAATGACCCCAAGCATACATCCAAATCAACAAACCGATGGCTTCACCAGAAGAAAATTAAAGCTTTGGAATAGCCCAGCCAGAGCCCAGACCTAAATCCAACTGAAAATCTGCGGGGCGACCTGAAGAGGGCTGTACAAGAAGAGTGGGCAGGCTAGTAGAGTCCTACCCAAAAAGACTGAATACTGTAATTAAATCAAAAGGTGCTTCAACAAACTATTAGTTTAAGGGTGTGCACACTTATGCAACCAGCTTAACCGGGGGGGAGGGGGGGGGGATGAAATGATTCAACATGGTCTCGATTTTTTGCATCGCGAAAACCTGGCATTTGAACAGGGGAGAGCACACTCTTTATATCCACTGTATGTCAGATTTCATAAGGCCAAGATAAGGAATAAACAGTATTTCTTCATGACTCATTAGTCCAAATGTAACTTGACTAAAAGAGACTGAACTGCAAACAGTTAATTATGAAGATGAATGCAGGGCAGAGAAGGACCTGCAGGGTGGTTCAGTTCGCACAGGGGTCGGCTTACATTTATCACAACTAAATTTGATCTGCAAAACAAAAATTACTGGAGCAGATATGGGTCATCAAACAGCCTCCGTTCTGCTCACTTCATTTGGAAAAATGGCAAACCGAGTCTGGCCTGATCTGTACTGCATCTCACACAAAACCACTGGAGACCCCAGAAGATGCGATCGGTGTGGAAAAAGCGCCCAATCGATGCGTCTTCCGGTAAACAGAGAACATAATTGCTATTAAAAAAAGAACATGGAAAGCCCAAGGTCAAACTTCTACATTAGTCAAGTTGTTTCAATAAATAAGAATAAAACTGCACACTGCACCCGGCAGCAATAATTATGTACAACAGCTAAAGGCCAGCTGCCTAGTACAGCATTTGGATCAAAACAGCCAAATTACTGCAGTGACCTAAGCAACTATATTTAGTCAAGAGAGGAAAGACATCAAGCACTTTCTCCCAGTGCCGAGTGGTTACAGGAGCTAGCAGACTTTGTAAATCTTCAGTAACTACAATCTGGGGATGAAATATGAACGTCTGTGAGAAAAATACAAATTTTTTTAAACCTCCATATAAATGCAAAACACCATGTCCAGCAACACATTCCCTTTCAAACTTGCACAAAGGAATGAGTTGTGTAAAAAAGCGGTGAGGGTGTGGTTTCTGGGTTCTGACAGCTGGCTTACTTCCCAGGAATACTCGAGTAAATATCAGAATCTGCCAAACGCAACTTGTTCAGATTTTAACCACGCATACATTCTGCCTTCTGATAATAAATATCTTAGCTTACTCTTAAAATAAACATTTATATTTTTTGGAATATTTTTCCCGTTAAAAACTGTATCCATATTAACTAATTTAAATAGCTGTGAGTGGTAAAACACAAGCGCGACTGACCAGCCTAAGAGCCTGAGTTACTATGTAACTCTTCAATACTACATGCAGTAATTTCAAATACATTGAAAACGTAAAAAAATGCCTTTGGCTCTCCAGGTAATCATATATCACGTGATCGAACAACGTGTTAATGGAGGGATCCAGTCTGTAAAGGTCATCTTCAGGAGATTAGGCTGCGTCATGCAGCACAAATCAAGGCCTTAGGACTCTGCTTTGTGACTCGCAGAGCTAGGAATTAACAGCGCCATTATAAGACCGGCGTCTCAATACAGCCTCCTTTACCCGTCAGTGTATAAGCACTGTTATCAGCCACTGAATGCTGTGGGGGCTGGTGGTGAGAGATGAGCCGGGCGGTCAATGCCCTGTCTCCAGGAGGGAGCCTTATTGCTCCCTATGTGAATAAGATACGGAAAGTGGGCCGGTCTGGGGATAAGTATCAGCATTCCACTAACCGAACAGTACCGACCCCGCACACACTTGGCCAGTGGTTCTCAACCTTTTTTGCACCGTGGCCCAATCTTTACCATGCCAGCTCAATCGCGACCCTATATCAAGTATAGGTTTAAATTAACGCTATGATCAAGCACACAGTGCACTCTGCAATTTACACCAATCAATGCGCAACGCACAAATCTGATTGGATGTGTCAGTGAATTTTAAATAAAGCATCCATGGTTTGGCTTCTTGGACTGGTTGAGTTTTCACTAGTTTTGCGCTAAGCATTTGCAGACCCAAGACCTATTTATATAGGTTAATTCTAGGATTGGGGCTGGGAAATCTGATCGTGGATCAGCATAGGAGCTTGCTGGTTTTAAAATGCTTACATTTCAAACTCTGTCTCGCGAACTTTTCAGAACTTGCTGCGACCCAAATTTGGGTCGCGACCCATCGGTTGAGAATCGCTGCCCTAGGCTGTCTCAAGTTTCTGCAAATGTTTTAGACAAAAAAATAAACCTTGGAATAAAAAAAGCAAACGGAGCCTAAGTTATCTTATTATCTTAAAACCATAACTTACGGTTCTTTAGCTTCTAGACTTTGTTATTATTTTTGCTGTTTATCCCTAATAAAAATGACTATTACTTATGTATTGCCTATTATTGTGTAATAGTAGCAATTTATATTAAAATATATGCTATCCTGTGCCCTCTGCTGCCCAGACCAGGGAAACAATATTTTTCGTGAACCTCAATGCAGGGGCGTAGCCAGAATTTGGGTCTGCCAAGGAAAACAAAGCAGAATAAAGCTGATTATTGCGTACAATGGCATAGAATGCCATACCTTCTAATGAATTCAGGATCTACATACAGGACATTCGGTCCCCACAATGTGGTGAATACAAACCCCCCCCACACAGAAAACAGGGGCAGAATTTCATCTCCCAGTCTTTTGTGGTTTGAAGTAACCATGCTATTCATTGCCTTTCTTTGTTAATTATGGAAAAAATCTGTGGAAAAATAACAATTCATTCTTGGATGTATTACGCAAGAGCATCAGTCTGATAAAACAGTTCAGTGTGATAAAGCACAAAAATCAGCACACAGAGCATTTTTGCACCAAGTGGCCACCCACTGAAGTATTTGTACGGTTACAATGTTTCCTTATCTATTCAAGTTACTTCTACAGTTGACCAAACCCTCAGGGCAAACAGCGCAGCATTGACGTGTCAGACGTGCAGACCAGCAAAAGATCGGCCAGCCTACAGCGACGCAACCAAGTGCCCCATGATTTTCTACTTGCCCTAAGGTCATATTCCAAATGAAAAATTAACACTGGGAGTTGGAACTGAAAGCACAAAACTGGAATGGTAAATACCACAATCAAAGGAGGAGCAGAAGAAGAACTAACATTCAGTACCAGCCAAAAGTCTGGACATACCTACTGAAAATCATTTGCTTTTCAACAAGATAATGACTTTAAGCGAACCTTGAGGTCATGTGGCAAGTATTATCTTGTGAACAAGGTAAGACATGGAATGTTGCGACAGATGACCTGGCCCCCACAATCCCCCGACCTAAACCCCACAGAGCTGGTTAGGGATGAGTTGGATCGAAGAGTAAAAGCCAACTTGTGCCCAAAACTTGTGAAATCTCCTTCAGGACTGTTGGAGAATCATTCCAATTCATATTTGATATCTATTACTTCATTGCCTCGAATTCTTGGGGAATAACACAGGCAAAATAGAGACAGATGCATTAAAAGCAAGTGCATCCAGACTTTCGACAGGTACTATAAAGAAAAGCTATTAGTCAGAAGAATCAGAGCAGATTGGCCTTAGGGTCCCAGTGACTCATTAAAAGCCAACCAATTAAAAAACACACTGCCATGAAGAACTTAAAAATAGATTAAAAATGCAGTCTTGACAAGTTACCCCTCTAGTTTTCAAGGACAGTGAACCTATCCATCTCTTTGAGACATGGGTGACTTTTAGGCTTAGACTCAAAAGAATACATTACATTTTAGATGTTTTGCAATAATCATGATTTAGTGAAACAAAGGCACATTATTCATAATAAAGAAGAAATCCAGGACATTCAAATAAGGTCAAAAGAGGTAGACAGGGTGTGGATGACAGCTGGTCTGAATACAGCATGACAGAACATAAAAACAGATGTTTCGAAAACAAAGGTGGGGAAAAAAAAACAAACAAGTGAGAATAAATCAGTTCAAAACCACAAATCTGTAAATGTGTAAAAATGCTGCTGCAGAGAATTAACTCACAGGGCTTATCGGGGCAGACAACCGCAGATGTGCTCTAGCATCTTAAAATCAAATATGGCCGTGGAACATGATTGTTCAGTGAAATCGTCCTGATTTGTAGTTTGTGACCCCACTACAGATTCCAAACTAAGGCTAATGACAGGAAAATTAAACACAGATTCAAAAACCCATAGCGGGTGCAATTACTTCTTTTCAATCAGTATTTGATTCAAACCCACATAGTAAAGAATATTAAATGGATTAAATCTACCAGTGATTGATGGTGTACAATAATCCCACACAAAGTGGTTTCCAAAGGCGTGTCATCACCTAAGGCTGGTGCACTGAAGACGGACTGCCCCGCTATCTTCGGATTACTCTGTTCTGACGTCGTGCCACTTTATTTTTACTGCCGTCAACCAGCATTCCGTGACAGGGTACCAATCGTCATGTTTAATATCATCTGCATTTTATATTTTCACTTTTCCACTTTCTTTATATTATTGAATGTTTACAATGGCAATGTGACAAAGAGTGAGTTTAGAAGTTAGAAATGAGGGCACTGGCATCCCATCCAGGGGGTGCTCCTGGCCTGTACCCTATGCTGCCTTGGATAGGCTCCAAACCCTAACCCACCATCTTGTTCAGGATGAGCTGTTGAAAGATGGGCTGATGGGTGATGCGCAGGCCAAACATCAAAACCCGCATATTGTATATATAACCAGCCAAAGAAAACATTGTGTAAACAAACTCATATTAATCTTCTTCAGTACATTCACGCACTCAAAAATACATACAATCACGGAGTACCAGCCCAAAGTTTGGACACACCTACTAAATATCATTTGTTTTTCATTAAGATAAGCCTAAGCACACCTCGAGGTTATGCAAATACTGTATTATCTTCTGAACAAGGAAAGAGATGGCGCAGCAGATGACCTGGTCCTCACAATCCCTGACTGACACCCTTTAGAGCTGGTTTGGGATTAGTTATACCGAAGAGTAACGGCCAGGTAGCCAACATTCACCCAAAACTTGTGGAAACTCCTTCAGGACTGCTGGAGAATCATTCCAGGTGGCTACATCTGGAAGCTGGTTGAGAGAATGCCAAGAGTCTACAGTGCAGTCATAGAAGCAGAGGGTGGTGTGCAGCTCAATGGGCTAAGCCTCTGTGCCTGTAAAACCCCAGATCCAACTGAACCATTGGTAGCTGACCAATAAAATATCATTCCTCTTCAATAGGGAGCTACAGTCGAAAATCTGAAGAAACTGAGAGATGCTGAGCACTTCTCTTGGAGAAGCAATAATTGATATGTATTACATCATTGTCTCAAGGCCTTTTACTATAAAACGAATAACATAGCTAAAGCAGAGATAAATGCATTAAAAGCAGATGTGTCCAGACTTTTGACTGATACTGTAGATATAGGGCACAGTACGTTAAGCAGCACATTAGGTGCTGTGTTCATTTCTATAATAAGGAAAGCAGTGTTATGCAATATAACCCATCAATCCATTTGCCATAAACCTGTCCAATATAGTAGGGAAAAGGGGTGGAACATTTCCAGGAACTTTGCATTCCATGGAAAGTTAAGTTGGGGAATTCTGGAAATATTCCAAGTTGGAAAGTTTCCATGGGAATTAATGGGAAAATTTTGCAGTGAACCTGAAGCCAAGCAGAGAAGAGAAGGCAGGTGAGGCGCCCGAGTGAAAACCATCAAAATTATTAAACACTGTAATGTGTTTGTCTTGTTTTTTCCAACACACAAATATTACAAACACAAAATGCATGAATACAGCCTTCTGCAAAACTGCAACTATTGAGAAGTTGGTTTCAATTCACAGAGTGAAAAGTATTACTAAGGCTAAGATTCCTTTTGATATATGCACTCTCAGATTCACGCACGAATACACAAAAACACACAAGAGAAGAGCTGACATGTATTCTATTCAACACTGTTAGACTGCAATGCTAAACCCTTTGCTCCTACTAACTCCTTGCCTAGCTTGGGTGACACATGGTGCAGTCTGGGATTCATGTCAAAGGTCGCACACCCAAATGTGAACAAACTGGCACAGCGGGAGTGAGTCAGTGTCTATTCAAGCACAGGGAACAACCTATTATCCTTGAATGCCAACCTGCTGTCGAGCCCACGATACAGAAAGCACAGCGAACTGTGGTATGAAGCTTCTTCACTTTTAACTCAAAGGAGTATGTGCAGAGTAATGCGAGTCAAACAAAGGGAGATAAAGCAACAAAATGCTTCTGCAGCATGCCACGCTCACACATGCTAAATACACGAGGAAATATTGTGTCAGACCAGAAAAAAAGAATTTAAAAAGTACTGAAATCTAAACAGTGCTGATGATAAACGACAGGCCATTATGGGCCTGCGAGCCTCTTTTCATGGAGGGATTCCATAAATAGAGGTGATTAAAAATGCATGTTTCATCCCTTAAATCATTCAGATGAAGCTTCATGGGTGTTGTACATGGAAAATGGAAGAGGTCAATGCAAGTGCCCGAAGGAGAATTAGGTCTCGGTATCCTAGTTTACCTTTTAACAATATAAAAAAACAAACTACAAAAAAAAACAAGTAGTGCTTTTATTTTGTTCAAAGACTCACTAAACAAACAAAAACAAAAGTGTTGATGCTGGAAATTGAGCAGAAATTAGATGGACACATGCAGGCTAATCTTTGCATCGTGTAAATGGAAAACTCCATCAGGCGTGTTGCAATTCCAACCTGTTTTTCTCGTATGGCAGCAATGCAGATGAACCGGCACTCGTGCACCCCTACTTTGTTCTGCATGCCTAAACACTACTGCTCAGTAACAGGTTTATGCACCTCATCTAACCGCTCATAGTGTTACGCCACTTACGCAACATTCCCTTACCCCTAATCAGTACAAAATGGCAGAATATGCTAAACAACCATGGGAAGGCGATGTGTTCGCAAGGAGAGATCTATTCATTAACCAAGTGACTTTAAAATGTCTTTGAATAGTTACTTGTGAATAGCAAGTCAAAAACTTGACTTTTGGCCGGGCTATGCTGGTGATCTGTTGATAAGAATCTGGTTGAAATAAAACACAGAAATGTATTAAATAATATTCTAAATTTCTGTAAAAAAAAAAAATGCTGTTCCTTGTCACAGTCATCAACAATCAAGATCTGTTAAGTTAATCCTCAGTAGCGTGCTCCATTTATGAAGTACAACTTACACCCAATGCTTTCACGTTTGCTGACCGAGTCACTGACATCTCACAACGCACACAATGAAACAGAAACATCCTCTCTATTGCTTGACTACCTCTGCAAGCCATCCTGCAGATGGTACCAGATAACTTAATGTATAACATTGGGACTTGGTAAATTTTGCACTTAGGCTGTGAAAACATACAAGCTTAATTTAAACTCTGTTTCACAACAATCAGGAAACCCTGAGAAACACTGTTATTTTATGAACAAGTGCAGGCTTGTGCTTTTTCACTGGCGCTTCACCGTGTTGACTGTGAAAACACAACCTTGCTAAGGCAAAGCATAGCATTGCTGGGAATGACAGAAGACAGAGTGTCTGAACTTTGCTCCCAAGGTGTAATTTTGAAGGGAACCGGAAAAAAACACATTTTCAATAGGGAACATTTTAAAACATTTGTTTAAAACACACTTGATTACATAAATTACAGAATGATTGCATAATTGCTGAAAAATAAAAATGCTTCAAGGGCATTTTTGTCATTTACGAAACAATCAAGTAGTAAGTTTGTAATGACTTGGGATTAATTAACATAATTACTTAATTGGTAAAGGTTTAACGGTGACATAACAGCAAATAAAAGAAAAAAAATGTAAGTACTTAATTATTTTTTCAAATTGCATTTAAATCCTGCCCCTCTTTAAAATACTGCACAATCAAGGCTAATTATCTGAACTCAAGGGTCACAGGGTCAAACGAAGGTGAACCTGGCAAACTGTGAGCTGCTAAACCTGGAAGGAGACCTTAAGTTTTAACTCTAGCTTTATGAATTTTGGATATACCAGCTAATTCACTGATGATTGTTCAAAAAGTCCATCCACACATTATCCATAACTACATATCAATGTGCAGGGTGACAGAGAGTCTGCAGCCTATTCCAGGGAGCACGGGGCAAGGATAGGATGCCAGCCCATCAAGGGGCATGCACAACACCAAGGGAAATTCAGAGATACAAAATCAACCAAAATGCCTTTGGACCATGGAAGGAAACTGAGGTACTTTAAGAAAATGCATACAAACACAAGGAGAACATTAAAACTACTGTACATATGCAGAGCCATCCAGATCATAGACGTAAACATAAAAATATTCCTTATGTACACTGAAAATAGAAAAGAAAAAAAAGATATTTGAAATCAGGATACTTGTGCCTTAGGTTCCCATTTCACCATAAAAAATGTTATCAGTAAACTAAAACGCAGTTTAGCAAGTAAATCCTATACTGAAAATACTAAAATAAGCAGCATTTTATGGGATTTGATCTCACAGCACGGTTTTTCCCAGTAAACTGAGCAATTTTACTGTGCGGAGTATTGATTAATTGTATATTCTGCCATCCCTTAAAACCTCGTAAAAGCAAACACTGATTAAACGTCATATTTTGATAGCTTCAGCAGAGAGGGTTTCAGAACGGCTGTAAGTGAAACTGAAAGCGGACCAATGGCAACAGAGCAGAGGGTATCATGGTAAATAATCTAATAAACCAAAACACAGCGATGACGTCAAACTAATGGAACAAACAAAGCCACTGTCAATGCAATTTGCAGCGGTAACTTCGTTTTTTCATTTGCAGTTTTCTTAAGTGGAAATACTAATACTAAACTCAATTAACAATTTTTTGGAGAAAAAACGGCCTAAACTTTCTACTTGTGCATTCTTACAAATGTGGTCTGCATTCGCATGTGAAACTGAGCAACGATGACGTCTTTGAGTACCAGCATCGCGTAACTGCCATAGGACAGTAAACCACACTATACATTTACAAAAGTGTCATGGATTTAAGATTTCAAATGCTAAATACTGCTGAAAATGATATGCACTATATGCATCAAAAGCTAATGCAGAAGTCTTTACCTATATCAAAAACAAAATGTATACACATAACCCTCCACTATATATACCGTGCCATCTGATCATGTCATTTTATTTATAGAATATCATACCTTGAACTACCACAGAACACTGCAAACGTCAAAGATATCGCAGTATATGTAGGACAGCAAGGCCTATCCAGGAACTTGAAACGGCAACATTTTCTAGAAGAATACCCCTTTACAAAAACATGTGCTTTAACGTATGAACTGTTAAGTATTCACTGACTCTTTTAGGTCACACGTAACGTGCTTAGTAATGCGTTGTGACGTCATGTTCAGTAGCTCACACGAATGGAGAACAACGTGGTTTGCCTTTGTTCAAACGCAAAGCCAAATCTGCCACCTGAAGTATAGAGTAGCACCTGGGTACAGGTGCTGTTCGTACCTTAATGCTTAAAAAGAAAAAAGAAATAGCTTTTAAACAGATGGCGTTACTTCACATCCATTTATATGTCTCCTGCGTGCATGTGGCTATTGCTGTGTTTATACTGGTCATAAAGTAAAATAAAAAACGTGTCCAGTGCAATAATTGTGTATTGAACACGTAACTGCACGCAGTGATCCCGATGGGAGGTTTTTGCACTGCTTACCTGGTTGGGGTCGCATGCTTTAAAAACGTGGCATGCCATCTCTGATTCGGGGTCCTCCGGCTGGCTTCTAATAAGGTAGGCAAAGTATTTAAGGTCATGACTGTTATGGATGAATCGTGATATGCACTGAGCCTTATGTTCAAATATAAAAATGGACGAGTTGTTGTTATTTGCTGGGACACAACGGATTACAGGAGGCGTGATAATGAGGTCCACTTCCCTGGCCTGAACCGGACCGAGCTCATTCTTTTCGCTTTTCCTACGAATCTCTGCCACAAGCCACGGCAACATTGGCAGTGTAGTCCGCCTGTCCAAAGATGACCATCCCATGTACCAGAGTGAAAAATTCTTATCTGGTTTCGAGGATTGATTCCCATCTTGACTGTTCGGGAAATCCATCTTTTTACAATTCAGATTTTATTGTACGAGTTTCTGCTGACTTTGGGTAAAGAATCCTTGTTTCTAAATAAAATGGCTGCTTAAAATATTATACACCGTAACTTGATTTGCAAATCAAAAACTTCCTTCCTAGTGGAAAAAAGTTACTGCATCGACTGAGTTTAACAATTTGTCCATGGCGCAGCAGCTGAAAGACCTCAGTTCACAACTCTACTCTGATGGCTGCATCGGTTTTCTTCCGCTGAAGCTATCAAATTGATAGCTGGATGGTGTCCTTGCAAATAATCGCTCTCGTTGAACTAGTTGCATGGTACGTTTAGCTCCTGCAACGGTGCTCGCCGTCTATAACCGTGGCTTTTCCGACTGTTGGCGCGTGGAAACGGTACGTCGAAGGAAAGCGAAACATCTACCAGCTCGTGACTTTAATCTGTTGTGGAAAAATTTAATACACAGATCCTATAAAAGCGCTCGGCTCATTCTTTGCTTTTGAGATCGTATCCTTTGCCATGTGTATGGATGCGTCTGCCTGCGCTTTGTTATGCTGAGAAGTGCACCGCCAGCCATGCAGTACTGCTGAGTAACAGGAGATTTAACCGTGCATGGCAGTAGGAGGAGACGATCGCCCGACAACGTACACGTTTTAAGCCTGTCCCACACTATAACCTAACTACGCCCAGCAGTTCAGGAGGCTGGATGTTTGAAAGGCAGACGCCGAGTAGGCAAGTCTGCCCGTTCGGTGTGCAACAGTGCAAGCGTTGCAAAGATTGTTCCGTCTCCCACGAGGCGAGGCACTGGTCGAGAAAATCTGATGAATTAGTGCTTTTTACTGCAACTCTTCATCTTAAAATCGGAACATCTGCGATATGCCACTGATTGTGCATGGACTGCAACGTTACACTCTAAAAAAAGTGTGCATGCAAAATAGTTGAATCTGAATGAACAACAAGCCTGTTATAATTTCACTAGCAAATGTAATCTGTTCGTGACAAAAGGCAGACCTTATAACACCAAAGAATGCAGTGTACCAAGCAACGTTACTCTTTAGCTGGTATATATAATCTGTAATAAATGGACATTTTATGTAAACCGTTATGCATTACACTTGTATATATTTTGAATAGCTGCAAAAAGTCTAGACCAAAATATTTTAATTTTCACCAAATGACAGAAACCATTTTGAAACTAAATGTAACAAGAGGAAAAAAGTTTTGTATCTTTAAATAATATGCATAACATCAATAACCTGTTACAGTGCCTTTTTGATATGTTTAACATATTACCCACTACTAAACTGTGCAGCTGGGATGAGAGCTCTGTGACACTTGTAACAAGATGCCAGAGCATGGAACCAGCTCCCCGAAATAGATAAAATATGCAGCACGTGTAACCCCATCAGAGTTGGTCTCTGAGTACACAGCCTCCTTTAGTTCAACAGAGCAGTGTCATGGTCAAAAGTTTCTGGGAGACTACCACATAACAGGCTGATTAAATATCACAAGCAAGCCAAAAATGATATACAATCATGTTTAATGTTATACTAAGTCGAGTAAAGAATGTCTGCACAGTACTGAAGGTTTTGGTATTTAACAGGACTGCTTTCTCAGTAAACATTTCTTTGTTTACAGTTTTGTAGGGAATGTTCAAAAATAATTTTTTGAAAATGTTGCCGAAGAGCTTGTGAATTATAGGGTCATTTATGAATTTATATAGGTAACTGAAGTGAAACAAATGTCCAAATCTCATTTACATTTGTAGGCATAACAATGTCAGAAATAACCAAACATTCTTTTCAGCTTCACACAGTTTCTAAAACTGTTGTAATTTCCTTAAATTGTCTGAAGAAGTTCTGGAAAAGATGACAAAAAAGGGAAAATCAGTGACAAGTTATCGTTATCTTAGAACAAAAGCTGAAAAAAAATGAAACAGATAATGTACTTTTTTTTTTTTTAAAAAAGACAAACTTGGAACAAAACATGAAATAAAAGAAACAGATCATGTATTTTTAAAATAAAGACAGACAAACCTGGAACTGTGGAACTGTCATTTCAAAAGATTTGTGGGTTATCTGCCCTGACGTGTCAGCGACTTTCAACAACAGCGACACATACGGAGAGTTGAGGGAGCGGCAGTTATCTGAACTGACTGCCATCCCCAGCTTCCATTTCACATCCACCAGCTGAAAAGAGGCAGAAGTGTAAATTGCCTGTCATCACTGTGTCTCAGTGAGATTACAAATGAGACGGGATCTTAGTGACGAGCAGGCGTCCTACCTGACCCACGTTCATCATGACCTGGGCCCCTTGACGGGTCCAGATGACACCACCCTGTTCGCTCCACATGTTATGTACAGTCTGCAGGGCACATTTCGGCCAGCCACTGCTACTCTGATCAAGCTTCGTGACCAACTGCTCTGCAGTCAGATTGTTCTTTCCTGCTAATCTGCAGATGAAATGTAATGATATTAAAAACGACATTCCCCACCAGCAGATTATTCCTCCATGTGTTAAGCCATTTATTCACTCAAGCACATCTTAATTGCTTTTTCATAATACATTTTATGACATTAGTATTGTTATACCTGAAATTAAATGAGAGCAGTTTAATAATGTCCTCAGCATCTTCCAGGTCCAGGATAACTCCAGCTTTTTGAAATCTCTGCATGAATAAAAAGTAGAAATTGTTGTAACCAGCTACTGAATACGCTCAAGTTATCAAACAGATACAAAAAAAAAAAACTCACGTCACTGATTTCAGCCACATCGACTCCTTGGGCCCGTCCCTGAAGCTGATTTAAAATCTGCTGACACTGGAGGTACAAAACGGTCGCGGTTATGACATGTCTAAGTTAAACACCTGCTAGCAGTGCATTTCTCACATATTTTGCAAGGTAGGACAGTGATGCAATTAATCTTATTAATGAAAACTTGTATATGTGAATCACCAGATACCTACCGTCATTATCTATCAAAGGTCCCCCCCCCTTGTCTGAAACTTAAAATGTCACAGTGCAACAACAAAGGCTTAGAACTTCATCAATATAGTAATTTTTAAATGTTTTCTCCAGTTTTACAAAATGGCAGAAAGTCCATCAAAAAAGGTTTCTATAAAATAAAGGTCTATAAATGTATGATCTATAATTCCCAGATTTTTTTTTCACAAATTCTACATAATGCGTGTAAAATTTCCGTCCAGTAAACCTATATTCAGACACAAGACGGGATCTTATGAGGTTTTAGGAACCAATTGATCACGTGTCTCGAAACATCTCCGTCTCTTTATAAAAGTGCACATTTAAGCAAAAATTGCGTACATAATTGGACTTAACTGTTTCTGCGAATAAGTCTGGGGGTAACCTTCCGATGTTTTCGACAATTTTGTCAACACCTATAACACAATATCATGCATAAGCATCTCAGGCAGCGAATGCTTAATGGTATGCAAATATCTCTGTGCAAATATTATATATAAATATATATAAAACGAGTTTTACTAAACTAAGCACACAAAAACGAATTATGGTTTCAGTGACTTCTGTGAAAGTTACCAATTACCAATTAAGTTACTCGTTGCGGGGAAAGACAGTGTGTGACATTAGGTTAGCATATAAACGTCACAGACAATGTATAACTAACAAAAAGCGTTCTGTTATCGTTTTTACAAAGAACATCTCACCAGGCGCTACCACTCCCCGCATCTCGGATTTTCACCTTCAGCTTCCGGGTTAGACTTCCTTCTCGCTGCTTATTGGTCGATACCTGGGTCCTTGGCATACTATTGGTCAAAGCATCTGCGTGGTTTTCACGTGATCAAAGTCTAGCATTACGACATAAACCTTCAGCTGTGACTGTAACGATATTGTGAAGTAGCTTTTTTAATGTTACGTATGTAGAGTAGAGTGGACATTAAAATTGTTTTCAAACATACGATTTGCGGAACAATGTCTTCATGAGAAACTATTCAGTAACGGAAATATACATGTTATGAACCCTATATAACGAGTAATCCAGGACTATTCAATGATGGTCCCCCGAACGTATTTCGGCTTGCATGGCACGTGCTACGCAGTGTTACTGCATTTTCATTTATTCTCTTTTCTTTTGGTGTTTTTTTTTTGTGCTGTGTAAAATATGCATGTCAAGTCTTCTGAAACGATTCTCTTTTCGAAACACGCATTCAACAAAAATTCATTCAACGTCATTATTTCCACAGTATTATTGCGACCTCTAGCGATAGTTTAACGATATTACGTGTATCGTTTTTCTCTGACTGCAAACAAGTGCGACGGACGGCCGTTTAACCCCGTTTCTTCGGCCAGTACCAAGCTAATTGCAATGAATGCATAGATATTTCTATTTCCCTAGTAAATAAGTCACTAGCATTATGGTCAAACGTCTACCGTAGTAGTAATAACAATAATAATAATAATTAATAATAATGAATAACACCAAAAATACATAAGAATCACAGTCATTTTATTCACCATGTTCAAAAACTACAAGGAATTTGTTTCGGTGGTAACATTATAGAATGTCACAATAATGTTGAGACAGAAATACACAAAACGATAAATAGAATAATTGTTAAAAACTGCTAACCATAAGAAAATGTGTTATAAAATAAAGAAATAAGCATGTACTTATGGTGAAATGACAAGATGTGGGGTACAAACCCTTTGAGGTATGTGCAAATGAGTTTATAGCCAATACAAGTTAAAATAATCCCCGCAATTCCTATTAAATAAAAATATTAGATGGACTGTCTCACTGCGAAGAATCACTCCACCTCCAAAATAGTTGCTATTGTAACACTACAAATTCAAAGTAGGTGAAATGTGATGTTCATCATTTACTGCATCAGGTTAGTTTTACATTATTTTATATATAATTATAAGTCAAGTCAAGTAAATGTTTGGTTTTAAATATGCATGACCCAGGAACATTATTCGCTCTTTGTAATAAAAATAAAACGTAAAATTCAGGTTTGATGCTAAAGATATAGAATGATTATTTTCCCTCAAAAAATGTGAATTCAATAAGGATTTATTAAACCAGCTAAAGGATATTTTTTCGTGGACATGAAGTGTAATGGCTAATTTGCAGGGCAGATTAGCTTTTCTGGGGGCCCTAGGCTGACATCAGCATGGACTCGGGTGTTACTGATTTAACTAGATTCCATTTTTCCTGCAGCAGGGCCCTGACATTTGCCGGGGCGCTAGGCTATAGCCTAGGATGGCTTAGGCACTAATCTGCCCCTTGTGGTTAACGCTGCAGCCTCATATCTCTAGGGTTGGAGTTGATTCCTGCTTCTAGCTCTGTTTAATTTGCATGATCTCCTTCTGTTTCCAACCAAAAAGCATGTGGTTCAGTGTATTGGTGCCTATAGCGTGTGAGTTTATGCTTAGATATGGACAGGCATCCAGTCCAAGGTGTCCCCTGCCTTGTGGCCTGTGCTTCCAGGGACAGACCCTGCCCTAGATAAGAGGATGTAAGGTAGGTGGATGAATGGAAGAATGAAAAATCTAAACTAAGCAATAATTAATTATATGTCCTATATGAAATATAATTTATCGTATAAAGAAAATGTTTACTTGAACCACATAGGAAAAGAGAAAAACATATCTTATTTTTAACATATGAAATTAAATTAAAGTTAAATTATATATCTTCATATTACATGAGAAGTCCCAGTACATTGCCATCATAACAGTGAACGTGCCACTGGAGAGCCTGAAAGCCCCAAACAAAGGACAGGGCGTTCTGGAGGAAGGCGGTTTATATGTTGTCAGGAGTCAACATCAACTGCGCACCACCTAATAAATAAAATAATAATAATATCTAAAAAATAAATGAACATTTATGTGATTTTGCACATACGAAGTCCAACTAAGTGGCCCTTTAAATCGTTATTAATAATATCCTAACTGGCATCCTATCCAGGGTGTACCCCAGCTTTGTGCCCTGGGGGGGTCTGCTATAGGCTCCAGACATCTGACAGCCCCCCCGTTGGAGAATCTGGTGAGGGGGACTCCCTGGTTTGCAAAATATACAGTAGCTCCCCAGATTATTTTCTTAATAAAAGTAGATTTCGTCATAATAAAAACGGGAGGCCACTGATCTGTAGTATGATGCTGTTGTGTGGCTCTGTCGGTTTGGGCTCTGTGCCCATATGGCTTTGGGTTATCATATTACTCTTGAGTCTGTGAGAAAGTCCCTTAACCACAAAAACCGCACCAGGGCTGCTGGATAAATGACTGAACTTGAGCTCTGACCCCTTTGCTTTCACATGTAGAGTGTATATGTGCGGTATAGAAAACAAGAAGGGATATATAAAAAACAGAGAATTTCCACGTAGCTGCACTCAGACTTTCGTAAGTAGCTAATAAAAGTGTCATTGTGTTATAGGGTATGCATAAAGGGCAATTTAGGGAAGCCAATTCACATAACCGGTTGGAAACCCATGCAAACGCTATAAATAATGAATAACAGGTTCTGTTTTTGTTTTCCCTTTAGGTTGGGAACATATTGAGTCTTTACTCCAAACTTCCCCTGGCATTAACCCCAGCACAAAAAACTGTGCCGGGAGCTTCATGGAATGGGCTTCCATGGCCGAGAAGCTGCATGCAAGCCTCACATCTCCAAGTGCAATGCCAAGCATTGGATGGAGTGGTGTAAAGCACGCGCCCACTGGACTCTAGAGCAGTGGAAAAGTGTTCTGTGGAGTGACGATTCACGCTTCTCTGTCTGGCAGTATGATGGACGAGTCTCAGTTTGGCAGATGCCAGGAGAATATTATCTGCCTGACTGCATTTTGCCAACTGTAGAGTTTGGTGAAGGAGGGATTATCGTATGGAGTCAGGGATAGAATAGGCCCCTTATTTCCAGTGAAGGGAACTCTTAATGCTTCAGCATACCAAGACATTTTGGACAATTCTATGCTTCCAAATTTGTGAGAACAGTTTGAGGAAGGCCTTTTTCAGTTCCAGCATGACTGTGCCCAAGTGCACAAAAGGGCCATAAAGACATGGTTGGGTGAGTCTGGTGTAGAAGAACTTGACTGGCCTGTAGAAAGCCCTGACCTCAACCCCAACAAACACATTTGGGATGAACTAGAATGGAGATTGTGAGCCAGGCCTTCATGTCCGATATCAGTACCTGACCTCATATTTGGTCTGGATGAATAGGCAAAAAATCCCACAGACACACTTCAAAATCTTGTGGAAAACCTCCCCAGAAGAGTGTCAGCTGTTATAGCTGCAAAGGGGGGACCGGCTCCATATTGACACCTATGGATTTAGAATGGGATGTCATAGAAGTTCCTGTATATGCAGGGAAACATATTATCCACAAATAAACTATTTTTAAAGATGTTTCATAGGTAAATTAAATGTTATGTAATTGTTAATTTGCAATTATTTAAATTAGTCACATTTGGGGAATTTTACATTAGGTGTAAAAAGTTCAGGCAGTTTTCTGACTTAGGGCAGTGATATTAATGTTAAATTGTGTAGTGCCCTTTTATGAAATATCACAGAGATTAATTTACTGAAATTGATGTGACTGGATGTTAAAATGGCCTCGTTTAGTGATTCATTACAGAGAATGAATGTGACATACTAGTGGACTGTACAGGAAGGACAGACATTTTTACCTCTTTTCAAGGATATGCAATTGAGGTTGCAATTGTAATTGTAATTGCAGTGGTAATTGTAATTGGTTCAGGCATCAGTAGTGCCTGAGCCTAAACCATTAGTTAAAGCACAACTGAATTGTTTTACTTTACCAGATAATCATTTCAGATGTACAAATGTAGCACACGATGGCCTAATATGTTCCCACGAGGCAGACCTCTGCTAATGAACGCTTCTTCAACGACTGTGAAAGTCAGCTCTGCCTTTGATACTGCAGATGAACCGGTGCCATCACCAATGGGAGACTGTAATTCATGACCCACAGCTGTTTACTGAGGCCATCTGTAGAACAAAGCCCAGTCATGTGACCTCCTCCCCTACACAAAATCTGCTGGAGCTCCTAGTTGCTTTAACCTTGGAAACAGGAATACATAGATGAATGGATTTCTCTGCACATCGAATGGCCCTTAAATAACTGATCCACTCAGGACCACAAACTGCTCTTTACTTAGTGGGATAGTTCATTTAGGTTATTGAAGTAAATGACTCACAGCCTGAACTCCAGGACATTACAGATTTTATTCTGTTTGCAGTATCCTCTGGTATGACAATGTATGCTACTGTTCTGTCTGGGACTTTTGCCCCTCAGGCCCACAGGCACATTAACAGAGATATTTTAGTTGTTAGTTGTCAGAGGGCCTCTTACTATTTTATATGATGGTATAGTTAGGTGTTTCCCAATCCAGTCCTTGGGGACCTGCAGACAAATCAAGTCGATCCTAAATCCAGGCCTTGTTTTCAGTTTTCCCAGGTAGTTAGTTAAATAATTACTGATTCTGATTGGCCACAGGCTTCACACCTGGCTCACAGGTAAAGGAAAGCTGGGAAACCAGCAGGGCTCGGCCCTTGAGGACCATGATTTGAATAACCCTGATGTAGACTGTCCAGCAAGGAGCTGGGAGGGAGCAAAAACATGGACCGGCTGTGGGTCCCCGAGGACTGGCTTGGGAAACACTGGTATAGTTTTAGACTGATGATTTTAAAAGGTCTGCATTAAAATGTATTTCGGTCTGGAAACAAAAATATGGGACAAATTTTATGGGACACAGAAATTCATTTAACTCAATAAAATACAGGACATGTGGCAACTCTAGATTAAAAATGTTATTAAACAGGGTTAGTTGAGGTACCTTATTAGCAGAGGCCCCTGGGCTTCAGCCTGGGTAAACCTGTGCATTAGAGCACCCCTGATCAGGCTCCAAGTTAGAAGAAGGCATATTCGAAAAGGTATATTTGCATTTGCATTGCTAGAGCATCCTTATATGAATCTGAAACACCTAACATCTAATGTCTATGACACTGCGGTAGCGTCTGCTATCTTTTATGCTGTGGTCTGCTGGTGTGGTGGAATTTCAGAGAGGGACAGGGGGAAACTTAACA
>JAODLD010000001.1:42489075-42500850 GCA_026781065.1 Mormyrops boulengeri
TTTTTTTTAAATTTTTTTTTTTTTTTTTTTTTAAAAATTAAAACCCGCCCCCCCCCCCCCCCCCAACCAGCTGCAGTGAAGTCGGCAGTGTGTCGTAGGTATTAATTCCATTGTACCCTTTAACATGCTGGGAAGAATGGATTTAATAGGTTTTGCTGGGTGCATCGGTCTGCCCTGCTAATAAACAATTTAAGGTAAAGGTATGGTAAGACCATCCCTGTGAGTTTACGGGGTGTTTAGCAGGCTGAGTGAAGGCTATGATTTCACTGCCAGTTGGTTTGGCTCCCAGACCATCAGGCAGGCAGGATTTAATTGCGTGCAGCTGTTTGTAGAGGGAAAGACGTGTGTTGAGAAGCTTAACTTCAGTAGACGAGTGGGAGGGTACTGCAGGCATTGAGGGTCATGAGCGCAGGGATGACCTCAGAAGATGCGTAAGTATACATGTTTGACTCCAGATGAGACTGTAGGGGGTTAATTGGCGGGTTGCTGTTATGTTCTAGGGCTGGTCTTTAATTAAAATATACTTTGATTTGCAAATTGCAAAGATTCCTGTAGCATCAGAGAATTAAATCATTGTTTGCTTTCATGTACATCTTGAAGTAAAAGATGAGTTAAGGAGTTTGTAGCCAGTTGTCATCTATGGCTATTGGTAAAAGTGAAGAACTTGCAAATGAAAAGTCAGATGGTTGTTGAATGTCATAAATCAGGCACTGGGTCATTGTCTATCTTCAGAACGGCCGGCTGTTTGGAACATGGTATTGGGGCGGGGGGGGCTGTTACTGAAAGCACCAATGAAATTAAAGCACTCTGGGCCTTGGCTAACCTTAGAAGTTGTGGCCAATCGCTGGATATAGTGGCAGGTGACACATCCATGTGCAGCGAAGACTTTTGGCTATGGGGGGCGGCGCTTATCTCAACGGTCAAAGGTTTTTTAAAATTCTTTTTACCTGGAAGCTGCAAGTAGATGTTGGACAAATAACCATTAGCACACATCAAAATCTGCTGGTATTTTTTAGATGAGGTGAATGTAGTTTCTTTAAAATCAAAGTCTCTGGTGAGGGGGTCTCTCTAGCTGTCAAATATGAAAATATGGCCGTATTCATCTTTTGGTGCTTTTTTGCAGAACATCTAGCATAATAAAAACTGTATGTCATAATCATTTGAGCTTGAAGATGTCTCATTAGCAAGAAGGAGGAAATGTCTGGTTTAGTGAATTTCTTGACCAGATGGATTTAGGACAACCCTGTATCTTTCTACCATTGCCAGCCTCATCTGATCCACGTCTTCTGCTTTCCATGCCAGTGGGACTCGATGTTCCATGAAGGCTCTGCTGTGGCTGCATGGTGAAATTCCCTGGATAGTTGGACCTGCTTTTTGCACTGCGGCTATGAGACTCTTGCCCTTGTGAGGTGGTCGGTCTTCCCACATAAGAAAACGCGCATGACTGAGGAGTGTGCCGCAGAGGAACTCGTGATTACTTCATGGGGTTCAGCCCTCCATAAACCAGCTATAATTGACCTGAGTTTGGTAATTCAGAAAATGTCCTTTTATATGCAACCTTCAATTACGTATGTTGCTGGATGTAAAATGAAATCATCTGACAGGGTTGTTATCCAGTCTAACAAAGATCTGTTCGGTGAGGTTGAATACCTTAGCATCTGTTTTGAGTTTTATTTTACCTTACTTTCACAAACCATTTTAAATGCCCAATTATTGGATGTTTAAACTTGATCTTAAATATGCCCATAAGAGACAAGTTAAAGTGAGGACAGAGAATTTTGTTTCAGGTCTTAAGTAGCTGACACATTTTGATAATCTCAATTTGTGCACTGCACATTTTTTATTTTTTTTTTTAAACATGGATTATATTAAGGCTTCAAGTAAATTTTACATTTTTGATTGCCTTCATATTTTGCCTTGTGGTCTAATGTTTGGTAAGTTTCCAGAGACCACTGGTTCCGAAAATGGTCTTTAATTTTGGCTCCTTTTGAAGTCTAAGGGAGCTTTTCATTTCCACCGAATTTGTTTCTTGTGACTTAGTTATGTAAAGACTTGCATTAAGGCAATTTTACAGTACAGACGCTCCTCTACTGATGAACAAGATGCGTTGCAAATGGCCGTTCACAACTTGAAATGTTCGTAAGTCGTTATTCAACATCATTTTAAGGGCATACGCAAGTACTAAGAACTAGGATGCCAGGAGTACGCACTTTACGCGGCTGGCGCGGCGGGAGTACGCACTTTACGCGGCTGGCGCGGCGGGAGTACGCACGCTACACTGCTGTTTGTGCAGGATAGGCTTTTGTGATATTTAGTCTGTTGGAATGTTGCTGTCTTTGTTATAAGATTCCTTACTTCCTTTTGAAGTAATTTTAGTTCATTCTGTAGTTTTCTGTCATCGGGGTTTTAAAGCTAAAGTTTAATATTACCCTTAAATTGCATTATTTAAAAGTGAAATCTGTTACTAAGGGTGAGGTTTGCTTGTCTCACTGTAGCAAATGATATCAGATTCGCAGCTTGACTGCTTTTTTTTTTTTTGTTTTTTGTCAGGAAGATGTAACAATAGGAACTCTGAATCTGCAGGATGCACGTTTCCGTGTCTCCCCAGCATAGCCTGAAGCACTAAAGAGCACTTGACTTCCTTTCCAGGGTCAATTATCTGCTCTGTCCACTATGAATCACCATCGTAAAAATGCTGGAGGCAATTGGTAGCATTTCACACATACTGTGAGCTCAATCTGTTCCCATGTGGTGCTCATATGGTTAGTGAACGTACAGAATGTTAGATACTGTTAATGGACAGTGTGCTGGAATGTCGTTTTACAGGTAGACATTTGTCTGCTATGTAATACACTGGAAACCTCAAACGCTGGATTACGTTGCTTTTCTTTATCCGTAGACTCTAAGCAAAATGCTGAGAAAGTGAGAGGCGCGTATAGTACTCTCCGAGCAGGTGCGTAAATGGGGTGCAGTGTGTAGAATTTTTTTCATCAGTAGTCTTGGTCATATCCGTGCCTTAAATTTAAGATCTGTTTGAGAACAGTGTAGAATGTTTTCCCATTGCTATTTGTATCATTTGTTTCATTCTTGAGAGGCTTATTTGCTTGAAACTGTAATTTTCATCTTAAAATTTAAAAAAACTCTGCCTGCATGTGTGAGTGGTTTATTATTGTAGCTTCTCCACCCATACCTTTGTTTGTTTTTGCACTGCTGCATCCATTATTAAAGTGAGCTCAGTCTTGTTATCTGCATTATTGCAGTAAAAGAACTAAGCAAATGCCCCTCGGGCTGAGATTTGCTGTTAACTATAAATCATATGTGAGTGAGTACTGACAATTACTTTGTGAAAGTAATGGTTTGTGATTAGCAAGTATTTAAAGATCTGTTTATTCATTAAGCAGCTAAACAAGGGAATACCTCCTCTAGTTCAATGAGTATGAAGTGGGGGGGGAATGAATATCTTCACAAATTAAATGGCAGGGATAAGAATATAATGGGGAAATATTTAACATACTGCCTCTTAATGACCCAGTGCCCCAATACACTTTAATGCTATCAAAGCAGCCTGTATACAAGTGTATACATGCATAGCAAAATCACATGTAAGTGAAAAATATTTTAGTACATGTATCAAAAGACAGCCTTCAGTCTCTTGTATTTCATGCACAGCATAGACCTAATGGCTGTAAATGATTTCTGAGCGTTTTCTGAATGTTATCCTACTGAAGTGGCCACCAGCCTGTAACATTTAGCATACCCCCGGTTCCTACAGTTAGGGCATTTTTTCGGCCTCCGAGGCCCCCCACCTCGCACCCTTGTTCCTGGGGGGGGCGCGTTTCAGGGCGAAGGAGCTGAGCCCTGGATGTCGTCTGCTAATGAACATGTTTTGTGCACATGTATATGTGTGTGTGTGTGTGTGTGTGTGTGTGTGTGTGTGTGTGTGTGTGTGTGTGTGTGTGTGTGTGTATATATATATATATAAAAAAGAAATAAACAAACCAAGAAGCCGATAATTATCACCGACCTACCTAATGATAGGATGGAGATGTACTAGGTAGTGCCGCTGTTGCATACATATGTTTTATGGCTAAAAGTGTATCAGCCAAGTCTTGCTGCAGGATTAACGGTCTCTCTTGTACAGTATGTGGAGCCTATTGTATATTTTATATGAAGCCGGCAATGTTTCACTTGTGTTTAGAACTGGATTAGCCTCTGAATAGCATTAATTCATTGAATCCTGAGGTTTGGGCACAGGAACCGTATGAGAACGTCACGGTTTTGAAAAATGACAGCCATAAACACACAGCTGCTGTCGACATTGATGCTGCGGCTTCTACTCGTCTCAGACCTACATGAGAGTTTTATAGGAAATGGATGTGAAAATTTCCATGACTTTCTTTCAAATTAAGCTGATCTTAAGATGTTGCAGCACATACTGTAGGTGGGTCTTACTGGGGAAGGTTTTCTAAAGGTTTCTCTCCAATTAGCCTCTATAGTGTTAGTTTCTCTGCCCAGTTTTCTATTTGTATATCTATTTTTCAGTTATTCAGGCAGAGGTGTATGGGCTGGAATCTGGTTTCTGTGTGTGTGTGTGTGTCCCCACCCATTCTGTGCTTTGCATGGCTTACTGGGAGTGGCCTTGTGGCACTGACGTTTGTTTGCTAGGTCACTGCCCCCGGTCTGTAGCAGGTAGTGCTGGAAGATTATGTGACAGTTTGTCACAGCGGCCAGCCTGCATGACAGCAGTGCCTGTTTATTTGCTGGATACCCACCACCACCCTTTCATCCTCTTGGTGTAAAGGCTGAACTTTGTGGGCGCAGACTTGGCGACGTCGTCGTCAGTAAATTCTTAAGGTTTTCATCCCGTTGACGCTCAGTGTGGGGAATCCCTTCTGCCTTTTTAACAGGACAACGTGAATGTCTTCTTGAAGGCTTGTGGCAAGCTGGGACTAAAAGAAGCACAACTGTTTCATCCAGGAGACCTGCAGGATCTGTCCACTAGAGTGAATGTAAAGTAAGTAGCTTCCTTTCGGTTCGCAGTGTTGTTGATTTCACAGGAGGCAGTAAGTTTTGTGCCAGGTTTACCAAATAGGTTGATTTTATATTTATATAGATATGTATACACACACACACAAGTTGTGTGTATTTTCTATATGTAAATATAACTTCTGGATCAGTTGCTTGTTATAGTTGATTTTAACGATCACTTTTTCCAACAGATTTATTTATTGTCCGTCATAACAATAAAATATCCTATTTTAATTTTACATACATCACACATCCTAACTGCAGACACTGTATTTAGCCTGATAGGTGCCATGATAACACGAATAATCACGAACATCAGTCCTGGCCTGTAACGCTAATGGCTCAAAATATGAACTGTTAGAATGTGGGATTGGCATTCATTTCGGTTCACTGTCTATCTGGCCAAGACTGTAATTGACACATACTTTTTGTGTTGTTCCTAAATCTGTGTTTGGGGGGGGAGTAAGGTTCTGGAATAATGAGCGTAACCCTAAAATTTGGGATGGATGAACTTTTAGGTTATAAATCCGATCTTTTCGTAGTTAATGAGTAGCGTAATGGGTGTATGCCTGAGCTGCTGTCAAGCTTTCGTTTGTTTTGTGTGTCTGGTGGCACAAGCAAATGTGACCTCAAGAGGAGACACTGAATCCCAGCTGTATATTAGACTGCTTGTCCCACATCTTCTGATTCATTTGACAAATTTTCTTTAGGTGGCTTACTTGGTGACTTATAGCAGTAACAATTAAAGCAATTAACTGTGCTCAAAGTCAAATTTTTTTTTTTACAGTACTTTTTTGAAAGATTTAAGTTATGGAACTGGAGTGATGATCAAGAGACTGGTGATTCAGGTAATGGGGTGATCTGCTGTTGTGTCCTTGAGTGTAGACCTGCATGGCTTATGTTTAATGTAAATACAATGTATCTGTGTGTGTGTGGGTTGTGTGCGCGCACGCACGCACGCACACACGCACGCGCACGCACACACACACGCGCACACACACACATACACACATACGCACGCACACATAAAGCTATATATTTCTTCCTGAGTTTTGTATTGAACTATGTGTAGATCCCCAAAAAAGCTCCTATCAAGCATGAGGGGAAAAAAAAAACTTGGTGGGGGGAAATATTTGGTCAGTGCTTGTTCCTCTTTTAGCACAGTGGCATGTTATTTGGCTTCCGCTGTGCAGGTGGCAATCAGAGGTACTTGGGAGGCCTTAGGTCACATGCAGAGGTCGATGGGGGCCGAGGCCCTGGGGGCAGGGGGCAGGGCCTCGAGGCCGGGATTTCCCCTCGACTTTTCCCGTGCAGTCGCCCATTACGGACTCGCCTGTCTGAGTGAGCTCCCCTCTCTGCTTGGCTGGCATTGTATAAAGCCCTCACTGCTTCTGGACAGTAACACACCACACCCTTCCTTCCTTAGCAACTAGGCCTCGCTGTTTCTCTGGGCGGCAAACAAGCAGTTTCCAGGTTGTAAACGCCAAACCCCTGGCCGTAACTCCAGCATTCACATGGTGCTTCAATGCCGGAGCTCAGTCCTGCTAATTATAGAGCCAGAAAGTCCTATTTGTGACATTGGGTTCTGCGAATCTGAAGCATAGCCTTTTAATCTACTGAGAACATTTGTCTCTTGTATCTGTACAGCCCCCAGTATGTTTGTGTGTTTAAGAAAGTCCTTGTTTGTCTTGCTTTGGCAGTCGGAGATCTGTGCAAATTTAGTTTGAAATTTGAACTCCTGAATCCCCGCAGCTGTCACCCCGCTCAGCGTTTATGTTAATGTGACTCCCACAACGTGAACTCGTGTCGTCTCCAGTGAGGTGGCAGTGAGGCATGAGGCCAGTCACCTCTTGTTATTGCGAGTTCAGAACATTTTATGTAACATTTACAGAACGTGGAAGCTTTTCTGTCAGAATGCTCGGATATTAAGTTGCCACTGCATTGTCACGCACACGAAAGGAAATTGTAATTCTGCAGAGCATCAGATGGCTGGAACAAAGAACACTGAACAATGAATACTGAACACTAAATACTGTTTGTGTGTTGTTTTTTGTTTCTTTTTTTTTTAAAAAAAAAGCAATGCACAACAATTTAAGGTCCTTGTCGCCAGGACACACAGGTTGACTGAGTAGAGGCGACTTTTGCCTGAAGGTTACTGTGAATTTTCTTGGATGATTATTGTAATTTTGTTCACTTTTGTCGTACAGTAATTAAAATCTTTTGTGTGTATGAGGACCAAAGATCCTTTTATTAGATAACCAGTTCAGAGACACTTGTACATAGCTTGCATGGGGAAGTATTTATGGTTTTTCCCCACTAAGTATCAGGTCAGTGTTTCCCTTAGAAGTTCTTCTACTGAGGGCCAAACATTGCATCAGTGACCGGCAGCAGCAGCTCACTGGATTGGAGATGTCCATGAGAATGCAGCTGAAAATGTTGAGTCGCTCATATATCATTTTAAGGTCAAAAGAAATATTGCACAGGCAGAGGCCTTAATGGTCAAGTTTTTGTACGCGTGTCAAATACACGGTAGCCAATCTAAGATGAGTTCTTTGTTGTCGTTCTGCATATTTCAAGGCCTTTGATACTGTATATTGTGACTCCCCATGTCGTGTCGGAGAAGGATACAGACGTCAGCCGCAAAGGAATGCGCCTGGGTGTTCTGCGCAGATCGCTATCACATTGGGATTAGCAATGAGCGTGCTCTCCTTGAGTCATCAGACCGTTAGGGACAAGGTGAGCATCTCGGTACCAAGCACCTCTGTCCTCACATCTATTTCTGGTGCTGATTTCATGTCCGGCCCACACCTCCACTAGGCGTGTGTGTTCATTTCCTGTTCCAGCCGCATTTTGCGGTTCTGAGGTGTGATGAAGACTATATTTTAGGTATTTTACCTACGGGTGAGCAGTTGCTCTGGGCTTTAACTTATTCATGGTCATCGGTGACGCTGTCTGATGCAGATACTGAGCACATTTCTTTGTGTAGTCTACGTCTCTAGACATGATACATATAATCATGACCCTTGCATGGTATGACAAACTTTGTGATATAACGTATAATAGACAAAAATCATTTTATATATTGTATCATACATAGATATGTCTTGCTGACTGTATAAAGATCTTGTCATTATACCACGTGATTCCTTCTCCGTCTGTGGAATTTAGATATTGCTTCTGTGTTAGTACTTTTTCTGATCAATTATTCTTTTGCTTAAATAGTTTGACAGTTTGACAGAAATGGGACTTTAAATATCTGCAGTGATAACTAGTGAATTAACAAATGAATGTTTTGGAGTGACAAAGTTCTGATTTTTCTACAGTAAAGTTGCTTGTTTCCTACCTTACAGATACTGTCCATAAAAGGCTAATGATGACTGAAGCATTTGATCTTTGAACCTTTTGGTCCATTAAACATTTTACCTTTAAAGTAATTACTGTTCACCTATTCAATAGGTATACTCAAAGATGGCCGGAGGTGGACAATCTTATCCTCACAGGGCAGGTGTGTATTAAGGTTTTTGGGGTAACCTTTAGGTCAGCTGTTCAAACCCAGGTGTAACTCTTCAGCCAATCAGTCCTCTAATTTGTAATCTAATCATAATTAGATTACAATGCGAAAACCCGCATACACACCGGCTCTTTCTGGATAAGATTGCCCGCCCCTGCTGTAGACCCACTCAGTGGACTGATTTGTTTTCAAACTCGTAAGCACACTATAAGTTGTTTTTTGTTGATATGTCATTGCTAGAGTCCCTCTATGGAAGGTGCTACTATATCTTGTGTTCTTATTCTGGATGAATAATGCAGGTGGCCTACCCTGTTTGCACTGTGGGCGTGTGGTAGTGTTTGGCTACGTATTCTACAATGACGGCATGATATGCCTAACGGTGCTTTATCACGATGCGTGTCTTGCGCGGTTTACCATACAAGGCAACGCCAACCTTGGGCTTCCGCCTTGGGACCTGCTGGGCTGGACGCTGGAAGGCCAGACTCGCCCTATTTGCCTGCAAACAGGAGTCTGTGTTAGATAGGAGCTGATGTCATTGCTGATGTATCCATTTAATCATGTATTTGCATGTCAAGGCAATCCCCCCCCTTTTTAAGTAGCGCTTGCGTCTCAATTTGTTGTCCTACAGAGATCGGAACATTACTGACAGCATATGAATTGCTGCAGAGAAATTAGCATTATTATTGTTTTTTTTTCTCTGGCTGTTTACTCACATAGCTGCATCGTCGACTCGGCGATCCACACATTTTTGCTCCTTACTGTGGGCAGTGCTCACCAATTCTTATATTCTCAGTATCAGCAGCACTTTTTTCACAAGCTGCTGTAGTATAGTGTGAGTAAAGTGTCTGTAGAAAAATGTGTGACCTGTTCTACATGGTGACTGATATCCCCATAGCGTCCAGGCTCTCCCAGGTGTCAAGTAGAGCACTAAAGACTATGGATCACTTAATGCGTCTCTCAGGGACCTACCTATTAAGTGTAGACATGCCCTGACAGACCGCTACATTTCCCCTGCCAGTCTGATGGAATGGTAATTGACAGGTTTCAGTTTGCTTTTTCTTCTCCGTTTCCCCCCCCCCCTAGCAACAGGGCAGAGAGAGCATGAATTTGAGATGTCACAATCGATTCCACCGGTTATGGCATCTTTGTGTGTGTGTACACATATACACAGTACAGTGTAAAAGTCTTAGGATGGAAAGCCTGCTGCATACCGGCACTCCTGGATCAGGGCTGCCTAACCCTGGTTTAAATGATCATGTCGAAACTTCTCTTAATGTCACCCCATAATTTGCAGCCGGTGCGTAATGCTCACATGTATTTTTGATGCGGCCGCTAGCACACCATGTACAGTATGGCTGAGTGATCAGTTTTTCTACATTTATATATTAAACTCTGGAGGTGCCGCAGGTGTTTTAATTATTTTTTTTTTATCTAGAGCAGGGTTCTCAAACTGCAGTCCTGGAGGGCCGGAGCCCTGTGTAGCTTAGTTCTTTCCCTGTTCCAACAGAAATGATTCAACTCAAGAGCTGTGGGGTAATTAGGTAAGTAGTTGAATCAGGGGTTTTTAATGAAGGTAAACCAAAAACTGTACAGGGCTCTGGCCTTCCAGGACTGGAGTTTGAGACCCCTGATCTAGAGGGACATGTGGGTTATGAACTCCAGCCCCGTTTGGCAGGTGTGTTGTGGTGAATGTGGTCAAAGGTTTGCTTGGTTGTCACCTCAGGCTTTGCTGAAAACCAAACAAGATTTTCAGTGCTTTTAAAGGTCAGAGGCTTTTGAATCGCTAACAAGCACATTTAGCCATTTCTGTGAATATGGTGTGCCAGACAGAATGGGTGTTTTGGACGGAAATTGGAATGCCCGGAATCTTCTGCAATTATTTCCCCTCCGAGTTGTGGGAAGATGACCACCAACTCTTCAGTGAACTCGAAGTCTGGCTTTCCAGCTACTCCCTGTACTCAGGAGAATAAAGCAGTGTGTGGTAACACTGAGTATCTCTGTCCTCAGATTGGTATTATTTTGGAAGGTCTGGAAACCAACGATATGCACACTGCTTAGCATTTTGTTCCAAACCTGAGTGCTCAGGCTTGGATACTTTCAGGTTTTGCTGACATGCCCTGTAATTTAATTCTATAACTGAAACAATATTTTTCCACAAGAATTTGGAGTCATAACCTGAGCCCAACTTCTTGGTTGTAGTACGTTTTGGCAGCCGTCACAAGCCAGGCCTTTCTGGGTAGGTTTTGTACACCAGCTTGCTGTGGTTTTGATGTTTGTATGTTTGCAGGGAGGTTCTCCCTGGCTGGTAGCGGTTGGCGTCCCGGCTAAGACAGCATGGCCTGGATCCTATGACTTAGCTAGTGTCGTCATCCCAGGTGTCACAAAAGGTAGCTTCTTAGTACATTTACTTAGTAAAAATTTGTACCTTTGCTTGTTCCTGGGGCTGTACCCTCGAGGGTCTGCCAATTATACCCTTTCCTGTAGGTAATCGTACCTTTTAAGATACAAATATGGACTCTGTGGAACATTTCTGTACCATTAATGGTACATTATTTGTACCTTTTGGGATGTTCCTCAGAGTCCATTTCTGAACCTTAAAAAGTACAAATACAAGGGTACAGCCCCAGTGACAAGCAAAGGTGCAACTTTTTACCTTTTTGAGGCAAATTCTGGAGGAACAGCCATATCTTTCTGAAACAAAGAATCTGGTTCAAATGATTTGATAAAATATCACCCCAGTTTTTATGAGAAGTTATAGCACACGTCTTTCATAATGTTGATTTATAAAAATCTTTTACAACCCTATATGGGCCAAAAGTTACTTGAGAAGCGGCGATACCTGCCTAAATTTGCCATTAACTAACTAGCCACCTGTTGGAGATTATTAATAGTGCTCTCCTTCCAGCCAGAATGGTAATATAATTTCTGTTGTGACATTGGAAGGTTTTGTTTTTGCACAGATACCTGTAAGAGCTAGGCACTTATGAGAACTGGTATCCCAGACTGCAAATGTGAAACCCAGTCAGAGTGACTGATGCAGTTTTAATTTAGTGTTTCAGCGCTGGTGGAGCCAGACGCATTCAGTTGCGGGGCAGCAACGCGGAGGTCCACTTTTAGCAGATTGAAACCCATCTGTGGGTCAGAGGCAAAACTGAAACTCAGGTGTCAGAAGAGAATGTTCTCGTTATCCCTGGCAGGTTTCGCCGTCTTTGACACAGAATACCACTCAGAGCATG
>JAODLD010000001.1:42500950-42514016 GCA_026781065.1 Mormyrops boulengeri
CCCCCAACATTGCGCAGGCCGGACGCCCAGACATGGACCCCCCCCCCCCGGCGGCACCCCCGGGGGAGCCCAGGCCACCCCGCCGCAGGGGGGCCCCCCCCCGGGCAAAGAGGTACCAGAGTTCTCTGGGGTGGATCCATGTGACACCATTTCCCGAACCTCACTGCTGTCGTTCTCCTCGAGACAATGCGTTGCGTAGAGATGGACGGCGGCATCTTTGGGCCCCCTTGGGTCTCGCATTCTTCACAATTCTTAGGATGGGCGCATGATCAGTGAGTTTGAGCACATGGTGTTTGCAGGTAGCCAGGCTACCAGGCTAACATAAGGACAACTGTACGGTCGATTTGCGAACACACTTTTGGCGCCCTTCCACCTGGTGTTACTGAGGGACTGTCCTTGAGCTACTGTGGAGAATTCCTACCTTCAGTTGTTACTGGATAGCGTGGCGTTATTTAGTAGCTATTTTGTGAGGTTTAGCGTAAATTTTATACTTTTTAAGCTTATTGATAGTTATCTAACCTGACCCTATGACTGAGCAAAAAAATGCACAAATTAGCTAAATGGCTTTTAATTTTGTGGCAAGTACGTCATAAGAGAAACTGAAATTTGCTCATCGTCAAAACCTTTTCTTTTTGTATATGGCAAACTCTCTTCCACAGGCTCGTTACCTTGCGCCATGTTCATTATGCACCTCGTTAGGTCACCGTTGTTATAGGGTACTGCCAGCAGGGGGCAGTCCCTGTAACAGCATGCTCTTCTGTGAGGGGACAGACATTGTAAGTGTGTGAAGCTTCACAGCAGGGCTGTTTATGCTGGGAGGTTGTGGGATGGGTGTTTGGGGGGGGGGGGGCTGCAGTGGCTGCACTTTTATTTTCTAATGCAGTCAGTGTGGAGCACACGGTTGGACATTGGTTATTTTCTTATTGTCTTTTTCCCACTTTGGACAATCTAACCACTTGTATCTCTTCCCTTTCAGAAAGGAGGAAACTAAGAGACGACTCAAAAATGTAAGTGGTCAATCCAAAACTAATCTAAAATCTTTTGTACTTCAACAGCCTCATTGCATGTCTTTCCAACAGTGTAGTGCTTTTCTACTGATCCTTCTGGCCCATGATGTCTGTAGAAAGCTTATTTGAGAAATGTGTGTTTGTGGCAAAAGTCGGTTTACATCCAATGTTTACATCCCATTCTTGTACAGTAGGAGCTGAGTGGTCTTATTGTAGCATAGCAGTGTGCCAAAATGCGCTAGATGCGGTTCTTTCCCCTGTTTCACTATGGTTTTTGGCTTTCAGCAGTATACTGTTTTGTGTGTGGTCAGCATGCTGCATAGATGGGGGCTTCTGGATGAACCTATTAAAGAACACAAAGGCCTGTTGCATGTGAACTGAGACCCCCCATGTCACTGCATTGGCTACACTATCACCCCACAGACCTTTGCTGGAAAACCATTCATAGCCGTCCAGATATAAAACGGCTAAATATAAAGAGCCACACGCAAATGTGTCTCCCTGCTGGGCTTGTTGAGGGAGCCAGAGGCTTGTGATGCACATGCAGATGAGGTTGTTGCATATCGCTGATATTTTATTCGGTCTTGTAATCCAGCAGGGCCAAGGCCATTATAAATGTACTGAAATGCACGCCGGCAAGCTGACTTTGCACCTACCGCGTCGTAAAACACAATGGAAAAAACAATTAAACAAGTCGTGTTCCTTTTCTGGTAGGTTTTAATCACCATTTACTGGTTGGGAAGAAAAGCACAAGCTGACCCTTTCTATAATGGACCTCACCTGAACCTGAAAGCCTTTGAGGGATTATTGGGCATTGCACTGTCTAAGGTAATCTTTTTTGAAACTCTTCTTTTTGACGATATTTGATATTGATACACAAGTCTTCAGAGTAGTCTTGCCTTTTTTTTTTTTTTTTCTTTCCCTGAGTTTCAGTTCACCTTCCGATAGATTCTATTCTTCGTTGTTAAACATTATTCTTAACTGTGGTGCGTATTTTCTCCCTGGTTTCTAAAAATGAACGAGCACTTTGTCTTGCAATGCATTTTCCACACAGGCATTTCAGTGGTGTTACCTTTACAAAGTTCAGATCACATTTTATACTGAAAAGCCTTTGGATTCTGCATACTTGGTGAAATAAAACTTTGGCTTTAGGTTAGATTTTTACCGTAAGATGAAGTTCTGTGAGCTGTGCTGGATTCTCTTGTCTTGTGGGGAGTTTTTGACTATAGAACCATACATTCATCTCGGAATGTTTTTCTGGCTAAAGCAAATAGTTAAACCTCTTACATGAAAATTAATGATCCATATGGCAGGAAAATACGGTAAAAGAAATGTAATGAAAATAACGTAACATCCATTTCCCCTAAAATAGTCATGCTGAATGTAATCCCCTAGGTGGGTATAGTACTTTGTTCTGGCATATTGATCATGTTTATGCAAAGAACCGGATAACTTCAGTTACTTTTTTGGGCATTATGAAATGAATTACTTAAGAACTAGTGTAGTTAATAATTGATAGTGGAAGTATACTCCAGCAGATCCCTCATCCTTTAATATGTTTGACCTAAATTAGAGAAGGTAAACAAGTTAAATTACGTGTTTTTATTATAAATATTCACATGCACAAAAAGTTAACCGTTATTTGTTGTTCCCCTTCTTTGGCTTTTGTGTGAACTGTTTGTCCTTTGTATATTAAGCAGGACCACAAATATTTCTACTCCTAACTTTATTTTAATGATTTCTTACAAGTACTGAAAACTGATACATGATGTGTGCTATATTCAGTAGTGTTTGGCTTCAGCGCTGAAGGAACAATAGTTTTAATCTCAAGTATATCTGACCAGATCGGGCCAAAGAGTGAGCCGCACTTCTTTTGAAAGGCCTTCACAAACACGAGGCTGAATGTCATGTCCCAGGCACTAGAGGATTCGGCAGGGCAGAAGGGCAGTGTCCGGGACAGCGGCTTCGGCGACGGCTGGTACGTGGAGAAAGACGAGCTCATCTCCTTGCCGTCTGGTCACAGGAGGGAGGATTCCCTGGATAGTCTGGACTCCGTAGAGTCCAGACCTCTGAGCATCTCGTCTGAGGCCACTCTCAAAGGCAGCAGCGAAGGTATGGACTCCTCAATGCACATTAGCCCCCTTTAGTAGTGGGAGGGGGGTATTGATGGTGTGGTATTTTATTTATTTATTTTTTTCTAAAATCAGTGGAGTACTGACATAGGAGGGTATATTAAACAGCGTGTTCATGTATCAAATTATTCTTAAATGTGCCAACAGATAATGTTCTTTTTTCTTCATGCCATTTGATTTTTACATTACCACGTAATATTGAAAGTAGCACTCCCCCTAGTGGCTCGTTGCTGCTTTTCGCGAAAACGTTGAACAAACTAGAACTCCTGCTATTGGAATTCCTTGGTGATAAACTTGCAACTTGAGTAATAAACCACTTAATGCCTCTTAATACTAATATTGCAGAATTATTTTGTTTTAGTTTGAAATACTGTATTTCTAACTATATATTGAATATTTCTAAAGTATTGTTCAAATGCAACATATCTAATAGTTGTTATGTAATAAACATTTGTCTTGCCATAAACTTACACATTTTTTATTTTTTCCCCCGGAATGTGAACGGTCAGGCTGTATGTTTGTGCGACCTGCATGTATTTTGCAGGCGAAGGTGTTCTGTCTTTTCATAGATTCAGTGGATCCATCTGATAAGGGGATTAGAAACCAGAATGTGTTTTATTTTAATTTTTTTTTTTTTTTTTTGACTTTTGAAGTTAAGGATGTGAAATTTTTCAGAAACTTGAGCTTTTGAAGTATTATCTTTTTAGACTTTCCATGAAAATCAGATCAGGAATGTCTCTGAATTTAAATTTCAAATCCATTATCTTGCAATTCAGAGAGCCTGTTATGATATGCTAAATTACCATAATGGCTTGACCTTTGCAAATGGGGATTCTGATGTTTGATAAGACTGTAAAATTTGCTGGGAGCTGGTAGGAACTTTTCCCTCCTCATGCACCTATGTGAGAGATTCCTCCTCACTTTCATACCACAGTGCTAATGACTGCTCACTGGCTCGCCATACTTCAATCGTTGTTTATGTACTGCTCCAGCCAATGGTGGGCCACGAATGTCCGCTCATAACCCCGCTTCTGTTCCCTGCCCCCGCCCGCTCAGGCTGCGGCAGCGACGTAGAGCCAGACCTTGGCTTCAGGATGGCTGACAGCAAGGAGACTCTCCAGTATCGCCGCTCCCTGGTTATCGAACCCAGGAGCACCACACAGTTCAATCAGTTCCTGCCCAGCAAGGACAAGCAGACGGGTTATATCCCAGCACCTCTGCGGAAGAAGCGGGCCGAACGCCACGAGGACCACAGGCGGAGCTGGGCCAGTCCGATGTACACTGAGGAGGATGGCACCTTCACTAGGTAATGAATCCCTTATGTACCTGTGTTGCTTTTCCTGGAAGTAACATGGGAACATCTGTGGATGGACTATAGGCAGTACATACTATTGTTTGTGTGGGCAACATCTACAAAGATTTGGATGCTGGTTTTCTACTTGCCTCGCTGTGCAGAAACCTAACTTTTATTGTTTGAGAGAGAGCTATCCTTTAACATGCTTACATTTCTTTTCATGGGTAAACCGATAATGTTCTTTCCAAATCTGGAGAGAGGTTATTTTGTTTGTAACGCACTCCTATTGAGCTTGTGTTTTTGACCAGATTATGCAGATGTTTGACAGCCCATTCGCTTCACCCACCGCTATTTGTTGGTTTTTTTTGTATGGGTATGACTGGTACTGCCGGCCATTCTCAGCAAGGATAGATCTAGTACGGGCCCCGCCCACCAGAACGGGTATGCTTCGTTGGCTGGCCCAGTGGATTGGGCGTATGATAGCGAGAGCGACTCTGACGCTGGTCGGCCGGAGCCAGACGTGGTGCTGGATGACCTGGCCAGCCGGAGGTTCCGCAGCCCATCCCCAGTGCCTCCGACCAACTATGCCGTGCCCATGAGCCCACGGCTGCTGAGTGCCCCGCCTGTCTTCTCCAGTGCTCCTAATACCCTGCGAAAGACAGTGGCCTTCCTCAGGTCAGAAATCTGCAAGAGAGCTGTGCTCGTTTTTGCCTTGCTCCTACTAAGAGACTGCCATTCTCGTGATCTCTAACTCCCGTGCCATCACTAACGGATTGGTTGAGTTGCTAACTTTCCCGTTGGGGTTTTCCAGTGCCCCAGCAGAGTGTTTTTGGATATTTTATTTTACTGTCAGTCTTCCCTCTCCCTTATCCAATCTGTGGACCCTGGGCTTGTTCTCCACTAACCCCGGCATACTGGCCTGGAGGCAGTGTGTACGGAAAGCGTGAGTGAGCCTCGCTGCCGTGTATGCTGTGTACCATGCCCAGGATAGCCTCCCCTTGGCTGACACGCTTGGCTGTGTCTCAAGCAGCGGTGCCTCTTCGTCGCCCCCACCTGGCAGGACACGGGCACATGTCAGTGACGTCCCCTTCAGTGACTTGTACTACGACTCGGAAGATGAAGATGAGGATGAGATGGGCCATGCTGATCCCGTTCAGGATGACCTCTATACGCGCAAGATAGGCCTGCTGTTGCAATCCTCCATCAGTGAATCATACAATAAGTTCCTGCCTAAGTTCTGGACACCGGAGGAGGACGCACACGTGAAGAGAATCAAGCTGGGATCACAGCGCCGTCCGTGGTACAGGAAGATGCAGGGATTCAGGTGTGTCTGGGGTCAGAGCCCTTCTGCCAATTTTCCTGTCACTTTGCTTAGTTCTGTGCCTTTTCATTTTGTGTTTATACATTTTAATTGGTGGTAGTGGTATAGGAGGCATCTTGCAGTTTCATAGTGCACCCTTTCTTCTGTTTTGCTCTTTCATTTCCTGTTTTACTTTTGCATTGTTGGGCTGTATCTTCTTCACTGTGCTCTGGTGTCCTTCTGACTTTCTCTATCTCTCTCGTCTGCACCCTCCTTTCTTCTGGCTGTAGTAAAACGATGTCCAGTTCGTCATCAGAGGATTCGGACTGTGATGTCAGTCCCTGGCATGCAGCGCCCCTGTCTGACCAGCCGCATTCTCACACGCCCCCCAGTCACCCACATGTACTCGGAAGCTCCTCCCACCCTAACCTCCACCATCTCACGGCTCAAAGGTCGCTGCATGATTGCCAAAGGAAAGACGCTCACTCATAATGACAATCACCGTCAATATAGCCTTTTTCCTGGGTGATTTTCTAGAATTAAGTTTAATAGACGATTATGATAGACTTAATAGGTTCTGGCAAGCTAGTGTCACGTAATTGTGTAGCTTTTCTGAAAATTTATGATTTTTCCCCCCATATCTCAGTACAGAAGTGTTAAAGGTACTGTGTGTGCTAGGCCAAAGTATTTTAAAAGTATTTTAAACACAGCGTAACAGTAATAAGCCAGGAAGTCCCACCCCCCCCACTTATCTCAGTGACTCTTGGCTTTGCTTTGGTATTCAGTTCTGCTACATTTAAAACTTCTCCTTTCTGCTTCTCTCTCTTCTTGCCCACATGCAGTTCTCACATGCTGCCTCACATAGTCTTACAGCCCCACACAAGCCATACAGCCCCCTGTCAGACAGGGTCTCCCAGGCTAGATCCCTCCTTTAGCCCCCAGCTAGTTAAATGTACAAAGGGCTCCACCCTGGAGTCCCTCTACCCCTTTGAGGCTTATGGTGCTATGGCAGACGACCTCCCAGATCTGGAGAACGATGACATGTTTGCCCGTCGCACCAATAACTTCCTCAGGGGAACGAGCCTAGCCAGTCAGAAGTTTCAGAGCAGAATGAGTGTTGACTCCCCCTCATGGCCAGAAGTCGCCATAGTCACCCAGCCCCGGAGGGGTGCGTCTGTGACCCCAGACATAGAACGGGATGACCTGGTCTTCCGCAAATTAAACCTCCACAAGGCAGAGCACCCTCGATCCGGTGCCCCTGACTCCTGCCATGCCTTGCCCATCCCAAAGCCCCATGAGCTGCCCGGCAAGCTTCAGTCACGTCTCCTCTGCATCCCCTGCCCCCCCCAATCAGAGGATGAGGCCCAGGGCAGCCAGGAAGAGCGGGTGCCCGCCAAAGGCGATGACATGCTCATCAGGAGGCTGTCAGCCGGGAACCCGTCCACTGCCTGTCGAGCGACTCCTGTCGTGCCTCCGACCTGCAGCGACAAGGACCTGGACAAGTGGCTAGCCATCCGCGAGGCCAGCCGTCTGCGCTATAAGAAGAAGCTGATGGTGGAGAGGTTAGGCTTTTGCAACCCTAAGGAATGACTGCCACCACTCACCACCACCACCATGCATCCATCCATTTTTGTGCTTATTGTGAGTGAGCCTTAACCTCGGTTTTCCAGCTCGCATGTCAATGTTTAAAATGGAATGCCAGTACACGCTACATGTGGGGACTTTTGAGGGCAAACTGCTTAATTTATGACTCATCCAATGCAACAAAGTGTTTAGATCATGCCTTGTGTCTTAAGGATGGCATCAACCAAAGACAGTTCAGTACTGAAATGCTTACTAGTCCTTAAATGTATTCTGATCTTACTATACGATATACAAATGAAGCCCCAACTCATGATATATACTGTAATATTATTTATAATTGATTAAAATTAGGAGCCAAATGCTTCTATCCTGCAATTACTGGCATGACCAAAGAGAAATCCTGGTTATTCCATCTGGTGTTTTTGTGGCATTGTACAAGGTTGACATTTGCCTGTCTGTACTTATGACCAATAAAAGACAAAGCAGTGTGAAGCATGTGTAATTGGTGCATTAAGGGACCCTCACTTTCAAATCACTGACGTTTGGGAAGGGGAAGGGGGTATGCTCTTGGGCTAGCTTAAAGAATTCGCACGGAGCTAACGACTGCAATGAACGGAGAAATGAGGAGTATTTTGACCGTGAGTAAGATCCAAATATAAGACGAGCAGGTAACAAACATGTGCATTGAGACGGTGCGAAGCAGCGTTTGCTATTGCTGCTCTTCTGCTGAAATTTCTCATCCCTGTGTTACCACATCAACCAGGCTGTGCGTCTAGGACCGACTTGAACTCATTTAAACAGTGCTTTTAAAATATAATGCTTTTTCCCATAATGCACATCTTCTTTTTTTTTAACACTGAAAATGTCTGTACTGTAAATGCTTAATTTTAGATGTAAAGACACACAACCAAGTCATTATTAAAGCTTTTTTCTTTTGTGTGGGAAATTACCTAAGCATTTCCAATGACGTCGTCATCCTCCTTACTGCTGTCTCAGTCTAAAAAAAGTGAGTTGTTAAATATATGGTGTGTGTTTTTTTTTTTTTTTTTTTGCCCACCTTGGAGACTGACTCCATTGTGTTGCACGCAAATTCTGTCCCTCGTGATTCAAAGGAAAGCGGAAAAGGGAAAAGCCATGCTTGTTTTTCCTGGACTGCTCTTAGACTTCTTTTTTCTTTTTTTAAAAAAGTCATAAGACTGCACGTGTGTGTGTGTGTGTCCAGTAACTGGAAACTGGGTGACTGGTGCTCTGGTGTGACCCAGTCTGTCTGTGGTTTTTCTTTTGGTCTCCTAGACTGCTCCAGAAGGGCTCTGGTAGTAATGGGTGAGTCAAATGCTGCATTGAGGCATGCCTTGCCCTTGCTCCCATAATGCTTTGTGTCCATCCTCCACCATTGATGTCACTCTGCATGTTGCAGTTTGCATTGTGCTGCTTTGAATCCTGTGCAATACATTTATATTGTGGTGGGATATTTTATGTCTATTAATAACAGGCGGGTAAGTCAAAATCATTGTCATTGAAGTGTGATTGGCGCTCTTATTCTTTTGAGAGCTTTGGATTGTGTCCTCTTTGTATCTATAATAAGTGAGTTGACTGTATAAAGATTCAGTGTCGAAGGCTTTAAAAATAAGAATTGCTTGAAAACTGTTTCATACCTGCTTAGTATCATTTAGCTGTCTAACTCGTCATGTGCATGTGCTCGCAAATTACCTGTTATGTGACAATTTCCTTTTTTCTGAGGTCCTTGAGTTCATTTTTTGTACGTTCGCTGTTATCAAGATGGAAATTTCGTTTCGTCAGTACCTTTTGAATCCTGTGCTCTGCTCGTCCAATCTTTTCGTATGCCCAAAGGAATCCTGTTTGCGGGAGAGGTGGGGCTGGGGTGGGGGGAATATCTCTGGAATGATTACACTAGAAATTCTTCTTGGTAGGTGATGAAATTGTAGGTAAATTAGAAATGCCTCAATACTGGTATCAAGAATTATATTGTGTGACTGCAGAAGTAATTTTGAAAAGCTTAGGTAAGTATTTGAGAACTGCTCTATACTTGACTCAATGAAATATATATGATAATCATAATATATATGATGCTGGTAGAAGAGTTGCCTTGTCAGGGTTTTTGTGTAACATTTTCTCTCTGTTCCAATGAATCTCATATCCGGTACTTAGTTAAATTGTCAATAGTTTAGCATGGTCAGGTCCTTGTGGAAGGGCAATAGTTACTGCTTTTCTCCCCAAACAAGCAAGGAGAGAACGAAAGGGGAAGGCTGTGCACATTAGCTTTGACGTCCTGTTGTTCCGTGGCCAAAACAGGAGCAAATCTGTGAGCGAGATCCCAGAGGAGCCAACGGTGCTGCGGCAGGTCCGCTACGAAGATCTGCAGAAGATCCGAGCTCAGGTGAAGGAGTGCGAGGACAAGTGGCAGGAAGTGAGTATGCCTGCCGTCAGGGGCACTCGGCCGCGAGGGAAGGGGGGGGGTCATGATCTCAGAACCTCAGGCAGAACAGGGTGCTGTGCAGAAACTAACATCAGCCTGTAAAAAGATTAAACTTTAAAAAACAAAATTACACATTCCTCCAGAACTCTGTAAATAGAATAGCTTTATATAGAATTATAATTTTTGAACCTTTTTTTAATCTTCTTTTTTTCTTCTCTCCTTCTTAGTATTGTTTTTTTTTTTAGTGCCGCAAAGTCAAAAAAGCAGGTTATTTTTGGGTAATGTCCAAAGCCTGTCTGTGTTTGCTCACAGAAAGGAGGTTCTTTGTTTGCCTGATGGCCTTTCATAGAGCTAAAGATAAACGACCATTGCAGAGACTGACCCCCAGTGCGTCCTCTGTGAATGAGTCTCTGGCACAGCTGTATTCATCATGCTTCTCCTCCTCTGCCGAGAGTTAGTTTGGCTCTCTATGCTCAGTGTTGCGGAGCAGCCAGATATGTGTTAGTGTGGATCTCCGTGTGCTCAGCCGTCGTGCTACATGTAGGTCATGCCGATGGCCCGATGCACGTGGGACGGCAGGCGGGTGGAGTTAGACGCAGAAGTAGGCCACCTGAAAATGTAGCACTCTCTCCTTGGCCACCTCCCACTCACTCTCCTCCCTGCCCTGTGGCCACATGTCTCTCCCCATGGAAGGGTGAGCTCTCCCGCAGTCTCTCACCCACCCCTCTTCTGGCCAGGACCTGACCAAGTGGAAGAACCGGCGCAGGAGTATAAACTCCGACATCGTGAAGAAAAAGGAGGAGCGTGAGCAGATAGAGCAAATTGATAGTGGGAGAAGCACCGGGGGGTACAAGACCTTCAGGGAGATGCAGGAGGACAGGTATGGGAGTATGGCGTGGCATCTAGCGACTGACACCCGGAGAGGGTCCTCGTTGGGTCCGAAATTAGGACTCTTCACAGCAGCTTTGCAGTTCCCTGCTGAAATGATTTGAATATCTCTCCTCCGTGGTTTGGGAATCCGTTTCAAGATGTAAATTTTGTCAGTCTGTGTATAAATATTCTCGAAAGATTATCTAGTGGCAACTGACTGTAATGTAGCATTGTGCGGATTAGCTAATCTACTGGGCTCCAATTTGAATAGGTGACGGTCTAAATGTCAGATTCATATACCACTGAGGATTTCTATTGCTGATATTCTTGCTAGGTGTTTTACATCGTGTGGTAGTTGTGTATGGTGTGGATGTGGTCACACAGCAGAGAGGGCTGCCTCTTACGGAGTGTATGTTTATCCTCTGGGATAGTGTAATAGTGTAAGCCAATAGCGTCTCACTCGTCATTGGCACCCCACTTCCTTTCTCCTGGCAGGGAAAGCGGAGAGCAGGTCGCATCCAGCACAGACGCCGGTAGCCTATATTCAGCCTCGGAAAGAAAACCCCCAACCAGGAGCCTGCAAGGGCAGAGCTGTGCTAGCGATACCCTCAGTGCACCAGCTGACGGAGCCTCCGTTCCCCCCACAGTCCCCTCACAAGAGAAGAACCGGCAAGTTCGCTCGTTATTGCCTGACTGTCCAGCCGACGTCAGTCGGGCTAACCCGGGTCACGGTCACACCAACCCAATCCGGCCTGCTCTCGGCAACCAGGCCGGTACCACGCAGGAGAGCTCTGCCGTCTCATCCAACAGCAAGCCTGAAGAGCATCGACCCTTCAGCTCCGGCCCTTTGTACACCAGCCATTCAATGGATACAAAACCTGGGATGGCTCGAGTTTCCGTGTCCCTGCCCAGGAGCTACCATCGGTCAGACAGCTCACGCCTCACCTCTGTGGTCACGCCCCGGCCTTTTGGGACCCAATCCACCAAGGTCTCCTCCCTGCCACGGACCTTCATCGTGAGTCACTCTACCTTTCTTACTGTATGTTCTTTTCTTTCCTCCTTTCCCCCGTGATCTGAAAAGCAATCACTAAGGGCCAAAGGACGGGGACGATGTGTGCGCTGTTCTCCCGAAGAATCCTTATGTTACCTGTTGCTACCAGATCTATTTACAGTTCTGCTGAATAATGAAAAGGCCTTAAGCTTAATCTCTTCAACTTGCTTTGCAATAAAAAACATCTTTAAAATCTATTTAAAGGAAATGTAAAAAAAATTAGCAATTCAACAATAGATGGTAAGCCTGTGAGTTGCATAGTGTTTATGAAATAATCAGTTAAATAGTAGGTTATTGTTTTCTCCAGATGGATGACTCACACAAGCGCTTCAATGGTGCGATGGAGACCCACAAATCCTCCATTCCCAGCCGCTACAGCCAGTTCGTAACATCTGAAGACGAAACACGCTCGCAGTCCAGCTCCGTGCAGAGTAGCAATGAAGATGAGGATGAGGAAGAGTGCCAGGTGGACCAGAGGAACTCTTCTGCGCCCCAAACAGGTCGGAATGCCCTACAGCCAGATTCGGCGCCCAAGCTGAACTCTGAGAGTAATGTTGTACAGGTGAGATTTCCCACAATTCCGCTTCACATTCAGCACGCTAATTTATGCTCAGAAATGCATTATTCAGCATTCCTGCTGTTTGAGAACAGTCTGGTTTAGCACAAACAAATGGATTAGGTTTATCATATATAAAAAAAATTCTAGGCATTAAATCCAGTCGAGCGTGATTTATTGAATGTGCTGGGTTGTTAGGCTGTCTGAAAGCTTATTCAGTCGTTCAAACTGAAACAGAATTCCGTTTCCTCTGGATTGCAGCCAGCTATTTGCAGTGGTCTTTGCATAGTACCTTTCATGTAACTTAATCTGCTATTTCTAAGTGTGCCTCTTCTTACTGGGAGCTTCTGCATGGGCAGGTTTTTGCGCTAATCTCACCGTAGCTTGTTGCACGCGCGCGAGGCCGGGGGATCGGTTTCTCGTGGAAATGGGTGACACTGGATCCGCAGGTGTCGCCTTCTGTGTTTCAGGAGTATTACAGCGACATGAGAGTCAGCCTGAACCAGAAACCCAACAGCAGTCAGGACTTCGGCTTCCAGACCGACTGGGATTCTACCGGAGCCCACGTCAAGTCCATTCGGCAAGGTAAAGTGAACTCCGCTTTTCCCAAACTGGGCCAATAAGCTAAAATACCGTCTGGCACAGGCAGGAAAGAGATGTTAAGACCATACATATATACGGTTCTCTACTGCTTTATTTCCGCTAGTCGGTGTGTTTTTTTTTTTTTTTTTTTTTTTTTTTTTTTTTTGGGGCCCAAGATGAATATGAGAATGTTTTTAAATGTTTAGAATTTTTATGTTAAAAATTTTTTATTAAAAAAAATATTAATTTAAAA
>JAODLD010000001.1:42519090-42561922 GCA_026781065.1 Mormyrops boulengeri
CTTGGACGGTATCTTTTTGCGCCTATTCCCCCGTACTCATGTCTACCTGTTTTTGCATTTTCCTCAAGCAAATTTGTGTGTTTAACAAATTTTGGGTACGTTTTTTTTTTTTTTTTTTTTTTTTTTTGACTAAGGTGTTCAGTGTCTTATGCAGCCAGTTCTAACATCTAGGTAACAAAAATATTGTGAAATCTGGATATATATTCGAAATGAATTGTGTGATATTTCTCAGCAGTATTCCAATGAAAACCTGTCTGTCTCCCCACAGGTGGCTCAGACTCTGCAATATCTGATGTAAGTCCTTCATAATCTCTTAATTCTTGGATTGTTACGTTCTTATTGATGATTTTTGGAGCAATTAGTTATAAAGCCATGAGGTCAGAATTTGACTTGCGTGTTATGACGTCCAGCCATTGCAAACCATTACTTTTTGGTTACAGATTTTATTAGGGAATGCAATTAGTTACTTGTGTCACAACCGTTGATCTTGTTTGGTCTCTTCTTCCTCAGCTTCCGGTTCCATCTATCAGCATGCCCTCCAACCGCTGGTCCTGGGACCCCGAGGAAGAGCGTCGCAGACAGGAGAAGTGGCAGAAGGAGCAGGAGCGTCAGCTGCAGGTTATCAAAGCGACTCCTCATTCTTTCTGCTATTGTATTAGTCTGAAGATGTCCCTCGTATCTTAAGTGGCATGTTGACATTTGCCTGAGAGTTTCAAGCAGTTCCGTTTCCCGCTAAATCTAGTTGTGGGTGGAATGCAGTCAGTCCAGTAAGACAGACAGAATCTCAAAAGTGTAAAAAAATGTATATTTTGGATACCTGCTTTTCATTAGAATGAAAACACAAGTGCTGCTTGGATTTGAACATGAGTGTCCCGTGTTTTTGATATTTCTGAAAGAGGCTGTTTGACAAGGCGTGTAACCCATCCACGGTGCGAAACGCGATTCGACTGCGGGGTTTGGCACCATATGCTGCCAGCAGAGGTGGAAGGTTCAGGGTCCAGGTCCAGAAAGTACAAATCTAGCCCAAGGTTTTGTTTCGACCAATCACGGCCAGTTGAATACTCTTTGGCTGTGACTCTGTATACGCAGCTGGCTGGTTAAAACAAAACCTTGGTCTGGATTTGTACTATTTGGACCTGAACTTCCCACCTTTGGCTGCCAGTGCTTTTATACTCGCGCTGTTGTGTGCAGGAGAAATATAAACGGGACCAGGAGAGGCTGGAGGAAACGTGGCGTCGTGCCCAGCTGGATGCCATGAAGAATAACGCCATCCTAAATGAGGTGGGGCTGCCATCATTCTTGTATTCCTGCCCACACATAGCTGCAACTTGATATTGCTCATATTTAGCTACTAGTTCCATGTTACTATTTGCAGCAGTATAACACAGTTGTTTATGCAGAATATAGGGGTTCAACTGCTGATTTTATTTTGCTGAGTTTCTAGAATTTCACTTCATCTTAATGATCCTGGGAGAGAGCGTCAGCTACAATAGTCAGCCCGTCTGATTTCTGTAACTTTATCCAAGCTGGGCTAGTGAGTGTCTTGAGCTTCTGCCAGGCTGCACCAGACACTGGATAGGATGCCAGTCATCCGTCACACAAACAAGGACACACGTGACTAATTTGGACACCTAAAGCCACATGAAAGCCATACCCAGAGGTGTAAAGCCATATAAATATGAATTTATGGTTTTTTTGTGCTAGTTTGATATACACTCCTTAAATGAGGTATGGATAATTCTGTACGGCTGGTATGAATAGAGGCAGTAGAGACTGTGACATATCGTAAATATTATTACCCCTAAAGCCGGAGTTTGCGAATATTCTGCACTGTATTCTGTATTAATGTCATTGACAATCTCATGAAGTACAATTTTTATTAAGATGTATTAATTTAAATATGGAGCTACAATAAATGATTATAGTATCCTATCCTTAGGCAGAACTATTGTTATTGTTTACTGTCTGATTGCTCACTGGAACCGCACAGTTTAGCCTAAAACCAAAGCGACTGGCTGTCTGCAATTACTTTATGGCACTAATTAGCTAACGGCTGTGGAACACTTTTGCATATTCATATATTTGTTCAGTGTGCTGAAAAGGAGTATCCTGATTTGGTTTAGAACATGTTCTGATCAATTGCCATTAAGTTGTTTTACTCACTCCGCTTTTATGCCATAATACTTGCATATTTATCATATATCATCTCTGGAATGTTGTGTGGAGTCGCTCTTTTTTTTTTTTCTTGATAGGAGCAGGTGATTTCTGAGGTGGAGGCCGGGAGTGTCGTGACCCTCTGCAGCCCCCTGGGTCCTCCAAGCGAGCATGTCCTCCCTCCTCTCGAGAAGGATGGGCAGGAGGCAGCAGCGCCCCAAGAGGAGGAGGAGGAGGAGGAGAGGCTCCGGAGGGCGGAACAGCAACAAGAGGCGGCGTGGCTGCCGGAGCAGCAGAGGAAGCAAGAGAAGCAGGAGGAGGAGAGTTGTCAACAGGAGGAGGAGCAAAGACAACAGAAAGTCAACGAGTGGCCGAAGATCCAAGAGGTGGATGAGGAGCAGCGCAAGGAGAGCAGGAGGCTACAGGAGGAGCAGTGGTAAGACAGATAGATGGGGAGCATCTGCTGGGGCTGCACAGTCACTGCGATCCATCCCATGAGGCTTTGCACACGACTCCGGTTGTGCCCGCAGCTTTATGCCGTGGCTGACCGTCTGCCTGGCCTCCTTCCTGTCATGTCTGCCTGCTCTAAAGCGCTGCTTCCCTGTGCTGTTCTCTCTGCTGCTGTGACGCAGGTCAGGGCCTTCCTATGGGTTCGCCAAAGTGCTTCCTGAGATTTCCGTATCAGACAGGTCAGTAGGAGCTTGTCTGTCTCCATGTCCATAATGAGCTCCATCTCCAGTCAGACCTTTCTTCATACAGAGAAGCAATTTTCAGTGCTTTAACCCTGGTGTTCCACTTCTTGGCGCTTCACTTTGTATGTCCCATGCATTGCCAGCTGAGCTACTTCGTAATTTGCGTTAAGTAATATTGTAATATAAACAAATCAGATCACATTAAATACACCCCTGCATCAACGACTCAGTAATTTTTGAACTGGTTTAAACTTAATTTCATTTGGTTTGGAAATAACGTGCCTAAATATCAGGTTTATTTTTTTCCCCCTTAAACGTTTGCATTTAATTTCAGGTAATTCTCTAATTGAGATTAGATTTGGTAAACAAAATGCTGTTCCTTCCATTTGTTATTTGTATTGAACAATCAAAATGGCTGAGGAGTCCTTGCCATTTGGTTCGATGTAATATGAATAATGAGACTTTATTAATATCTCAGTGAATCACAATTAAGAGTGCAGCTGGAGCTGAAGCTATGATGCACTGTGTAATAATTTGGGTTGTCAGGGGTGAAATGCTGATTTACAGCAGCATGAAAGCACATGAATTATTTTTCAGCCTTCCAGAACTGTAGACTAGGCCCTTTATTTCAATGCTGTTGTACATTTGACGCAAAGGTCTCCATTCCTGCGCATATTTCATCTTAACCGAATGCAGGTGCTTACTCTTAATCTGTCGTTTTTCTGGTTTACAGGACAAAATCCAAATCCACTTCAGAGCTTGATGATGTGGACAAACCCAGCGCAAAAGGTGAGTTTTGCCAAACATTTACAATGGGCAAGTTGTATCCTAGGGCTGCGCGATTAATCCTTTTTTGATTCACGACCTTGATTTGTATGTAGTGCATGCAGTCTCATTTTTAAGTTTCGCTAAAACATTTACTCTGTCATAGGAAACAAAACTCAGCAAGCTTTGCAGTTTTAGTGATTTGTTCCTTTTAAAGATTATCTAGTATATGTTAGTTTAGTTACCACTATTACTGGATGAGTCCTGCATGGTCTTTCCAGGCCAATTATAATGATTTTCATCTTTGCTGTTGAAATCACTCATAGATGGGTTTTGAGAAATACATTTTGAACTTTATCACAAAAACTCATCACTATTTCAGATTTTTCTAATATGGTGCATCGCATCTGTACTGTTAAGGAACGAAATACTAACTACTACAAGATATCAAACAAGATTCAGCGTAGTTATGAGTGGCAGGGCAAAGTAGCAGAGAGGGTACGAATTTGATGCAATGCTGCAGCAGTTTTGCAGAATTAGCAATTATTTCCCACACTGCTCTCTGGTAGAACTACACGCACAAATATGAGCAGCAACACTCACTTGCATAGCAACAGCACACGTAAGTGTACACGTTGCAAGCGTGAAATATAAGCTGATGAAATCAATTGTCCTGTGCTACAGAAAATGGGTGGTGTCCTACGCAATTATTTCACTTGTGAATTTTTGCTCTGGTACTGTTAACTTTTAGAATTTTGATAAAGTTTAAATATCAGCCAGGATTGACTCATCAGACAGTTAATTACTGGAAGCCTCTAGGTGTGGAGCAAATGAAACATTATGCAATAGTATGCGTGGTACCTAATGACACAGCGGGAAAACCGTTCAAACTAATGTAGAGATGCGAAGGGTAGGCATGACAACACTTTGCAAGGTCAGTCTCAGGGTCTGTCAAACTTAAGCTCCACTATGAGTCACTCACTAATGCCAATACCATGTAATCAAGTAGCTGAAGACGGATGAATTACTAAATATATATGGTTATCCGGCTATAAATGTCTAATTTTGCCGAGTACCTCTGATCTCTTGACCAGCTGTTATCAGCAGCCATTGTATGGTGGCACAGTGACCGTTTGTTTGCTGTCATCGTTCCCAGTGGCGAGTGGCAGCATGAGTGAGACCCTCTGGAGCAGGGACAGCCAGAGGAGAAGGGGCACGAGTTTGTCTCCGGCTGAGCAGGAACGCCAGCAGATCCTGCAGGAGATGAGAAAGAAGACCCAGCTCCTGACAGACAGCAGCTGGATCCGCCAGCGCAGCACTAGCGTTAACAAGGAGCCTGTCAGCCTTGTGGGGCCCATCCGGAGGTCAGGTCCCCCTGGGGGCTGGATCTTACTGACATGTGCTGTCATAGTTAGCATTTAAAGCATAGATTTATGGCTTTTTGATGTCTAGAATCAGCTGTGTAAGTCGCCATGGAGGCATCTGCTAGCTCCAATCCTCTTCCTGCAGTGTCTGTATCCAGCAGATTTTCCATCCTACCTGGACTCGGAGGAACCACACCTGATCTCAGGCAGATAGTAACTCATCTGGTCGGATAGATAACCTGCTGGATACTGGGCACTCCAGGATCAGGGTTGCCTACCCCTCTGCTAGGTGTAGTACAGTGAAAATATAAGGTCTTGTACCCAGTCTGTGACCATGAAGCTTTTGACTTCCTTTGCAACAAAACTCCAGTCATCGGTGTCTTCCAGAGTAGCAGGATCTTGAGCCTACAAATATTGGTTATACCAGAATGGATACTGGTAATAGTAACAAAGTAATAGTAACAAACCTGGACTGTTAGATCAGATACTTTAAATCTGAGTTGATTCTGCTGATCTCATTGTGCTTCTTCCTGCCTGCAGAGGGGAGTCTCTGGATAACCTCGATTCTGCTCGACCCTGGAGACCCTCTTCCTGGACATCAGGACCAGCCAGCTACAGTCGGCCACAGTCCTCCTTTTCCAGCTCCAGTTATAGCCGCTTTGGTGCCTCCACTCTGCCCACCTCGCTCTCCACCGGCTCCCTGAGGCAAAATCCCTGGCCTCCTGCCTCTTCCCCATCCCCACCTGCAGGTGGCGCCAGCGATGAGTCACTTTATAAAAATCATCCCTCTTTACAGAAAAGCAGGTATGAACAGAGTGACACACCATACCCAATGTGTATGTTTGCTCTACACTAGTATTTTATCACAGCCCAATGAGTTTTGCATATGCAACAAACTCTACTTGTTAGGAGAGACTGGGGACAATTGTTGAACACTTTTAACGTACTTCAGCAACTAACCCTTGCTGTACGTGGCTCCATGTCTGCTAGCTTAAGGCTCCTAGGAAGTCCTGACACTCGTGAAACACGTCAAACGAAAAGTATGCAGATTAACAATCGAATAGATCCATCCATCTGTTTTCTATACCTGCTTGTCCAATGCAGGGTCATGAGGGAGTCCATCCCATATTAGATAGCAGATTCGATTCAGCAATCGTTCCTCTCTCTCTCCTGCTTTTCTGTACCTATAACTGGTTTTAATAGCATCACTGTGTTGTTTGTGTAACCCCGGTCTGCATAAGGTGGGTTTCCTGACCTTTAGCAGTTGTGGAATCCCCCCTCTTACTGTGGAGAGCCATCGCGCACCCCCTCGCCTTACAGCTCTCATGCATCATGCTATGCCTGTAATCTGTGACCCAGGTCAGTCAGTGGGAGGAAAATGTGTACACACTGTGACCTCCCGCTGGGCAGAGGAGCCGCCATGGTCATCGAGTCCCTTGGGCTCTGTTATCATTTGAGTTGTTTCAAGGTGAGCGTGAGGTTCAGGACCAGCTTGTCCGCGGTACTTACAAGCTGCCCTCGCCTTTCCCGCGTCGACACTAACCCGATCTGTGCACCTCCTTCCGAATCCAAGCAGCTCTGGAAGACGCTCAAGGAAACATGGTCTCCTCTAGAACCTTTTCCCCGTAAAGTCAGACACATTATTATGGTATTTCAGGATGCACTGAGACCAACGGAAGCACAGCTGATCGACAGGCATGTCACCACCTACCGGTCTAATTTTAAACCTGTAGATGTCACTCAGTCGAGATGGATGGCAGGGCTTTTAACAGAACCACATGATTCACCACAAACTTTAAAGTTACATTCTATACCTTAAGTTTGACAGCTTTCATGGAGTAGCAGAAGAGTTTCCAAGGTCTTCATGAGTTGCCTGTAGTCTGTCGTTTTCACTTCCGAATGCATTAGTGCCTAAATCTTCTCCCCAGAATGATCTCTGCTCTGGCTGCGCTGCTGTACCCTGCTTGTGCCCCATCTGGCCGTCCGTCACGGGGCTGCTCTTAGTGCTGGGTTATCTTCACAGGGTGATACTGTCTTTCTATGTGGCTGTGATTCATGGTGGTGATCCTTTCCTTGCACTGCCTAGCCTCGCCGGCCTGTGGGTAGCCTGAATGTCCCCTGCGTCCACACCGCTGCTGGTGTAGTACCTCCACAGGTTATTTTCTGGGGAAATTGGCATGGCATCAATCTTACTGTTATACCAAACCCCCCCCCCCACCAGTGCAACAGCTGCAAGTGTGATCTCGGCGGATCCGAATCCGGAGCAGAGGTCCGAATACGGAATGGACAGCTCTACTGCAATGATTGCTACGTCAGATTCAAAAGTGAGTTTGTGTCCCTCATTAGCAATACACAGACTTTTTTTTTTTTAGCACATTTTTTAGCTTTTGTGTGTCTGAGCTTAAACTTTTTAATAAGATTTCTTTATAGGTGCTTCTTTTCTCAGCTGCCTTAACGCTAAATGTGGTTTCTCTTATGGAGGTCAGAAACTGGACAATGCACTGTTTAAATGTATTTATTTTTTTTAATTTCCTATTTAGCTGGACAACCCATCTCCATGTGACCTGACCACATTACAGCAGATTGAAGAGGAAACTGCTTAAGAAGAGATTTAAACACGTTTCAATAAGCGCTTCAAATATTGCTATATGAGTTTACCTTATACTCATTCACTTTTGATTCTACAGGCCCTGATAATATGGTGGATGTTTTGGTGTCTTGTTTGTAAGCCAAGTGGGAATATCAGCGATATGAGACTGTGGTGAATGTGTTGTACAGTGAATAACGGACGTGCATGTACCTGTATATATATATATAGGATGCTTTATTAGAAACATACAAGTTACATGTTCTGTCTATCGATAAGTGATTTCTGCTGGTTGACTGATTTCAGAGTAGCACTGTTAAAATGTTTATATTAAAGTATTTGAAACTTGCTGTTTTAGTGCTTCCTCTAGTCCCAGAGTATTTTCTTCCTTTTGTTTCATCCTCCTAGGTTTTCCTTGGACCTGTATTTGTTGTTTTTTGTTGTTTTATATGTGCCTTTTCTTTGTGACAGTGAAACACTACAGTAAAGCATTTACATTTAAAACCAGCATGGATGGTGACTTGCGTCATATGTGGAGTTGAAGACAAACTAAACTTTGTTCAGTAACGTTTGTAAATAAAATGATCAGATCTGCGTTTCTGAAGGTTCTGAGTGTGTGGTTTTGGGGTGAATTTTTTGAAAATGAAACTACAGTGCAATTTTTTCGTTTGGTTATTGTAGCTGAAAACAAATGAGCATTCTTATTTACAGTGTGGGCTTTAACTGCTTGTTTGATTTAATTTGTTGACATATACCGATCAGCCTTAATATTAAATCCACTGACCGGTAAAGTGAATAACATGGATTATCTAGTTACAGTGGCATCTGTGTAACTACTGTATATATTAGGCAAGTGAACTGTCAGTTCTTGAAGTTTTATGTGTAGGAAGCAGGAAAAATGGACAAACAAGGATCTGGGCGACTTTGCCAAGGGCCAAAGTGTGATGACTAGACAAGTGGATCAGAGCATCTCCAAACAGACAGGTCTTGTAGGGTGTTCCTTGTATGCAGTGATCAGTACCTACCAAAAGTGGTCCGAGGAAGGCCAACCTGTTAACTGGTGATGGGGTCATGAGCACCAAAGGCTGATTGGCGTGTGTGGGGAGTGAAGGCTAGCCCGTCTGGTCCGATCCTACAGGAGAGCTACTGTAGAGCTAATACCTGAAAAAGTTAATGCTGGCTATGACAGAAAGGTGTCAGGAGACGCACTACATCGCAGCTTGCTGTGTATAGGGCTGTGTAACCACAGATCGGTCAGAGTGCCCATGCTGACCCCTGTCCACTGCCGAAAGTGGGCAATGGGCACATGAGTGTCAGCACTGGACCATGGAGTAATGGAAGGAGGTGGGTCTGGTGTGATGAGTCGTGTTTTCTGTTGCATCAAGTGGGTGGCACAGTGGGGGTGTGTTGTTAACCTGGGGAAGAGATTGCGCCAGGGTGCATTCTGGGAAGAAGGCAAGTGGGTGGAAGCCGTACGATGCTCTGGGCAATCTTCTGCTGGGAACTCTTGGGTCCTGGCATTCATGTGGATGTTACTGCCACAAGTAACACCTACCTTAACATTGTTGCAGCCCAGGTACACCCCTTCATGGCAACGGTATTCCCCAATGGCGGTGGCCTCTTTCAGAAAAGTCATGCAACCTGCAGCACTGCAAAACTTGTTCAGTAATGGTTTGAGGAACGTGAAAGAGTTCAAGGTGTTGACTTGACCTCCAAGTTCCCCAGATCTCAGTCCAACTAAGTATCTAAATGATGTGCCTGACAGACCAGTCTGATCCATGGAGGCCCCATCTCTCAACTTACTGTACTTAAAGGATCGGCTGCTAACATCTTGGTGCCAGATACCACAGGACACCTAGAGGTCTTGTGGAGTCCATTCGTCAATGGGTCAGAGCGTTTTGGAGACACAAGGGCGGCCTACCCAGTGTTAGGCAGGCGGTTTTAATGTTACGGCTGATCGGTGTGTAATGCTTATGGTACAGAAATGGTAACCTCACCTCCCCCCTGCAATCCTGTTCCTCCTCCTTCCCCAGAAATACCTGCGAAAATCTGCTGCACTGCGGGGAAACAATGACCTGCAACTTGGTGGTCAATGACTTGACCAATGAATCTACTTTTGCAGCTGTTGCTTGGAAACACTGTGACAGGTTTGATTGAAGATGGAGAAAAAGAAAAGTCAGCTTTAGTGGTATTTGAGAAACTTAGGTGTAAGAAATGTTTTATAAGCATCTATTCTGTTCCATGAAGTTTGGGGTTATGTAGGCAATAAGTCGATACTGGTGATGGTTAGCAAGCTTGTTTTTTGGAAGGATGTGAGAGGCAGGTCAAGGGATCATGCATCTGCTCACTGTATTTATAACATAAGTATGCAAGTGTGACAGGTTTTACGGAAGCCTTTAAATGCATTACTTGAAATGAAAACTGAAATATATGCATAACCATAAATATTATCCCTATGATGGAACAGTCATACAACAGAGGGGAACCATGTATTTGCCAGAAGGGTCAATGGAAAATATTAGTAACTGGCTGAGTTCTGGATTTTATTTTTTATTTTTTCCCCAGAGTGGCGCTGGGTGTTGCCTTACTTTCAATGTTTCCTTTGCCTCTGTACTATGTTATATATGTACTATATGAACTATACTATATATACACATTCTCTGGTGGTGTATTTAGTGCAGTGTTTTTTGTGAGTTTTTTTTTTTGTCCAACTTTAATTTGGCGAACAGTGACAAAGATGCAGAGCGCGTGGCGATGTTCTCTTCTGTTCCTTATGGCAAAGCGGCGGTGTCCGAGAAGCATCAACATCTGAAGACACATGCCAAACAAAAAACGCTGCACAACACAACAGAAGTGTCCGGGGGATAATGAAGTTAGATGGACCATTAGGGCCGGATGGTCTATTGAATGTTTACCCTTTAATCATTTTATTTTCAAACCAAGGTCTGTCTTTTCGAAGATACATACTAATCTGCTAGTATGTACTGATTTGGATCAAAAAGTACCATGCAGTATGTGGAAAAATATGAAATTTGTAGTGCGTAGATACTTAATAGCCACCATAACAGGTGACTGTGCAAAGCCCATCCTGGGTAGCATAGGGGGAAAAAAAGCAGACTCATACCTTGGAAGGGATGCCAGTCCATCACAGGGCACACAATACACTGTGACGTGTGTGTGTGTGTGTGTGTGTGTGTGTGTGTGTGTGTGTTTTGGTCACAGGTCTGGTTTATGACGGCAATGATTTTCACGTTATAAAAAGTAAATTTAAAATTGTGCAAACCCATGTGAACACTAGGTGGCAGTATTAAGTCAGCTCGTTCACAGGACAGAAGTATCTCATTCTACACTCCAGACTCTCTTTGCAGCACCAATTTACAGTGACTGGTCAATTTGAAATGAAAGTGAGGACCCACAGACTGATGTCCTGTTTCTCTTAAAATTCTCTGGGAAGGTGGAACGGTCGTCAGTGGTAAGCACATTGTTAGGTTTCGCATCCCACTGCGTGTGCAGTTTGCCTTTCCCCCCCATGTCATGTGGATCCCCCCCCGTAGTATGATGTCTTATGTTCTTATGTTCTTATATAGGTGGCCTATGATGGACAGGCATCTAATTGAGTTTGTACCCCTGTCACGTGCCCTATGCTGTCAGGGTTAGTTTCCAAGCCATTCCCGTTACCCTCACCAGGATAAGTGATTAAATGACAGATAGATAGATGGATGGATGGTGTAGTCGCTCAGTAGGCAGCACCAAGGTCTCAGCTCTGTATGTATGGAGTCTGCATATTCTACCTGCTTTTATACGGGTGTCATTAAGCAATTATGGACGGTGGACGTAACTAGTCTAAGAAATGGTATTTCCCCATCGGATGCAATAATAATGAACCCAGAAACCATTCATTTTTAATATCCTCCGACCATTCATCCAGTACAGGGTCATGGGGAGAGCTGAAGCCTACCCCAGGCAGCTTAGAGCACATGGCAGGACAACAGCCTATGAGATTCCAGTCTGGCACAAGGCAATATGGGTAATTTAGAAGTACCAATTAGCCTACCTGCATGTCTTTTCACCATGGGAGGAAACCAGAGTAGCTAGAGAAAACCAGTACAACTCGGGAAGAATATGCAAACTGCACACGCACTGAGGTACGAACGAACTGAACCACCAAGTCACTCTCGCTATTAAATCCATGACGTAATTTTGTTATTCAAATGGCCAGCATGTTACTATTGGCTTGTGTTGAAAACATGCCTGTTTTGAAGAATCGAATTACAGGGTGTAATAATTTTTTGTAAAGGATGATGTCCTATTGTATCAGCAAGGAGCATTTTGAAATCTTGATGGATAATTTGTGCATGAATCGATTTGTTAATTCATTTTACTCTTGGAGTTGGTTATGAGCAATGAAGTCCCCTGTTTGGACAAGTGTAGGTGTTGAACCTAGAGTTAAGCTAAATATTTGAATATATTTAAATCTATTTGAATATATGAGTGATGATTTAGAAGGTGTCAACATTGAACACAGGAAAAAAATAAAAAAGTTATTTTTCAGAGCAAGTCTTGCATAAACAGACATTTTTTGAATTGCCTATTGTTTACTGCTTATTATTTAGTGAACTGTTCTTTTCGTCTCTGCCCAAACAGGGTGTCGTTTTTCCCATCCACAATCTGACTTTCAATTAAGTGTTTTAGAACATTCTGTTTCCTGAACCTCTTAAGGAAAGCAGGAACGAGGCTATTCAAATAGAGTTTTCCTGCTGTGCGTTTGACATGAAGTAAAAAGCCAAGCAAACATTATAAGGCTTTGCCAGGGATCTTGCTTTGTTTTCATTTTCAACAAAATCATGCACATTATCATTGACTCTGTTTTGTTTACTCTCTCTCTGTCGTCCTCTTGTTGACTGGCCAGGCCTTTTCACTCCTAACTGTTTTCAGTAAGAGTTCGTTTAAATACTCCATTTTTGCGTCTAAAAAGGTTCAGCGGAATTCAGAACCGAAATCCTGAAATATAAACACTCAGGCCGGTTGCTCTCATTTTCTGCTTCCTTAAGCATAATTAAGGCCTACAGTACATATCTCACAGTTGATTAATTTGACATTTAGCCCAGTTCTTTGGAATGACCAACATTATAAGGACTTTGGTCAAGTGAGCTGAGTTCTAATCAGGATTTTCAGAGAGAAGTTGTCTGTAAACAAAAAAAACAACCTTTTTTTTCTTATTCAATGGCCAGCTGGCTTCGCTTGGAGAAAGTAGAATACACAACACAGTCTAGCTGCTGTTTCATTTGTGTGGGGGTCCTCTGCTGTTCCCAAGCCAAGGGATAGAAAATAATATTTTTTTAAAATTATGTAAAGCAATATTCTCAGATGAAAGTCTCCTGTGTACTGAAGCAGTATGGACTGTGGATTGTGCTAGCTGTAACATACAGGGCTATATGCCAGGGGGGTCTAGTTAAGTGACTGGGATGTTCATTTAACTCACCTCTGCATCATGGACATTTTTTCTCGCACCCAGACCCTCTAAAAAATAAATTTTTAAAAATTACTGGTACGGTGGGTGTTATAAAATGGTATTTTGTACTAATATATATATATTATATTTATAAGTATAAAAATATATTATATTATATTCATACTAATATATATACATTACTGCAAAGGTCAAAGAAAATGTTTATCTGGGTACTAAGTGTATAGATAATAACATTAACACATTATTAAAAGGGACCTGTTATGCTCATTTTCACTGTTCAGAATTTTATTTTTGGGGTCTACTACAATAGATTTACATGCTTCAATCTTCCAGAAACATTATATTTCTCGTATAGTGCATCTCTATTCACCCTCTGTCTGAAACACCCTGTTATAGCTTTACGACTAAATTCCTCACACATGCAAATGTACTTAGCAATAATAAAACTGATCTGATTTTTACATTACACAAATGTATAAGTTTGTGAATGCTTTGGAATTATTTTGATTTATCTAACAAACAGCACACCCAACATTTCAATTTATACTGACATTTAAATAAATGCACACATTAATGAATATAATCATTTATCATGCATGAGTAGTGTTCCCAGGGGTACTGCTGTAATGTTACAATTTTTTTATTTGTGAATTATATATTTTCTCTGGTATTTCCTGAGATGTCGCATGATCTTGTCTGAATCAGCCTTTGGAAGGTATTATACCCAACAGTGCAAAAGTCTATGGCAGTCACAGAAAATTATGTTTAGATGATCTACATGTTGATGCAAAACTACTATATTTTGTCTGTCAAAATGTGTCAGCTTAGCCATTTTGAAACCTCTCCTAAAACCACCCCAGTGTGTGCAGCAAGCATCCAGTGTACCCAGTCACATCCCCACCATGTTTGAATAATTGCTACCTGAATGAGTAATTTGTTAATTGAGCTAGTGGTGAAAAGTTACAGTATGAATACTTGGAATGACCGGGGTGCCCCTGAGGAGAGGTTTGGAAGATATCAGCAACTTTTTGGAGAACAGAAGAATTTTTTTTTCTTGCATTTCTTATTTCAAATTGTTTTTTCTGTGGAAATACACACTAACTACTGAGATAAATAGCCATACAAATTTTCTTTGGCCGCCTAAGACTTTCGCACAATACTGAACATGCATCCATCTTGCATGGCTGCTTATCTGTTACATGGTCACATTGAAGCTGGCACTTATCCCAGGATGCACTGGGATGGGGACCCCTTGAATGACATGCTATTGCATTGCATTGCTATTTGCACACAATGGGACATTTAAAGATGCCAGTTTACCTAACAGGGGGGCAGGAACTCACTGTCCTTAAGGTTTGAGGCCAAAATGCCACCTACTCAACCAGTTATTGCAGATCCATTTGTCTTCCATACCATTTATCCACTGCAGGGTAACAATTAGCCTGGAGCCTATCCCAAGCACCCTCGAGATGGGATGCCAGTACATCGCTGACACACATTCACACACTCTGGGTCACTTAGAGACGCCAATTCACCGAACCGCATGTTTTTGGACTGGGGGGAACAGAATACCAAACTGTGCACAAAATCCTGGCTCAAGCATTTGCATGGCTAATCCTAGAGGCTACTCAGCTAGCTACTGTGCCACCCTGGCACTTTTATATGCATGGCTTGGCTTATTAGGAACATATGTTGACGATACATGCTAAAAATAAATGTTGCTATATATTAGCAGGTAAGATATTTCATTCTGTTTTCTCTATTAAACTATAAGTAAATGTCAAAATGATTCAGTTATGCTGATGATCGTGTAATTTGAAATTTGGCCTCCCTAATGAATATTTTACAATAAATAGGGCTCTTTGGAATGGCCAACAGCAGCTCATAAAATTCGGTGTGAAACTCAGTAAGATATCTGGCTGAAATCCGAAACTGACCAGAAGCCATCTGATGTAAATAAAACTAAACAAAGTCCGATCCGGACCAGACAACCGGACAGGAAAACTGGTCACCCTTCTACGAATGTTTATACATCACAAAAGCATACTTTAAACATACATAAAGGTCACATTTGTAAAAAACCTTTTAAAGTTATATTTTAGAGGTCAGTGTGGCTTTTCAGATGGCAGCTATATACAGTTGTACTGTTACACCAAAAGAGGCCTCTGTGGGATTTAAGATAACTGATGCTTTAATGGATACTGGAGCTCACCATTAACTTTCTACCATTACACCGGGGATGTCACTACACTCATTTTGGAAGTATATATTTTATTCCTAACTACATGTGTCCCATGCCTTTTACTAGGATGTTATATGTTAATATCCTGTCCTGTGGATGTTTAAATATTTAATACACTATATATACTGAGAATTGTGTTTACATTTCTGGGTGCCCTTGGGTGAAACACAGACAAACTGTCTCTCAAACGAAAATAAATATTAATTTTGAACTGATTTGATTTTCAAAGTCTGTAAAATAGTGTTTAACTCTCCTGTGTTTCCACATGACTTTTGAAATATTTTCTTCATCATGCATTTGATTTTTTAAAATACTTTTTCAACACAGAAATAGTTTGCAATATTGATCACAACAGCACAGTTCAAAGAATAATGACTTTGTTACATTACATTTTATTTTTGTTGGTCAGTAAGTTTACGTATGCGAACATTAGTTACTTTAGTTCAAAAGTCCAATTTCCACTATACAAAAGTTTCATTTTAGGCCAAAAAAAGAATAGCTTATTAGTATTGAATTGTATTATTTTCATTTTTTTCGTGTTTCCTTCCACTTTTCTAGAAGTATACACTAGTGACCAAAAGGTTTTTGGCATTATGCTTAAAATGTTAGTACACAAATATTGACAATAATGTTTATAAACTATCAAAGAATGTTACAAATGTCATACATTCTACAATTACCTAAGTAAGTGGAGCAACACTTAATAATTTTAACAGAAACAACTTTAGATTATTTAAAAGCCTTCAGAATTGTGCTACCACACTTAATATTCCACTAAACCTGGTCAAGGCTGTGGGTCCATCACAGGGCACATGCATATACAAAGACTATAGACAGTTTACCTTGTAGTTTCACATATGCGGGGCCTTGCTCAATGCCCCAGCAGCAGGATCACTCTGCCAACCGCAGGATTTGAACCTGCAACCTTCTGATTTCCAACCCACAGAGCTGCCCCCCCCCCCCCCCAACAAATAATTATCTTTTTGTTTAATACTTCTTTTGCCAGTGCATATTCTATATTTGTTATTTTATAGTTTTGATGTCTTTATACTAAAATATTGACAACAGTACAAATAATCCGTTGTACGGGTAGGTGTGTCCTGGTTTTGACTGGTACTGTAGTATGGTGCTGATAAAGTTCAGATTATAGTGCCATTGTGTCTTTGGACTGCAGGTGAAAACCTGCACAAAACACAGAGAACATAAAACTCCACACACTGTTTATTTCCATATCACAGCGGTCATGTGATCACTGCGATCGATGGTTATCTCAAAAACTGAGTAGTATGATGCTCAGTCTGCTTTTTGAGATTGCACTAAAACAAAACAGCCTAGACGAGATGACACTGTTTTGATGATTATAGTTGAACCTTAATAGCAGATGCCCTTTGATAGTGGTGTTTGTTTGAAGTGAAAAGTCATTATCGTTTGAATAGATGATGGAAGTCAACATGAATATATTCTTACAGCTCTCATCTTGAACATATAACAAAGGTAATAATAATAATAATAATAATAATAATAATAATGGATGCACATTCCTGCAATACTCGAAAAATGCATATAAGTGACCTATGTTCTCAAACAGGGACACTGTAAATTGTCTTGTGTTCAGCTGTCTCACATGACATGTCTTTGTAGCAGTCAGTAAGGCTTTAAAGTAAGGGCGTAACACCACTGAGAATTATTACTAATTCATCAGGAGATGAATTTTAACATCCATTGATTTTATTTATTTTTTGTTCCCGTGGAAGTGATTTTGGAAGAAGTGGCTGGCATCAGGTGGGGATGCCCTGTCTTCCATCAACGATGGGCGCATTCCAGATTCCGCTTATCGTCAAGCTGACAGGCAGCATCCAATGCCTGTTATACATATTGTACCTTAAAAATTATATTTGGCACTGATTCATTAATACTAAAATGTTCCTGAGGATTTTCAGAAGGCCTATTATTTTTCCAAGAGTTTGCCAGTTCCTCTGTAGATGCTGTATAAATCTATCCACAACATGAATTCTGTTTTTCTTCTGTTCTGAAGGTATTGCCAAGAAAGACAGATGATAATTCCTGAACATGGCTACGCCTTCGTCAGGCCCTGCTAACTACGTTCCTAGTGCCACTGACTAGGTCATCCGTGTATATGTTCACAATTCTGAGGGGAGGAGGGGTAACGGCGGATGAAATCGTTATAAAAGTGTATTTTAAGTCCTGCCAGGAGAGCAAATTGACAAAACTCAGGAAACGAGGAAAAGTAGACTACAAATGAAGCGTTTGTGCTCCATCTCTGTTCGCATTAGCAGTGGACTTTGTCATTTGCAGGAAATCTCTCTGTGTCTAATAGAAGAACATAGATAATGACTTCCCCTGTACTCACAACCACGCACTTGATTTAAATTGCTGAGACTGATCATCATACTGCCTGGGAGGAATAATATGGAGCATTTGTTGGACACCAGGGTTTTTTCAGTATTCACTGCACTGTTTTGGTCAGTCGTCTTGCTGCATCAGGTCGATCGCGTGTTATTTTTGGATAGACGACAATAACAGTGACTAAAGGGTGGAAGAGGAAAGAGGATGGATGATGATGAACAGAGAAAAAGGCCATAACAGTGAGGGAACGACATTTTTTAGGATTCCCCAGAATTTCTAATCAATTCTATTTTTGTATTGATTGAACAGCTGCTCAGATACAGATTACCGCATTAATATTTCAACGAAATCCAACATGGTGGTCCTAAAATTTTCTGTTGTCCGAATTCTGTTGTTCAAGTTGTCAAGAATTATATGAATTTTCCAATGTCTTGATTTTAATATTTTCATGCAGTTTACTTGCTCTGTGGCAATGGGAATGCATAATACCCGTACTGTTTGATGACTTAGGCCTCATATGATGTGGTGGTCTGGTGACTCAGTGGGCATCTCAATTACCTCATACTTCCAGGGTTGGAGGATTTAATTCTGACTTTGGTCTGTGACTGTGCAGATTTGTTCATTCTCCCCATGTGATAAGGATTTTCCTCCTGCAGTCCAAAGCCGTTTGGTAATGATGGGCGAATGAAGCTTCATGAACCATTTGCTGTATTTTTTGACCCCACTAGATGGCACTCTTGATTTGATATGGGGCATAAATTGAGTCCTTTTTTCTAATAGAGAGCACCACCTAATGGGCCCGGGATAGGCTCTGGGCCCTCCTAACCCTAATAAGTGCCTTGAAAATTAAAAAAATCCTCCCTGTTTTTCACAGACACGTTTTGTTACAAAGCTCTTAGGTACCACTAAGCGGGATTCATTCTTTCTATTAAAGTTTACAGAATTAACAGATATAGTAACTGCTTGGGATAAAAAATGTGTGACAGTCCCTTAATGAAGAACAAATGTGACATCAGTTTGTAACTAAAACTTAGTTTGTGGTTAATCAATACAGAAGTAATAGCATAATACTACTTTATTTGTGTCCTCTCAAATAAAGTGTTTCCGTATAAAAATAATGATTTGTTTTCCAGATCTGTCTTTTGTGTCGTGAGATGATATTCTTCAACGTCGCCTTTAATGATAAAGGTCAAACTTTATCAAACTCATATTGAGTAGGATGAGCAAAAATCAGGTCAACTTACTGAAGTTTCCATTATAATCTGATACAAACCAGTCAATATATTTCATGTAAAACATACAACAGGAAGCAAGTATATTTTATGGTATTTCATATCAGACCTAATATCTAAATCTGACCAAAAGGAGTGAAGACTGGAATTTACAGTGGTGGAGTTCTTTGATGTTAGACTAAAGTCTGTGTTCTCCATCCCAGAGGCTGCATGAGGCATTGCGACTGCCGTAAAGTCAGTACGGTACCTCTGTTGGCTTTCTGTTGGAAAGCCAACAGGTCAGCAGTCGCTATTTAAACAGTTAATCAGGAGAATGGAGGTGAACCAGTGAATGACTTTTGTGCATTTTTACATTTCCCTGATTTTAGAGAGTCTAGGCAAAATGGATTCAGAACCTGTTTTCTGTATGCAGCTGATATGCAAAACACCATTGTTTCATGTTCCTTCTTTACATGTCAAAGACCAAGCTAAGTGAAGTGAGGATTATCTTGAAATGAATTAAAAAAGATTTTTTTTTTCGGATTAATGTATTTGGTTGGTACAATTATTCAAGTTGTTCCTGAAAATATACTGGCTACATGAACATAGAATTTTAGTCCATGCTTCTACATTCAGTAATATGAAAGGTGTATGTGTTTTCACTAGTATATAATTAAACAAACATGTGATTCTAATTGCTAAGAGAACATGAGAAGACATTACCAGGGTCATGTGCTGTTTCAGGATACCTATCAGAATCTTTGTTTGTTTTTTTTTACCTTCATATGACATTTTCAAAATTTAATTACATCCCTTTGCCTCATTTTTCAATAATACGAACAGTGTGTCTCCACACCATCAATTATAATTGCCCTGGTGAGTGTAAACATGTTGACTTCTTGCTGTAATTAGTTTTTTTTCCTGCCTTTTAATAATATTTGAGTGCAACATTGACATTAATAATAAATTCAAGGGTTTAGACATGTCACTTCTGGCAGGCCTGGAAAAAGCAGCAGATGTTATGAAACAAGTGTTTCGAGATTAACCAGTGGAAAACATTAAAAAAAACAAAGAAGGTCGAAGGGCAAAAATGAAAGTGTGTGCTCAGCTGTTCTCTCAGTCCTGCTAATGCAAACAGGAAGGGAAGTAAAATTTATTTTTTAAACAAGATGGCTGAGTAGATCAATGGGTAGGACTATGGCCTCATGGTCCTACATTAAACTTCCCCCTTCAGTATTTGTGGATTTTTTTTTCTTTAGTTTTCCTTCCCATAGCCCAAAAACATACACTTCGTGGATCTGGTGCCTCTTAATTGGTTGTTGTGCATGCCCTGTAATGAAATGGAATCCAATCCAGAATCTCTCCATGTGTCATGTCCTTCCCAAGATAGGCTTTGGGTTCACTGTAACCTGGTACTAGATAAGCAAGATGGATTGATTTTTGAAAGAGAAAACATTTAAATATATTAAATGATGTTTTAATAATTTCCCATATAGTGTTTAGGTGTGGTTTATGTAGTTAAAAATTATATAATTTATTATACTGCAGCATACATTTTAATATGATTCACAAAATGAATAGGCTTTCTCAATGGGATAGGGATACTGTATTGCAGATCCATTTCACAGAGTGGGTCAATAAATATTTTTAAAAGCATCCATCAGGATATGGTATAGAACAGTGATTCTCAACCCGTGTGGTCATGACCCAAATTTGGGTCGCAGCAAGTTCTGTAAGGGTTGCAAGACAGAGTTGGAAATGTAAGCATTTTAAAACCAACAAGCTCCTATGCTGATCCACAGTCAGATTTCCCTGCCCTAGTCCTAGAATTAACCTATATAAATGGGTCTTGGGTCTGCAAATGCTTAGCGCAAAACTAGTGAACACTCAACCAATCCAAACAGCCAAACCACAGATGCTTAATTTAAAATTCATTGGCACATCCAATCAGATTTGTGCAATAGACATTGATTGGCGTAAATTGCAGAGCGAACTACACTCTCAATCATAGTGTTAATTTAGACCTATACTTGATACAGGGTCGCAACTGAGCTGGCATGGTAAAGATTGGGCCTTGGTGCAGAGGTTCAGAACCACTGGTATTTCTTTACATCCATGTGCTACCATTGAAAATGTGCTTTATGCAACTGTAAAATGTTGCCATCTTATTCTCTTAAAATAAATTATGATTTAGAAAAAAATAACTATATATTTTAAGTTAAAATGAATTTCATATATATATATATTTTCTGGCCAGTTATTCTATACCTTTTTCATTGTACATATCTTGTAGTACTGACATCATTATTGTTGTTATATTCATGTAAAACTTGGGGAAAGATAAAAGATAAAACTGAAAGCTCTTTGTATGCCTCTGTGTCTTTAAAATGTCTTATAGCAAAAATAGCCTATTACAAATGTCAAATGAGTCATTTTAATTTCTCACATTGTACTGTCGTATCTAGAGAAAAAAATGTACACGTACGGAATATGCTCACTGATTGGTCTGCCGCAACTACACAATGCACATTTTCCTCAATGCATCAAAAGTCTGGAAAATCAGGATTCTTTCATCAAGGACACATTTTTGGACCAGAAATGAAGTTTTCCTATGATTGTGACTAAACATAAACCTCAAAAAACAAGAATTCCCCCAGGTGCTGCGTTTCATTGTGTTACTGATTGGCCAATAGTACTGCTTTATTTTAAATTCAAACCATCAAGGATTTCCTGGTGATGATATAGAAGCCCAGCTGCCACCCTCCACGCTAAAATTGAGGCACCTGCTAGCTTTTTAGGGGAGAGTAATAGGTCAACATCCCACTAATCCGCAATTAGACTGTTGCCAACTGATTCAGCATCTGTAACTGAATCATGCCAATCCTATGTAATGTCACATCCTGGTTCTCTGAGGAAGAGAGGCTTAATCAATAACGACGGATGCACTGGCTTTTAATGTCATCCAGATGAGCTACCTGTCGACTGTAAGCGATCACTACATCATCAGCTCCATGTCGCAATTCCAGCAGCAGCCTTATTTCAGTAAATAGTAGGTCAGTGATGGAGCTCTTGCATATGCTTTTATCTGGGCAGATCCATGCTGCTCTGGAAAATGGAGAATTCCTTGTCTAGAGAAATGTTCTCCTCAGTCCAAGCAGCTCCTTTGAAAATGTAGGGAAACATCTGATGAAAGCATTTGAGCTCAGTGGATATGAAATAACTTGCCACTAAGAAAAGAGATTACAGACTTTACTGTTTATGGATGTCAGATTTTGGAAAACAATGAAATCTTATTTTAAAAGCAATAAGATTCCTTCCAGGTATAGACTGTATCTTTGAGTTTGTATATTGCCTTAAGCATTACCCTTATTTGTAGTTGTAGTTGAGCACAATAGCCTTGTTCTAATGAACTTGTGACTTCAAAACAAGGCACAAAACATTCATTAAAAATTCAATCATATTTCTTTTTTAAAAACAACTACTCTGTTTCTATAGTGCAAACACAAATCATTACTACTAGTCTGCACCACTCTGTGTTTCCCTTGCCAGTCACTTATCTTCCTTGAATGCGCTCAGTGTTGCATTTTGTTTTTTGCTTAAACAATCCCATTAACTTGTTGTGATGTTTGAAATTACTGTATAGCTCTTGCACTATTAATACTTGCCAGTCATGTTTTTTAATGCACTATTAACATAAATTGTATTTCACTTTGGAAAAAAGCAACTGCTAAATAAACGAATGTATTTGAATTTATAAGTGACCTAATCTTTATTGTGATCTGCCTTGGTACAGAACGGTTAAAAAGTACCAGATAGAAATCTGAAAAATATCATAATTTTGAGTTTGCATAAAATTTAAAATGCTATGTGATTAAAAGAAAATATGAAAAAGAAGGACACCTCTATTATGGATCATCTTTTGCGATTCGTGCTATTGTGTCCCAGATTTCACAAAGAAAACATTTTTGTTTTGTCACAGTAAATCACAAATAGTCAGCCACACTGGCAGCCGCTCTCAGGGCTGCTACATTGCAGCACAGAAAAGTGTAATTAACCAAAAGCCAGAAATTCAAAGAAATGTCCCTGATCACTGAGAATGCACAGAAATATTTTGAATTTATTACCTCCAGAAAATTTGCTTGAAAAGAACAAAAATATCAGTGCACATTAAGGGTAAAATAAGAAACCTGAAGGGACATATATTTCTAAAAATGGCAAATGATTTAATATAGGATTTTTGTGTCTGATTTTTCAGACAAGGGACACATCACTGCTGCTATTTTACAAGCTATTTCTTGTCTGTGGTTTAGCTCTTTATCTTCTGGTGATTAACAGGAAAATGTTAATGGAGCCCACTCTGTGATTGGCCTGATGAATTAATCATAAAATAATTGGCAATGGGGAATGAAAAAAGATTATAATAACTAGGCCAGGTTCTGTCTACATCTGGCTCCTCTTATAAAATTACAAAAAAATATCCCACAACAAAATTTTCAACGGAAGTGTTCTTTACAGTAACTGAAACAGTATTTGTTTAAAACACAATGCTACATTTATGATTCTCTTTCAAAGAGGTGCTATATTTACAAAAGTGTTAGCTATCCATCCATTTTCAATAACCATTCATATAAGACATGGCATGGGTTGGACAGAACACCAAACTGCCACAGAGCAATTTGGTTTCCATGCACTAAGAGCATATGAGAATCGCCGGCACATCTGAGTAGCATGTCTTTAGACGGTGATGAAACTTCCACCCATTTTCTGAAACCACTTATCCTGTTCAGGCTCATTGGGGTGGGGTCTGTAGCCTATGGACACAAGGCTGGGTACAATGCAGGATGGGGCACCAACCCATCACAGGCCACACTCACACCTGTGGGCAATTTGTTAACCCTAAACAGCCTCATCATGCTTTTGGACTGTGGGGGGTAAACCAGAGTACCGAGAGGAAAGCCAATAATGACACAGTGAGAACATACAGACTCCACACTAGGAACCGTGGCAGAGTTCAAACCGAAGTCCCAGAAGTATGAGGCAACGTTGCTAATGACTGCACCACTGTACTACCTCTGTACTGGAGATATAGTACCATTAAATAGATCATTATAATGCACTAAAATGTAATTGTACACACTGTTCATTCCACCACAGATTGAATGATGGCAATATTAAACTATAGCTTACATGTATTTCAGATGCAAACCCACGATCACTCAACATTAATTGTCAGGGTCAGGGCCCATTCCATCTTGTCCTATGTGTCTTGTCCCATTTTGGGCTGCACTCCACCAGTCATGAGTTCAAAGCTAGCCAGAGGCTGCCCTCACCTGTTACTTCCCTCACGTTAACTCTTAGTGTTAAGGTTTCCTAGTTTCTGTGCTTGTTAATTGTAAGTTACTCCACCTGTTGCTTGTTATCCTATGCATTTGCTGATTGGCTATTTTTGGTCACATTCCACACTTGCCCCTTGTTAGCCCTGTTATCTATGGAGATTTTAAGTGCCTGCCTTCATTATGTTCTTTGGTCATTGAAGCTGTTACCATGTGTTAGTGGCTCCTGGTTGTTTCCTAGTCCTGCTCCCTGTTATGCTCTGTCACCTAGCTGTGTTTCTTTGACATTACTTTTAGTTTAGTTCTTATTTTTCCTCTTTTGTTTTAACTCCTCGTGGTCCCTTTCTTTTCCAGTTCCCCCTTTGTGTTGTGTTTTGTTAATAACCCCCTTTTTGTTAGAGCAACTCTGTGCATCGTCCCTCTTTTTTTCCTGCCCGCACCATGCCCTGCCACAACATCATTAACTTATTGCTTTCAATGCTTTGTATAATGCTGTTTTCTTCATAAAGTCTTTTCACAGCAATGCTAATCCTCTCTTGGTTCTTTTTGAAAGGTTATTTGTGCAATTTCTGCACTCCAGAAGACCACAGTTGGAAAACAGAACACATGATATTATATGAGAAATGGTCCCATGTGTAATGACTCAACAGGGAGCGGATCCAAGTGTGGGAGCAATGTTTTTTCCGGAGTAGTAGTCTACAAACAGGCAAAGAGTCAAAAACCAGTGAGGGGCAAACATGGACCAACAAATCCAATCTGTGATCCAAAACCACAGTCAAAACACAGGCAGAAGTTCAAAAGGTTGATATGGGGTGTTTAAGGCAAATAATCAAATCCAAATCTCAAGACGAGGAGCAATAAAAACTGGAAAAGCAAACAGGAACTAGACAGAGAAACCACACCGTGAAAGAGTCACTCACTTCATTTTGGGCTGTGGGGGGGGGGGGACCAGGGGACCAGAGTACCGAGTACAGAGTACCTACGGACACAAGGCTGGGTACAATGCAGGATGGGGCACCAACATGGTTGTCAGAGACCCCCCATACAGTCCACATTTTTGCTCCGGGAGCTGGGAGGGAGCAAAAATGTGTACCGCCTGGGGATCCCTGAGGACAACACTGCACTAAGGTGCGACACTCAACAGGAGATAAGTGACATCAAGATCATTTTATATGAGGACAATAAACCAGGTTGACGAGCTATTAGATTTCTGGTCAGGTGGGCAAGGGACAGCTTGGGAGTGGCTGAAGGGATGCTTGGCTTGATGTGGTAAAAACATGGCAAGATTTAATTATATCAAAGTCAGGAAAATGTGAAAACAACCTTTTGAACAATGTCACAGCAAGAGGCAAAGTAATTAAAGAGGTGAAGTAATTAAACTGCTGGATTGTGGACAACACTTAAATTGGCAACTGGTCTGCAGAAAATTCAGCTGAATATTTGTTCACCTCCTCAAGAAACAAAGAATGTTGACATTGACTGGAATTTCATATTCCTGTCTACAACTTCCAGGAAAGGGGCAAGAAGAGATTGTACAACATGGAGCTTTAGTCTAAATCCTACACAACTGATGTCTGTGATGGGTCTGCTATCTGGGACACCAATGGCTAGATGTCGACCAACACCAAGGAACACCCACATGGTATGATTAAAATCAGATGACTCATGTACTGTTGCCCTTCCCTGCTTTTGGAAAACCAATGCAAAGCCTTTAGGAGTTTTGGGAACTAAAAGGTTGATTGCTAACGACCACATAAACAGAATTCTTCCAGAATATCCTGTCTTTTGTCTGATTCTTCATGTTTCCCAGTTCTATGTGCATTGTTATGACGAGTCCATCCATTTTGTTGCTGGTCATTAGACTGAAATGGCTTTTGTGTCATCTAGGACAGACTCCAGACCTCCAGACCTACAAGCCACCTCAAGCCAGAACATGTTCTTAGAAGATGGAAGACTTTCATGTTTGACTTTTCCAAGAATTAAGGTCCATCGTACAGTTTTTCTCATAATAATTCTCATAATTTTTCTCAAAATAAGATTTAGTAATATTCAGTAAACTTTGATTAAGAATCTACTTGTTTGCTTTCTTCACGGCCCACAGTTTTCTTAAAAGCCAACACCAAAGTTCCTGTTTCTCCATTATCCAGCTTTCACATCCAAAAAGTCACAAGAAATTACAATACTGAGTAACCTTCAATCTTAGAAATATGTCAATACTTTTGATTTTTTTTTCTAGGTCCCTCAGTTCAGCTCTTCAAAGTGCTAATTAGTGAGATTTATTTTTTGACTGCTGTTGTTCATGATTGTTCCATGGAGACAAAAACTGTCAGTGTTGTATCGGTTATTTTCATCACATTTAGCCATAGTCTCATTTTGTCTCTGTTCCTAAACTTTCTTTATACGCTTCTTCAGATCTTATTTTCTGCTATAAGTATGATGTCATCAGATTTCTCGAACTTTATTGATCTTTCTTCCACCAATCAGAAGTCAAAATAGCATGTTAGAGAATATCGCTGCTCTTATAATAATTTCCTCCATCTACTAAGAAAAAGTCTTTTACTATCCAGGTTTTTCATTTTCAAACAGCAAAACTGAGGCAAAAAGTTACTAAAGAGGGAAGGTCAGTGTCTCCATCTTAGAACCACAATTGCCACAACGAATTTCTTCACAAAAAAGTAAAATCTAACTGGTAATGTGATGTACGAATCATAAAATAATCAGTCACATGGCATAATTCACTGATGTTAATCAAAACACAGCACCAAGCACTAAACAGCACTGCAAATTCCCTTTCATCTGTCTTCTGAAGCCACTTGTCCTGTTCAGGGTCATAAGACTGGACACGACCCAGGGTGGGATGCCAGCCCATCATAGGGCACACTCACCCCCCATTCATACCTATGGGCAGTTTGGTAACACCAATTAGCCTTGGAAAAAACCCACGACAACACAGGGAGAACATGTAAACTCCTCATGGAGCCCTAGCAGAGACCCATCCTGGTCCCAGTGGAGACAGGGCTAACCACTGCACCACCACCTCATCCCCCCTTAAATTCCCTTTGGCTGTGATGTAAAAGAATAGGCCTCAGTGGGCCATTTCAACACTTCCAAAGTCAATTATGATGAAATTAAATATAGAGTAATTTAGCATTTCATCATATTCCACCCTACCACCTTAATTTCCCATTATACTATTCCCAGAGAGTATTACCGCATTACAAATGACTTCCTTTTTATTCATATAAAAATGTCTCACAAAGTTAGGCACTTCTTTAGTATGTCTTACATACATTTTGGTTTGTTTTTGATTTGATTTTATTTGTTTGTTTATTTTAGTTGCTATAATTGTTCCTCTTTTTGCCCATGGGTAGATCTTATGATAACACATCCTTGTTCTGCAATGAATTTTGAAATATCTTTCTTGTTTCTACTGCTTAACACACTTTGCCAACTTGGCAAAAAGTTGTTTTCTTATATGGGTCATTTTGAACAATAAGGAGCCCACATGTACCACAGCAAACTACTAGTGTCTAGAACTTTGCAGGTATGAATGCAGCACCTATCAGATAAGTTTGTGTCATAACAGCCTTGTGGAGGTGAAAAACATGGGCCCAGGAATTTCTTAATATCCCATAAACTCTTCATTAATTTCAGATCTGGTGATGGAGAGGGCTACATTGTACAGGTAGCACCAGTGCTGTGCTCAGCTACTAGATGCATGTATGTAATTTTTCCATCACCCAGTAGTCCATAGCCAATGCTCTACCCCAAATGCAAATGTGACATTATGCAGGTGATAACGTACTAAGGCATGGCATCAGGTCTGTTTCAGTTCTGTGTTTGTTTGCCTGTTTTTCCTTGCGCTTGGCGAATACCATGATTATGTAGTATATGCTCCCACACTGTTGCTCATGACTAATTATGCCCATCCCTCTAAATTTCCCCTCTGATCTTGCCTAAGAAACATCTGCTCAGTGATCTATCTTGGTCATAGTTTCTTTAAGTTCACGAAAGCCTCCCTTTGCAGGCATGCTAGCCACAATTACAGGGAAGCAGACCACGAGCATGCTGGCAAGTTCTCCTGCTACTGTAGTTGTATAACTGAAGGTCCTGCTGAACCTCTGTCAATTCAAGTTGTTTTGTTAAAATAAGCATTTGCTGAGCATATTTAATCAATGCTGAGTTCAGGTCATTAATATATTCTACTGCTCTGTAAATATATTTTCTGTATTCTAGAAATAAAATATTGGGTATTTTATAATACTTTTTAATACACCATTATCCAACATTGAACAGCAGTAAAATGGAATTGCTATTTTATATTTGAAATATGTAGATTACAGATTTTCTAGCCAGTGAAGCTGTTTGGTTATGTAGCAATGATATTTACAATAAAGTTTCCATTTTATAAGAAGATGTTCTGGCTTGAGGTTGTTCGTAGGCCTGGACCCTATCCTAGATGACACAGAGCAAGGACAGTATACCAGTATACCACTAATCAAACCCCATCAGATAAAGTCAAAGGCAGTCACCCATCACACATTTCCAAGGACTTGAGGATGTGGGATCAACAACCTTAGTCCAACAAGTTCCATCACTCAGGAGACCAAAGCAATATATTACTTGATATTAATATATTACTTCTGCATTATTTACTTCACATGTCCATCCATTTTCTGTACCTGCTTGTCCTACTGAGGGGGTCACAGGGGGTCTGAGTGCAAGCCCATCACAGGGCATACTCATACATGCCCACCTACAGACCATTTGGTAACTCCAGTTAGCCTCAGTATGTTGTGGGCTTTGTGAGTGGGGAGGGGAGCTACTGCAGCACAGGGAGAGCATGCAAACTCCACACACACGGAACTCAAGCTGAGACTCAAACCTACATCCCAGACGTATGATGCACCAGTGCTAGCCATTGCCATTACACCTCAATGCATAATTTTGTCCATTTATAAACAATTGGGTCACAGATGAAATATATGTTTATGAATTATTTTCTTTGCAATGCCAGCTCCCCCCCTCCAGTGCCTTTGGTTCCCTAGATATAGGCTTCATGCTTATCAATACTCCATTTTTCTTTGCTTTTAAGTAACTGTTCAGTAACGATCCTTTATTGATGTGACACCGCAAAATTTGAGAAATGCTTTTGGCCATTATGTCCAGGAAACTTCTTCTACGTGTAAGGTCTCTTCACGGGCTCACTTAAATAAGAACGCTGCTACCGAGAAAGGATGTTAATAAATCCATGGGACAAAAATAGGATGAGAATGATGCTTTAAATGCTTCACCTACAAATAAGGGGCTGTGAGCAGGTGCAGCGGCGCAAGGAGATATTATACAAACAAATGCCAGAGAGCTGTTTGACTGCCTCCATGCTGCTGCAATATTAATGGAGTGGAATGAAATTCTGTGTGTTGATTACCAATGTTTATGTGAACCTGCTGTTTCCTGTCCTTTATATACAAGGGAGCTTTTGAAAAGAATTGCTGTTTATCCCAGTTGGTTGTCAGGATGTCGCATCTCCATCAAGGACCTGCTCTTTGTTCGCGCAGCTGATTAATGCATGTGATCTTTTAAGGGTGCAATCACTTCCTGAAATGCACAGGCAGGTCCGAGAGGACAGCACTGGCCTCTGCTGCTCCGTGGAAGCCACCATGAGAGACAAGGGGAAACACAGAGGCCTGTAGCATGGCGATAGATCAATATTGAAAGAGAAACAATTCACCCCTTTAATAAAACAAAATATGGTGTGGCGTATGTACTGCACTTTTATATAATATGTCGATTGTTCTGCTGTCACTCTCCCTCGCTATTTTGGATGGGGTCTTCAGGTGAAATGCGGACATTGCCTAATTTATTTAGTGATAATTATTACTACTAGTAATATTACTGATAGTATTACTAATAACAGTAAAATACAAAAATGATTACAAAAAAATATTAATATGGGCGTAAAACAATTTAAGGATGGTATCAACATCCAAGTAAATATTATCACTCTGAAGAGTTAATGCTTACATAATGCTTACATGCTGTCTTAAACGTGTATATATTAAATATCTGCTTTCTCCCCCATGCAAGGCAGCAAAGCTGTTTTTCCTGCAATATGGTTGCTTCTCGGAAAGAAAGACTAATGTCTTTCTGTAACTGCATCCTGCTCGCAGTGTCTGGGAAGGGCACGCGCTAACTGTGAGAGGTTGTAGCTAGAACGAGAAAGCACAACAAGAGTTCAAAGAAAACCTACATGAATTCATTGTTTGACTTGCTTGTTGCGCCAGAGAATAAGTCATTTAACACCAATCAGTTAAATGCTTATTTTCAGTTGTGTTCATTAAACGCTTATAGACGTCCCGATTCTCTGTCTGTTCAAAATGGTTTCCCTACATCACAGGCTTCAGTATAGATTCTGACATCCTGCCATGACACAAACCCTCAAAAGGCTTGGCTGACGTCTTCTTACAGCCACCAAATTGCTACAGTCAAATAAAACGACCATGGAATAAACAACAAAATACATTTTTATACATTTTATACATACAAGGAATTGCAGCTTACTGCAGTTTCCTTTCCCACACATCTGCAAATGTCGCCTTTGCCGAAAACACAATATAAACACATTTGCTTCTCTATTCTGTGTGGCCATATTTCTTGCCAGCTTCTCCTAAAACAAACCACAGAGAACCAGAATAGAGGAGAGGAGGCCACTCAGCCTTTTTTGTACATCTGTTATGCAGTAATGGCAAATTAAAATCAGATTACTCTTTGTCTCTGACTGGGAAGAGATGATAACTTTCCGGGACACATCTGCCCAGCTAGTCTGGGAGGACAGCCGCAATTTTAGTGCATTTATTATTTATTTATTTTTATTTATTTATTTACAAGACCTGAAACACACTTTTTATCATTATTTTGTACGTACAGATCTGCACTTATGTTAGTTAAAAGCCCGTCAGCAATTCCTTCAAGGCTTTGTGGAGATTTTTGTAAATAAACACTTCTGCTCGCTTTCCATCACACCCCACAGATATACAGTGAGCCTGTTTGGGGGCCTGTTGACTTCCCTTGGTGATGTTAGAAAGAGTCATTGTGCATCACAGTCGTGGTGTGGACGGCCAGGCCTGGGAAATGCTTTCAGCCAATATCACTGGCTTCAGCTGAACTGAAGAGACCGTGAACAGGCCCTGACTGTCTTGGGGAGCATGTGAGGTATTGCACATTCAGCCTTTTGCTCAAGTGAGACGTCTCCTTTTCGAATACTGACAGAGACACGGCGATAGCATTTTTGCAAATTTTCTTTAAACTGAATTTAAATAGTAAATGGAGTTCTTTTCGGAATGCTTTCTCACATCAAATTCCCTGACGTTCAAAAAAAGGTTATTAATCGAATTTCAGTTTTTATAAGCGTCCAGAAATATGAACAATTTCCCACATTATTAAATTATGTAATGGCATACAAAAATGAGGAGATTTTCTTCAATTTGCGTGAGGATTGTGTGGGATGTGGATTAATGCATCAGCATTTAAATAACCATATATGCCAGGAAACCTGATTTACAGACTTAAAAAAGTACATGTCCCTTTTGCAATGAAAGCTATACCGTAATTCAAGTGCTCGAAGTGTTCCCTGTAGTTCCCTGTCCCTCGAAGTGTTCCCTGTAGTTCACTGTCCCTCAAAGTGTTCCCTGTAGTTCCCTGTCCCTCGAAGTGTTCCCTGTAGTTCCCTGTCCCTCGAAGTGTTCCCTGTAGTTCCCTGTCCCTCAAAGTGTTCCCTGTAGCATTTCTGGTGGGGAAGCAGCCCATGCTTAGATATGAGGTGTAGTCTGCCAAGATGAAGACTGAGAATGAAGGACAGGTGGAACAAATCAATATGGATAATCCTAGTCACATGACTGTCCCTCCTGAGAATAGCCAATGGTTGTCAATATGCTTATCACCATGGCAAATGTCAGTCATGCAGCGGAAAAGCTGAGCAAAACCATATCCCCGCTATCTGCAACTTAAATGCTTTTTCATTAACTATTACAATCATGCATTGATCATACAAGACTCTCACTTTCAAGATGGAGACAGGGCAAAACCTTTCACAGCATTTACAACTAAACTAATTACAGATATTTGCCATCAAAATGAGAAAGCTCTTCAATATATAATTTCCTGAAACCCTCGCACTCAAATGTAGTTGTTCCACTATGACTATGCTGTTTGCGACATACTCACCAAAGCCATCCTGATAGCAGCCAGGGGCCTCATTGTGACGATGTTGTGTTCCAGTTCTGGTATCTGGCTCAGCCATCTCCTCAAACCCCACTAGAGAAAGGGACAGAAAGCTTCTTCCACATCAGAGTAAGGGGGGGGGGGGGCAGGTGGCATCATCTACACCAGTGTTTCCCAACTCAATCCTCAGGGACCCCAGACGGATGTGGACTGCCTGGCAGGAAGCTGGGAGGGAGCAAAAACGTGGACTGGGGGTCCCCAAAGACCGGATTGCGAAACACTGTCCTACACTGATCGGCTACAGTTTACTTGATGGGGCACAAATAATGTAGTATTATGCTATTACTTATGTGTTAATTAACCACAATAACATAAGGAGTAATACATGTAAAGTATTGATCTTATTTTTTGATCATTAATGAATCGTGATGCATCATGTATGCCAAGCAAATACTGTGTTATTCTAATTCCGTAAACCTTTGTGAGCTAATGAATGAACTACTGAAGGAACTACTAATGAATAACACAAATGAAGTACTGATCTCATGTTTGTTCACCATTAATGGATCATGGTGCATGATTTGTACTTAGATATTAAATATTGTATTGTATTAAGTTACTACTAAGCATTTGTGACCCCTTAAGTAAAGTGATACCCACCGATCTTTAACTTTTGGAAGAACAAATAACATATGGGAGGCGTAGGGCTGCAAATCACGGATTCACGTAGGAAGAAATTGTCCTTAAATGTTGTCGATAAAGGTTTATGTCACGGGCACCTCATGAGAAGGCAGTGGCATGAGTCCCACATGAGTGAAGACACCTGCTCCGCTCTACTTAACCCTGCTCCACCTCGTATTCAGTGAGAACGATGTCTTGTTGATCGCATGTGACACTCACCAAGAAATCTTATCCCTTCCTCCGTTTAGCCCTGATGTCCTCCTGCCTGCTTTCCCTGCTCCGGTTCCATCCCGAACCTGTTCCCCTCGCACCTTCCCCATGTGCCTGCCTCCTATCTCGTGTGTTCAGCCTGAGACTGACTCCCCAGCTTCTGACTCCCTGTGCACATGACCCCCGTCTCTGATCCTGCCTGCTGATTGCTGCTCTGTTCGCCTGTGCCCCCGAAATAAATCCCCGTGCATCGCATCCTGAGTTTCTGGGTTTCTTTAAAAAGTTTAACGCAAACACAAAATGCAAACAGAGCATAAATAACGGCAGGTGAGAAAAATATGTGGGATGGACATTTGTTATTCATCCCTGGGGAAATAATGTCCACCCATCCCATCCTGCTCTCCATGAGACAAACAACAGCTAGTTTCGGGGGGGCAGTCACAGTACAGGCCAGCCTACATCCGGCCCCCCTGCAGGCATTGGGGTTAAGGACTTTGCTCAAGGGCCCAACAGTAACAAAACTCTGCCAGGGGATTTAAACCAGCAACCTTTCAACTGTGGACACAGAGTCCACACCCACAGAGCCACACAATACCCCCATGGAAAAACTGGCAATGGAAAAAGTGACATTATCCTCATTACTCTCAGAAAACCAGCTTCCTGTATTCAGTGTACAAAAATACATCTTTCTGAATATGTAGAACTGCTAATTAACAAAATGAACTTTTTAAAATAACATTTTCCCATTTAATATACGATAAGTGTTATACCATGTGTGCCTGGGATTTGTTTTTCTCTCCAGGCATAAATGAGGAATGCTGTTTTTCTTTTTTTTGCTTTCACATTCTTTCATGCAGTATTGTAATATGACTGGTCTAGCTCATTATTACTTTACAACTGCCTACAGCCATTTTCAAAGTAGATATCCAGAAATTCTTGTCCTATTAAACAAAGGCTTCTTGTCCTATAAAACAAAGGTTTACTGTGCAGAGTTGTGTGCTGGTAGAATTTAACTGGTTTTTGATATATGCGAGTACTCCCTTTGGTTTAGCCTTCCCATGTCCTCAACATGTCTCACAGACACAGTTAAGACTTGACCCTTAGACAATCTTCTGTAAAACTAACAGACGTTCCCTTAGGTAATGGTTCTGATCATTTTCATCCGTCCATCTTCCAGTTTATCCAGTAGAGGGTCCTGGAGGTCCAGGAGCCTGTCCCAAGCAGGACTGGGCAGGATTTCAGTCCATTCCAGTCCCATGGAGGGGTGTCATTGTGGATGTGACTTACGAACTGTAACGCCAGCCAGCGTGGAGAACTGACTCACTGAGGGATTTTGGATTTGACCTTTGTCACAGTTTGCACCTTGCTTTTAGAGGGCAAGCCTGCTCATTCTTCTCCTACATTAGTAGGGTTAGGTAGCCAGTTGACTTTGCACCCCATAGGTTTCTTTTCCATACTTGCGACTTTTTGGTTCCTCTCCTCCATTGTCCTCTGGAGGTCTTTCTGTCCTTTTTTTGTCTTCCCTTTTCCTTGTTTTTGAATTATTTTATATAAATGATGCAGGAATGTATCACAATACACCCATGAAAGGCATCTTGGGGCAACACTGTTGTGAAAGGCGCTATATAAATTGAATTGAATTGAATTGAACTGAATTGAATTGAATTGAATTCATGGGTGTAGATTTGGCGATGAACAGTAGGGACATGTCCCTACCAATATTGTGGGAGTACTGTGTGTATTTGGGGGGGTGGGGGGTGGGGGGTTTCGGGGCTGTTTTGATTCCTACCAATTTTGAAACCAAACCAACACCCTTGAGTCCATTCCAATGCATACACCCACAATCTGTGCAAATTATAAACACAAGTTCACCAAACTGCATGTCTTTGGACTGTGGGAATGAACCAGAGAAGCCAATGAAACCCTACACAACATGGGGAGAACATGCCAACTGCACACAGCAAGGGCAGAATTTGATGTGAGGTAACAATACTACTCAGTGACCCCCCCCCCCATGTGACACACCACCCCAGATCTGTACTTGCCTGAAGAGGTTGTCTACTTGTGCTACTCACCCAATTAAGCCATAAAATGTAATTACTAAGGTCACCATGGAGACAGTCTTCCAAGAATTTTAATACTGGCAGATGTCCATCTGAACAAAACATGTTTCCTAAAGAAAAAAATTACCTGAACATTTGTCAGAACTAATAATTCTTTCGTAGACGTTGCTGGCCAGGCTGACATTTCTACAGCTAACACTTATGCTTGAAAAGATAATGCATTATATACGCAACTGCCCAAACAAGAAGACTTTTAACTAATGGGGTAATTACGTGATTAAAGGACCATTAAAAATGACGAGCTGACGTTGTCGTCCATTATTTTGGCTACCATGGCTACAAAATATCACAGTGGACTTGCAAGACGGGTGATTGCTACGGCGTGTCACTGACCAACACAGACCCTTTACTTAGTCTTGTGCAAAATAACATGGCAACTATAGATAAAGAACACATACATTCTGATTGAAACTCAGGCTATGTCCACATTACCTCATTGTCCAATTCCAATTTTTTTGCTCAGATTGGATTTGCATATCTTGACGGTTCGCATTCATAATTACAAGTGACCTGGACCCTGCACCTGTCCTCTATTCGCATGCGCACATTGATACGTTTTTGCACGTATCTTCTGCGTCACCAACAGCAAAGACGTGCTCAGCGTATGCATATAAACAAAAAACACGTGGATTTTGCGTGATCTTACCATTAACATTCATTTTGCATGACCACGAATCGGATACATATCCGATCTAGAAGCACATATGAAAGCGACTCGAATTTGGTTTAAAAAGATCATATTTCTGTGTCTACGCAGCCCTTAAAAAGTCAGATCTGCGTCACATTCAGGCGAAAAACTGGATTTGAGTCACTTCACCTTGGTAATGTGAACTTAGCCTTAATGTCTGTTTTACCTTGCAGTGAGAAACAAATGAGAGAGTCAGACTCAGCTAACTGAGAATTCAAAAGTGTTTTTGCTGGCTGGACTGCTAAGTCTTCCTTTATGACTGTTCTTTTCTCACTAGCAATCAGTAGCACAGGCCATAGAGAAGCTGATGGTGAGAAATACACCCAAATATGCACCTTTATGGCCAAACCGGTGCAAATAATATAGGCTAGGAACAGTAAATACATCATTTGTAGCATTAAAAGCAAACTTCAATATCCAGGAGTACATTTCTTTGCTATAGAAAAGCCACGATAACTATATTTCAAGGATTTATAAGTTAGATATTCTCCGCCAACATATAATTCAGAAAAACATGTCTTAGTATCATGCTTCCAACAGTAAAGAAAAATAAATTTCTCCAGAGGGACACAGTATTCATTCAGGCCTGTAGTTATTCCATTTTAAACTACCAACCAACCAAATAAATATTCCCTCAGGAGGGAGATGCACGCACCAGGAATCGTTCTCATCAGATCAATACCATCTGCTGTATAGTTTGTGCTGATGTCTCCATCCGGTGTGGCGTATTTACTCATGCTGTGGAGGGAATATTATCCCACACGTATTTCATGCATGCAAGCAGGACTGAAACAGTAACCTTTAACTGAACAGAAAAAAGCAATGGAGTTAAAAAGCACATACCCCAATACTAGGCACCGCAGAGAATTCTGAATATCCACTTTTTATTCGTCTATATGGATCTACAGCTATTGGTGGGTATAACAAAACAAAATAGTAAGTCATTTGTTTGCAATGAAAAATATTCAGTGCGTGGCATTCCTGTTGTAACTCATCGCAATCCTACCAGCAAAAATGATATTTTTCATAAATTATTAATAAGGGATTTTAGAGGATAGGAAGCTGCCATTGTGTAATAGAAAATGCATAAAAATCTACAGAGAACGAGACTCTGTTCTGGCTGAGGATCCAGTCTTAAAGTCTTAATGATATATGAAGAACAGGCAGTTGGGCTGCCAACATTTTACACCAGGTTGGAGTTCAGGGGTGTGGAATGCAACTTCTGGTAGAGACATTTCAGGATCTCCTCACACCTCAATCTAAATTAATTTAACAAAGTATTTTGGGATTTGTTTTTTTTTTTCACAGGGGGACTGAAGAATGACTTGAGAATGACCCTGCAGGACTGCGATGTTTAAGGTTCCTCAGATAAGAAGTATTCATTTCATCCTGTGAGTTCACCTCAGTTGACTCCTTATTTGCACTTGTATTAGCCTTTGAGCAAGAACTTTCGCCCTGCAAGCAATGAAATGAATGGCCGACGAGAGAAAGAACTTCCATGCAGCATGCAAAGTGTTTCAATCTGCCCCAACCATGTGTTCCATTTTCTTTCTACAAAATGTTTCTCCATTTCAGGAGCATCTTCAGTCCAGGTCCTGTGCAAGGAAACAAAGGGTGCAAAGCAGAAGCACCCAAGACATAATGCCACTCGATTGCTATTTACACATGAATGGACATGAATGAAGATTTCCTAAACCAGATCTCACAGAAAATAATCTGAAAACTATAATATATATTTTGATATATTCGGGGCTTGGGGGGGCAGGGCATGGTGGAGCAGTAGTTAGCCCTTTTGCCTCATACCTCAAGAACTAGGGTTCGAGTCTCTGCTATGGCTCCATGTGTGAAGTTTGCATGTTCTCCCTGTGTCATGCTAAGGTGAATTGAAGTCTCCAAACTGCCCATGGATGTATTTGCGTCAGTGTGCCCTGCAATGGGTAGCACCCCATCCTGAGTTATTCCCTGCCTTGCACCCATAGCTTCCAGGATTGGGTCCGGACCCCTCCACAGTCCTGAATGGGACAAGCAGGTACAAAAAATGGATGGATGGATGGATGGATGGATGGATATTAGTATTGCAATTTCTGGAACTATTTTGGTTCTTTAAATATTATTTTAAAAATTCTAGCTAGCCTAACTTGACAAAACATTTTTCATTTTATTAATAGAAAGTAGTTTCTACCTGACTCACATCAACTGAACAACATTTGGCCCAAAACAATGCAGAGCTGTAATGACATAATAACTTTTCTGCTCTAACCCTCTGCTTATGTTAAAATGGAGTGATAAAAAGAAAAAAGCAGTATTAAGTATGCACATCACCGGTATATTTTGGAATAACACTTAATCAGCTGAAGTCCCTTGTTATAGACTGACTATCGATAATGACGAGGTAGTTACTGAATAAAAAACGAAGGCAACACAGGCTGATTTTAGAGGCAGCTAAATCGAGTTTTTAAAGGAGAATAATATCTGGTTGTGAAGTCGCAGCAGAATATCCATCCATCAATCTTCCATAATTGTTTATCCAGAAGAGGGTGAGTCTGCCTATTTCAGGAAGTAGGGGTAAAAATGAGGGCATGTCAATCCATCACAGTAGAGGCAATCAGGCGCTAAGGGCAGTTCAGAGACCGTCTTTCACCTCACTGTCTTTTCTGGACTGCTGGAAGAAATGTTCAAACTCCAGATCCTGGAAGTGTGAGCTCGTCATGCCAACCACTAAGCCAAAGTGCACAGCGGAATGTCACACTTCATTTAACTCAGCTGTTATCGACATTTAACAAGACTGTGAATATCTTGGATGTGCTTTAGGTGTAATCCAAAATGCATAAATATACAGTGAGCAGTTACAAGTGGGCAAAGCAGTGCTGGGCACAATGGACAGTTTGGACTGTTACGGTTATTGTAATCTATTTTGGCTTGAAATGTATAATAAAAATGTTAGATTGTGAATTCTTCCAAAAAACGATTATTTATATAAGATATTGATTTACATTTTGGCCAAATGATGAACTGATCCTTTATTTTTGCCTGAATATCAACGTCTTCTTCACTTTTTCTGATTATCTTAGCTTCTCTTTTTATTATACAGATTGTGCAGAATGCTGCGGCCTGTTTATTTGCTGGTACCAGTAAGCATGAACCCATCTCGCCAGTACTCGCGTCCCTTCGTTGGCTTCCAGTTCAATAGTTCAATCTTAGTCATGGTTTTTAAATTCCACGATTGAAATGCAAACAGATGCTTCGGTAGCTGCCCCCTCTCTATAGAACAGCCTACCCTATCATATCAGAACCGATACCTCAATAACCACTTTTAAATCTTTATTGAAAACGTACTTTTTCACGCTGGCTTTTGAACAGAGGTTAGAGTGAGACATTTCCTTCCTTTCTTTTGTTTTATTGCCGTCTAACGTAACATTAGCTCTTTTACGTATGTGTGAGCCCACATTGAATGAATTTTAGTTTATATTTTATGATAGCTATTAATGTTGTAGCGCACAATATTTTGCACATTTTATTATTGTACAGCACTTTTCTCAGCATTGGCTGTTTTTAAACGTGCTTTATAAACTGATTTGATTTGAATACTGTGATAATGAATGGTGACTCAACCATATGTATATCTGCTTTCTTGAGTAATACCCAATTTCCTGTGAATTCCTGGCATTATATAAAAAGGTCAAGTGTTGTCTTGCCGATTCTATCAAATATCCTCAGGTTATTACTTACAGGAAACCATATTCAAAATGAGTTTGAGTTTAACTGGATCAGAGCACTGGAAGCAGAAATAACCATTGTTCAAAGCTGATTCACATTCCTAGTTGAGAATTTGAGAGTAAACCCAAATGAAATTCTTTTCTGTCGTGGCAGAACAGCATCCAACAAACATACACAAAAATCTAAATAAATTATCCTTTTACTGTACCTTAATTGGTGCTGTAAACTGAAGTTAACTTTACCTCTTTCAGGGGGTAAAAATCATTTAAATATATGGTCGTCGTACTCTTTCCATTTAAATATAATAGGATGAACTACATAAAAACGTTTCACAACCAGGGTCAGCTGTGAAGATAGCCTTTTTAGACTCTGAAAACTCTTCTGGTGTACCAGATATTACTTGTTGGAAGGCCAGATTTCACCTCGTCTTTCAATGAATCATAATAAAACATGCCCAGTATAGCATGTAAAATATATATTTTACGAATAGCATCAACTTTCTGAACACAGTCTCTCCACTGCACTTTGCTGTAAATTATAATGGTACTGTCTGTAAATAACAATATTCTTGCACTTCTGGTCAGACACTAACTGCATTTCGTTGCCATTGTACTTGAACTCTGCATGATGGCAATAAAGCTGGATCTGATCTGATCTGATCTTGTAGAGCAAGCTTAGGAAAATCCTGTTAGCTACTGGAAATGCTGTATTCTGCTAATGATGTATGATTGTACAGCATAAGGAAATGTCGTGTCTTGTAACAAAACCTTAGGGAGTAAAAGCATCTTTTTTGGGAACAGAAACTAGTGACTTCTGCTCTCTTGACAAGGAAAGATAACACTAGCCGACATCAAATATGGTGAATGATATCAAATGACATTTTTCAAACATCCCTCATAAACAAACATTTTTAGTATATTTAGTTTTGCGATTTCCACTTAACTTTTTTGCATATATACAATGCATTGTATACCTAATAATGTCATTTTGATACCAGTCATATAAAATCACCAGCAACCTGTTATAGACTAATTTTTTGTACAAACTAGTCAGCAGGGTTTACAGGCAGCTTGCAGTTATGTAAACTTACAGGTGTGCTGCTGCAGGTCCTCTGACGCCGACCTTTGTATGCAAAACTGTGGTCCACTTTCCGGTACTGTCACTCAGTACCGCAGTAAGTGCAAGCTGCCTGTAAACCCTGCTGATTAGCTTGTAGGTATACAATGCATTAGGTATGCAATACATTAGGTATACAATACATTAGGTATACAATGCATTAGGTATACAATACATTAGGTATACAATGCATTAGGTATACAATACATTAGGTATACAATGCATTAGGTATGCAATACATTAGGTATACAATACATTAGGTATACAATACATTAGGTATACAATGCATTAGGTATACAATGCATTGTATATGAAAAAGAGTTAAGTCGAAATCACAGAAAAACCAAACGTGCTGGAGCAAAACTAAATGTACTAAAATTGTTTGTTTATGATGGGTGTTTGAAAAATGTCGTTTGATATTATTCACCAAATTTGATGTCGGCTAGTGTAATTTATGTTGAACTTCAATTGTAAATTGTGACAAAAGCAGACGTGTGGCGGCAAATTGAAAGCCGTATTCTGAAACTACATGAAAAACTGTAGAACATGCACTTGTTTTTGTTAAATCACCTAGCAAAAAAATGTAAATGTCGGGTGGTGTAATTGAAGTTTTTATTAAATTATTATTTATTATTATTTGTTTTTTTTTAGCAAGGGCAACATTTAAATGCATGTATATAGATGATAAATTAAACCATAAATTAAACCATAGGTGCCAAACCAATGTCCTTCAGATTGACTGCTGCACCTCAGTCCATCGTGGATGAATGTAATAATTTATCTACTATTGTCCATCCATCCATCCATCCACAAAGATTAATCCAGAACTGGGTAAACCTCACAGAAAGCAGCAGATTCCAGTCTATCACAGTACACGCACAAATGGACATTTTCCAGACACTCTGAGTGTCACGTCCGTGTGACAGGCGAGCGAGCAAGGTGCGGACAAAGCAGGATCAGGGAAGCGGAAGTCCTAAACAACGGGGTTTATTGAGGATAACAGGCAGACAGGGGATCACACGGCAACAAACGTTAATGACGGATCTGGGAAGACGGACTAGAACGCGGACTGAATACACAAGACTACAGGCCGGAAACGTGGAACAGCTGGTAAAACGGAAGGATTCCACACGAGGGTAACGAGGTAGGCGTGACACACACAGGGGCTGGACGATCGGTCGTGACACTGAGGCTCTGCAGGTTTAGGACTCCGTGCTCAGAAGGTTGCCAATTCAAATCCCATGGAGTGAGTGTACCAGTTTATATGGGCTTTTGAGCAAGACCCTTAATCACAAAAACTGCTTCTGGGTGCTGGATAAATGGGTGACCCTACACTCTGGTAAATGAAATATAATGGTAATAAAATATAAAATTATCAAGAGTGTTTTTGTGCAGGAGGAAACTGGAATACATGGTTGAAAACTGCATGAATATTGGAAGAACATGCAAAGAACATGCAAAATCCATGAACAAAAAAATATACCCTCATCCCCCGCGCGGAAGTCACGTTCCAGACCCATCAGCGACAGGTGAAAATCCGCGATATAGAAAGACCGTATAAACAAACATTTTTTATAGATTAAGCCTTAAAGTACCCCTCCCACACGCATTAAACGCATGTAAACGCATCAAAACACACTTGATATGTGTATATCGGGCTAAGGATATTAGTAACATAACAATAATAATAATAATAATAAATAATAATAATAATAGTAGTAGTAGTAGTAGTAGTAATATAATGTATACAGTGCCGCCCCTTGCCAAATTGAGGCCCTAAGCAGATTTTTTTTTGAGCCCCCCCATTACAAGAAAAAATGAGTAAAAAAATCCACTAACAATCTTTTCCTTTTCCTGTGCACTCTTTCCTAACAACTTTTATACAACGT
>JAODLD010000001.1:42562022-42572465 GCA_026781065.1 Mormyrops boulengeri
TGGGCTGACTTGCTTCTCTACGCGCGCCTCACGGCAGCGACGCGCTTCCTTTGCGCATTTGCAGAGAATGCGTCCCCCTGCGGAAAATGGGGCCCCCATGGATCGTGGGGCCCTACGCAAAGCGCGTGTTCTGCGTGTAGGGAGGGGCGGCACTGAATGTATATGTATATATACATCTCTCTCTCTCTCTCTTTCTATCTCTCTCTCTCTCTCTCTCTCTCTCTCTCTCTCTATCTGTATACGTAATGGAATATGTAAAAATAAAACATTTTTAAGCTCAGTATGGGTACGATTGGGAGCCATCGAAAAGGTCACAAAAAGTTTGCTCACAACAATCGAACCACAAGCAAGGTACGGGACTCGCTGAGAACTGTGACGCGTCAGGGAAAAATCCGCGATACAGCGGGGGCGCGATAGCTGAACCGCGATATAGCGGGGGATCACTGTATATAGATATTGTCAAGTATGCAGGTATAACTCTTACTACATTCAGAGAGGGATCAAATAGCAGGCAGTAAGTAGTGACTTAGGTTCCCCATATGCTGGTAACAATTCCTACAGCATGCGTTATGGCACACCATCATAAGACTAACCCCATAAAGCACACAGTGTGTGTATTAGCATATTCCCAAGAATCCTCACACAACGATGCAAAGGCGAATCATCAAGTCAGCCCTTTCCCACTCACGGTTAACACAACCAGAGCAATGTCCCACATCACTCCCCTGTTGGCCAAAACATCTTTGGGGCCACCTGACCGTGTCCCTTCCTGGCCTTCCCAAACTCCTTCCATGCACAAGCTGTCTAGTCAATAACTGTGGGCTTTCTGCGCTGTCAGTACATCTCACTAAATCTAGGCAACCCCCCAGCAAACATTGCCCTTTGACATGAAAGTGTTCCAATACCACAGCATAGTATTCATTACGGGCTATCCATGGCTTACATTGAACTCTAATGACAGCTTCCAAACTGGATTTAGATCCAGGTGGATTCCCAATTATACTCTGTCATTTATTTCCATCCTTCCCCACATGTGCATTGAAGCCGGGCCACAAAGTCCACAAGAGGTCCACATCACCCACAATTTAAAGAATGCTGGGTACATTGCCCTTTGTCTGGGCCACACTTCAGGTGTTTCACCATAAAAGATTCCAGAACATGATGGACACAACAAGAGGCTTAGTTCCAGAGCTCAAGCTAAGAGCGAAGTTGACTGCATCTAGCTGGTGTCTCTTGTACCACCTACCCTATCAGAGACCCCAAGTCTGTGTCCATTGCCAAGGTCTGGTCAGCCTGATTGCTCGCCACTCCACCTTTGTAACTGGCACTGCAGGAAACCCTAGCACCCTTCTTCCAGATTGAGTTATTCATGTGAAATTAATCTAATAAAGATTTCCAGCCCAATTTAAACTGAAGTCACTGTTCTGTAACAGGGGTAGAGTTTGACGTTTTAGTGCACTGTATATAAACCAAAAAGTTAAGGTGACCGATTATAGTTTTCAGATATTCTGGTAGTTTCTGGATAGCATTCACAGCAAGATGTCAAAGTAAGCAAAGAGATGAACGGAAAGATGCAGTGTTTTTTTTTTATGTGGAATGCCTGCTTAGAGCAGTTTTTATTTCCTTCCCTTTAGCACTTATATCTACTTCTGTGAAATTTGCAATGAATCAAGCTCTTTGTCTTTTCATCTGCCTTAAAAGTACGTCTGAGAAGCACGAAAGTCACTCGAATCCAGTCGATACGTTAAGTACCTGTTATAAATCATGACAGTTTTAAAGAGTTTTATTTCTTTTTAAACTTTTCAAAATAATAGAGTAAAACCTTTTTTGCCGATTCAGCAATATTGATAAATGATGCAATAATAGTGATGAGGCAAGAAAGCCAAAATAGAGGCCTGTTGAAAATCCCCTCATAGTCCCAAAACATGCCAACTGTCTGTAAACTGTCCATAGTGTACGAGCGTTTGTGCGGCCTATGATATACTCCATCTAGGGCGTTCTGGATGCCTTGAGTTTTCTGTTTCCACTGACAACAAAGAATTACATATTAACAAAGATAAGGTTTTGCCAGCAGGAAACAGCTCCACATCCCTTTGCTTAATACAAATAAGCCTACACTCCACACTGTCTGACTTTATTTTGTTTGCCGTTTTCTTATACAATATGTCAAGTCACGTCTTATTTGTATAATTTCGAATTATATTGCCATTTCCAACATCCTTCTGTGGCAGAGCAAGGACACTAGGGGTAAATGAAAAAAACAGCGTCCTTCCTGCTATTGATGTTTTTGAAGGAAGTTTACTTTGCAAAAAGTCAAGTTTAACCCAAGGCCAAAACCAAACTTGATCATCTTCAAAGTTTATATATTTTGAAGAGCATTTCATATTTTCCGGAGCAGAACACACAAGGCAGAACTTTGACCTATATTCATCGGATTTTTTTTTAGCTCAGGCACACAATTCTTATCCAGGATATTTCCTCATTTCTGCTTGTTGCTCTCGTCTGCTTTGTATCCAGACACATGTGTCATTCATGCTCAGCATGATAACGACATCATGAGATGCACACATGTGCCCAGCTTGCAACCAGACATCACACACCACATTTGTGTTACAAAATAACATTGTAATATTATTATAATGGTTTTGTGTAGAATGCAGGAGTGTCCCTGATGAAAGGCAAGTCATCCCGCTCGATCCTCTCTTGTTTGAAAATGACTGGCATATTCATCAAGGGCCATTTATAGTCTCTTGCACAAAACATGCTGTATTTTTCAGGGAAAATGTCTTGGTTTTCCAGAATTTAATTTCTTTTACCATTTTGTAGTGCTGATGAAATTACACTGGGGCTGCATGTTATTTTAGGATTAACAGACAAACGACAAGTGTATTAAATTCCATGGTGTACTCAGCCAGTTTATCTTGATGCATATTGCCCCTTTCTTTATCTCGCCAATGTGGTTAACCAGATCCTAAAAGCAGAAATAATTCTGTGTGCTATTCTAGACCATAACCACTCTATATTATGTATGTTTGCTTCTGCAGTGTAAAGTCTAGTATTACTCTAACCTTAAACCACATAAAACACAGCAGGCCTGGCATCTGTATCTTATTAAAGTGTTTCATGGGTGGGAAAGAACTTGCAGTAAATGCCATTGTGGAGCCCGTGGGGGATATCCATGCGATTCCAGAGATGTGCACAGACTACATGGAAATTCATGGTCACAAGATGTCTTGGGAAAAGGCTGCTTTGTGATCTGTGTACTGCTGTACTGGGAGTAACAGAGGATTTATCCTTGCCGGAACCGGTCTCTCATAACATCCGATTAACCACCTTAAACTTTACAAACACTCTAATAACATAAAGAGGAATACATTTATTTGTTTTAACAGGTTAAGGAATACAACAGTAAACAAGTGCACACTGCTTCAATACAACAAATGTTAAATGCAAAGATTTATAAAGTTTTAAAGTCTGGTAAGTCATAAAATATTTCTATATAAAAAAATACGCTACATACAACGCTAAAACATTTTTTTATGTGCTGTGTTTTATGTGGTTAACTCGAGTAAACTACGGTGGGAAATTACTAAACAGATTCAATTATTGAACTAATACATTTCAGTTTGTTTTGCTGTGGTGCAAAATCACGCGCAAATATTACCTGAAAACTGATAACAGATATTTAGTGTATCTATGCTAAGGCTCTGTAATGCCAATGTGCTGACTCAGTTAACAGCACAAGTTCTCTCCTAGTTCTCAATCATTTCCACTGCAAAAAAACATTTAACGATGTTATAGAAATATAACAATGAAATATAACAATCTGCTACATATACCAGCAACCAGTGGCAGGGCTGACGTATGCATGTATGATGCATATCTACGGCCTGCAATTTTTCGTGGAAATAAGGTCTTCCAAACAATACATACAGCTGCATTCAAGTCTGACGCAAATCAATCAGACTCCACGGCTGTAGTGTTAATAAACAAATAACATTCGGTATGGTCTATATTTATATATAGCACTTGACATTTTAAATATTACAAATACCTATACTTCAAAAAAAATGCAATATATTTAAATACATAGGAGGCCGTATTAAATGAAGAATATGGTGTTAATATAAAACAAATATAACAATTTAACGGCAGTATTACTGTTGCTAATCCAAAATTGCATCTATTTACAAAACATGTAGAGTATATTTCACTGTCAATTTCTTGCTAAACACTGTTAGGTTAGCAGGGTACCCAAGTTGCAATTCTCGATTTATTAATCATTTCGAGGGTTAGTCTCGACAGAAGACGTACTCCGTATAGCTGGTCCAGATCTTGTCCTCGGTCGGGTCGTTGCTCGCATAGGCGCAGGTGCCCGTGGAGCTGCAGGCCACCATGTGGAAGCCGACTTCGGTCAGTCTATCAAACGCCTGCTCCAGGAAATTAAACTTCAGGTAATAGCGCGACGTGTACCTCTCCGGCGGTCTGTCCGGGTCTCTGCTCTCATTTAAAGTATCCCCGAAAACCTCTTTGGCAAGAGATGTCTTTCCACAAACAGTAATCCGTGCGACCCTTCGGAATTTCGCATCGCTTTGTATGTCTCTGCCTATGGTATAGGACCCCCGGTATCCGATCGTTATGTAACCGGACTTTCTGGACTCCGATGATGGGGAGCGCACATGGACACCCGCCGGGGACGCGCCGGAGCCCCCCACGGCGACCTGGAGCGCAGCCTCCTCGGGGTCACTTGGACAGATATCCTCGCTGATCGAGTTGTCCTTGCTCATTTTCGGGGCCAGGAGCTTGGATAGTTCGCGGAGCTGGAAGAAATCGGCTTCTCTTTGCAGCCTGCATTTTTCCGGAAAGTAATCGGGCAGGACAAGGGTGAGGTCCCGCAGGTAGTCCAAGATGTATCGGAATAGAAAGCCGTCCCTGTCCAGGAAGTAGCGTCCCTTGCTGTCCCGGGGCAGATCTTGGGGGGCTTTCTGGCTGAACATAGTCCAAAGAAGAGAGTCCGGCACAGCTATTAAAGTTTTATGCCGAGTAACGTAAACCTGACCTCCAACGTTGAGCTCAATGATTTCAGAAAAGGTGGAATTGTTGCCGTTGGACAATCCACGTGCGGCGCCCTGCAGAGCCATTTCTGCTCTATGCGCGGTATGGAAACACAGGCAAGAAATGTCAGGACAGTGGGAATGAGCATTTAGGGCTTTGTTTATGTACCCTGAATGGGCTGGTGAAGGAGGAGGGACGGGGCGGCTCTTGTCAATGGGAGCTGAAGGGATTAACTCATTCCTTGCACTCCGTGAAGAAATATGTATTCATGTAAAACAATTCCTAAGTTATTTATAGGATGATAATTTGGACGCTTAAGCTTGTCTCCCACGCAACTAACAAGTTATTTGTGTTGACTTTTAACGACAATACGTTTATATTTTATTTTTCCTTAACTTAAAATCATACCAAAACTACTGGAATAGTACCTGGGTGAACCACAGACAAAACAGTCCGTTCGTCCATCCATCAACCCAACTTTCAATCGCTTATCCCGCATACAGTTGAGGCATAAGAAAAATGCATGGTAAAATATTTTTTAAAAATTACTCCTGTAAACAACGCAAGCATGTAGAGAGAGACGGAATTCTTGCGTAAAATATTGTTAAATATTGTTTACTTTTCACTTGCATACACATAAATATGAGAGAACCAAGTTCAAACTGTTACAGTAAAATAATGAAAATGTCAAAGCGCCATCTAGTGGAATTAAAATGCATGCACTTATTTTGCTCGTTTCATTCTAATTTGTGCAATATCTGAGAAATGTGTCCGAAATTTTCAGAGGCGTATCTCTGCAGCCAGGATCCGAATGTCGAGTAGGAGGGGCAATGTCGAATAGGAGGGGCAATGTTGAGTAGGAGGGGCAATGTCACGCGCGAACACAGACACACAGACATACATAAAATACACTCACTGCATGGCCACTATTTTTTTCACAATCAGAACTGCCTTCATTCTTGGTGGCATGGATTCAACAAGGTGTTTGAAACCCTCTTGATACTTTGGTCCATGTTGATATGATAGCAGATTTGTCAGCTGCAACCTCATCATGCGAATCTCCTGTCCCACCACATCCCATAGGTGCTCTATTGCATTGAGATCTGGTGACTCTGGAGGCCATTTCAGTACAGTGAACTCATTGTCATGTTCAATTAACCAGTCCGAGACTATATGAGCTTTGTGACAGGGGGCGTTATCGAGCTGGAAGCAGCCATTAGAAACTAGGTACACTATGGTCATAAAAGGATGAATGTGGTCAGCAACTATACTCAGGCTGTCTGTGGCATTTAAGCAGTACTACGGGGCCCAAAGTGTGTTTGTGCCAAATTCTGACCCTATGATCTGAATGTCGCAGCAGAAATAGAGTCATCTGACCTGGCCATTGTTCAGTTTCGGGGAGCCCATGTCCAATGTAGCCTCAGCTTCCTGCTCTTAGCTGACAGGAGTGGCACCCGGTGAGGTCAAGGTTCAACGTGTTGTACATTCAGCGATGCTCTTATCCATATCTTGGTTGTAACAAGGGGTTATTTGAGTTACTGTTGCCTTTCCATGAGCTTGAATCAGTCTGGCCATTCTTCTCTGACCTCTGCCATCAACAAGGCATTTTCGCCCAGAGAACCACCACTCACTGGATGTTTTTTCTTTTTTGCCCCATTCTCTGTGAACCCTAGAGATGGTCGCATATAAAAATCCCAGTGGATCAGCAGTTTCTGAAACACTCATTCGAGCCCATCTGGCACCAATAACCATGCTACATTCAGAGTAACTAAAATCACCTTTCTTCCCCATTCAGGTGTCTAATATGAACATTAACTGAAGCCCCTGACTTGTATCCGCATGATTTTATATATTGTGCTGCTGACATATGATTGGCTGATTAGATATTCGCTTCAAACAAGAAGTTGGATATGTGTACCTATCAAAATGACCAATGGGTGTATGTATATCCAGGGCTGGTCAAGCCCATGGGTGACATATGCAGCCTAGGGCGCCAACTTTTGAAGGGCACTGATTTACCAGCTGATTTCACTTGTTTATGGTGAGTACTGAAAATGTTTCGCTTGCACCCTTAAAAGTACTTGTGCCCCCCGTGGGGCAGCCTCAGCGCAGCTATGCGATGCGGGCTTCCGATTTCACTTTGTCTCGTACGCCGCGCTGTGCTGGTGAGGGGGTGAAACGTTGTCACGGACACTGTTACGTTAGCAGGGCACTCGAAACAAGCATTGTAAATGGCGAAAGAGGTAGACCAATATTTCAAAATGAGCAAAGATTGTTTATAGTGTCATCAAATGATTATTATTTTTTAAAAGTTCATACGCAAACATGTTGCAATAGTATCAAAACACATTTTGTAGTATACATATTCTGTATAGAAATAAAAATTCTGTTTCCCCTCCGCAGCTGTGCGTTAAAAACGTAGGAAGCACGGCTTGTTGTGCATTAGCAATTACTTAATCGTTGCGCGCACTATTCCCCGTATTCCAAAATAACGCAATTAAAGGATAATCTAATGACACGTTATGACGATTAGTCTATGACGCATCTCTTTTACAAGATATATTGATTGATTGCGATAGGGCTGCCTCTGTCTACATTTGTAAGAGAAATCCCAGAAAAATATTTTCATTAAATAGTTTTTTTTTTTGCGGATACTCCTATCTGTGTGGTCTGTGAGTATTTCCCCAACAACAGTGTCAGTTCTCTCTTGGACTTCATGTACGGTGACCAGATAACCCATGTCAGGGAGGACACTGAGTCTGAGCTACGACAGGAATCGTAAATGACCATTTCAATGAAAAGGACCCGGATTTCACTTTAGCACTGAGTTCTTACTGTGTGCTTATAGGTCAGTCTCCTATAATCATGAGTGTGTCACTAATGCTAATGTGAAACAGCTGGATGAGTCTTTCAGTCAAGGAAACGAACCAGTCAAAGCCAGTCATAGTCAAACTATTTAGCGGAGCACAGGAGCCTTTCAGTTTGAAAGTAGTTTGTAAAACCCGAAGTAGCTCAAAGTGTCCTCCCTGACGTGGATTATCTGGTCACTCTAACTTCATGAACATTGTCTCCAAAGTGAATAATGACTCTTTCATGGTTCTCTATTGTACCCGCGTGAGCAAACACTCATCTTTATTCCTCCACACACACACACTGGAGGTCAGAATATGCTTCCTCATTACCTCATTGTGAATTCACACTATTTCTATATTACACGGAACAGGACCCAACTGCATTCTCAAATTCATTGTTTAAAAAGAACCCTTCTGCTTTTTAGCTTACTTCAAAGCATTGTTTTTGCTGAGCCGTTTCTGTCTCTTGCTGTGCTGTCATTATGAAATGTTAAATTTAGTTTTGTAACCGGAGGAACACCGGGGTATTGTGAAGAGTGATAACACTGATTTAATGGTAGCCTCTTTTCATAGTCTTCAGGTCCCTTGATGGGGAAACTCAAAAGTTGTGCAGCAATATCAACATTCAGCTTTCAGTTGCTTTGATGCTAAAACTGACGAACTTGACTGAATCCCTTGGTGAGAGAAAGTGAAGTACTGGTGTCAATGTTTTAATCATTTTCGTTGTGTACTTCAGGACAGTGAGCAGTTCTCTGAAAAAAATCCATTGACCTCCAATCAGGACCTCTGTAGACGATATTCATGCATTTATACAGAAAACCATTATAAACTCCTCAACTGAAAATCCGTGCCTCATCCCTTTCAGGCAGAGTTGCATTTAAATGAGTCATTTCTCAGTGTGAGCCTGGAAACATCAGAATCAAACCTCACTTTATTTTCAGCATGTACAAACACACCAGAATTGTTTGTGGTCTAAAGCCAAGCATGAAGTACATAACAAAATGACTTCTTGAGACAATAAATTAAGATAAAAACTAGTGCAAGAACCAAAAACGTTTTTTCAATGTACTGTAGTGCAAGTTGAAACGATATTGCACGTATAAAACGATATTGCACGTATACCACGAGGGAAGATGTCAGACAAAGGTAAGAGGGCAATTGTCTTTGGGAGAGTGAATTGCACCTTGGTGATGGATTACTGAGCCACTAGGCAAGTTTGTTTAGGAGCTGGACAGCTATGGAGAAGAACCTGCGGAGATGATGTGAGGTCTAGGTTGTGATCCACTTGTACCTCCTCTGTGATGGCAGTTTGGCGACGAGGTTACTACCTGGGTGGAGGAAATCAACAGCAATCTTCCCAGCTCTCCTCTTGGCCCTGGCAGTGAACAGGTCTTGTGTTGGCAGCAGACAGTCTGTGATTTTCTTAACTGATCAGACCACACGTTGCAATCTGGTCTTGGAGGCAGCAAGAAACTAGGATGTGATGGAGGATGTTGTGACACTCCAAGTGATGGTGATGATGAGGTGAGGTTCAGCAGGCTACACTGGGAGATGTTGAGCTTCTTGAGTTGGTGTGGGAGGAAGAGTCATTTCTGGGCGTTCTTGGTGATGGAGATGACTGTCCCACATCAATGTCCTGGTGATGCTAATCCTCAGGAATTTGAATGACTCAACCATAGATATGGCCTGGCCATTAATATCCAGGGGAAAGCAGGAAGGGGTTTGGCAGTGGGAGTCGACTCATTTCCCTGTCTTGACCACATTGAGCTTCAGGTTGATGCTTACACACCATGCTGCAAGATGGCTCAGTATGTGCACCACACCGATATCTTTCTTTATGCATCACTATAATACTCATGATTGCCTTGAGACAGGCACCTTTTTATGTAAACATTTTTTATATATGCAATCCTTAAAACATAAATAGACTGTTTAACAAATGAACTTTTTCCCATCATATTCCATTATACTTATGTGATTTAAAGTGGTCTCTTTATGATTCAAATATAGTGGTGATTTTCCCTGCCAGATTTAGAGCAAAGTAACTATTTGTGAATTCCTGAAGGCTGTAAACAAAGATTCTGTATTCATACACTGGAAATGGCATTTAGAAACATGAAGAAAATCTGTAACAGTTATATAAAGTGGCAGTAGGGAAATTCCTGCCATGATAATGGTCATGTTTAATAACAACAGGGTTGAACATGATCACATTGTGACTCAGTGGATAACACTGTTGCCTAGCGCCCCCACACCCTTCCTCTGTGTGTATGTGTGTATGTGTGTGTGTGTGTGTGAGTGTGTTCTGTATATATTATGTTGTTGGAACCTAATGTTCCCACAATGTGATAAACACCTGTTATTTTGACATTATGGGGACCGTTTTTTTCAGTCCCCCGACTGCAATCAAAAAACTAAAAATGCCAAAAGACTCTTACTTCTTACTTTTTTTGTTTACATATGGTTAAGGTTAGGGCTGGGTAGGGGTTAAGGTCGTCATGTTGGGATTAGAGTTTTCCCCATAGAAATGAATGGA
>JAODLD010000001.1:42572751-42584906 GCA_026781065.1 Mormyrops boulengeri
GCCCCCCCCAGCGGGGGGGTGGTGGTGGCCCAAAAAAAAAAAAAAAAAAAAAAAAAAAGAATTACATACCAGACATTCATTTTAAAATCATGGTTTTCTGTTAATAATGTCCCTGTTCTGCCATCCCATTATTTAATCTGGAATCCGCTTGATGAATAAACGGCATGTATTCCTCTGCTAGCAGGGCAGACTTCCAAACTAGTATCAGTAAACACATTTACAGGAACGAAAATACCATTTTAATGGTTATAAATGCATAAAAACCACAGTGAAAGAAAACTAGTCTTCAAAGTGGTGTTTTAACTTTTGGACCGAAACTCTTCCTCCGGTCTTGTTCCCCCTGGTTTCTGGATTGTGTGCCAGTTCATGCGGCTCGCCCTGTAGAACCTCATGCCTTTATGTCTTAATGTCATTCTCCCATCTCCCTCCTACAGCATAACTTAAAATGACCCCCATGATATTGAATTACTTTGCATTTTTGCAGTAATTCCCATAAGGCTCGTAGGCTCGTTCTTTAATTGCGTGATAAACAATGTTCAAATTCAGACAATTCGTTTTGAAGTCAGCTTGCTAAGGTGATCAGTCAAAATGATTTCCATGACTGTCAGCTTGTTTCATTTCCCCATGTTTCAAGAAGTTTAAAAAGAGCGTAATGTTGCGTTCTTTTTTACTGAAATACTGAAATTACACAAACATACAGACATTTTATAACCATGTTACTCAATTCCGGTTTTTTTACCCACGTGGCATTAATGAAGTATCTGTATTTTCCTGTATTTTTTTCCTGTACCCTAACAATTTACTGGGAAATAATCGGTCTGTAGCAACTGTGTACTGGTTGACTTCATTGTGAGATGTTTCATTGTACTCCATTCGGTACTCTATAAATGTGAGTCAAAAAACCCACCCTGGAATTGGCTTTATATAGAATGAAACCCACATGAACAGAGAGAGAACAGAAATACAAATATGTCGTGTTTCAATATATTTGGTGTATAAATTACAGAAATCATTTGCCACCTTGTGACTTACTTTGTAATTTACAGGATGTAATCATCTGGTGTCACTTTCACGCTGACTCGGTTTTTTCCATCCCTTCATGCGGTTTGTGTTGTTGTGGAAATCCCAGCTTTGAAACATGCCACAGAGGTTTATAAGGCAGACAAGTCAATCCATTCCCAAGTCTTTGAGCCAACATTTGAGCAAGAAGGACATCATGCTCCGCAAGGTAATTTATCTTAAACTCTTGATATTCTAAACAAAATAGTATCACTTATTGGAGAGCTTCTCAGTTATTTTTAAAGATATTGTATCAATGAATTTTCTAAAACAACAAATAGACAACAGTAATATGCAATCGGGAAAAGTGTGATGAAGTGTGACTTTAAATAGTGACTAAAACTTAAAGTCATTTCATACTTGAAGCTGTTCTATAATGTTCTTTTCGTGTAAGATGGCCTCACCCCTTTTCTTATGGTATCAGTGTTAATTGCTAATTTTTTCTACTGCCACAGAGTGTCACTCAGAGTTTTGGAGCTGCGATCTCGAGCTGGACCACCGACCACCTGACTGACACTGTGGTCCGCAGAAGTAAGCGAATGATGCTGGACACGTTCGGAGTGGGCCTTCTGGGAACCACTACCCCAGTCTTCCAGACGGCCCTCCAGTACAGCAGGGTAGGCACCTTGGCTTAACTTGTGGAGTTTCTGCACAGCCCAAACCTAACTGCTCTCTTCTTGGTCCATATTAACCAGCATCACATTCAGGAAATATCATAACACTCAGAATTCATCAGTACTGCAACCATCACCGGGTGAAAGCAGCCTGAAGTTGGATGGACAATTAATCGCAATAGCGAATGTAAGCAGCATGTGATGTTTACGGAATTCTGTTATTGCAGAAATATAAAGCCAAGGAGAAAAGCTCTGTTTGGGGAAGACCAGGACTCACTCTACCGGCCCAGTATTCTGCTTTCGTTAATGGAATCGCAGTAAGTCATCTGTTAGCAAAAATGTTCGTCTTGGCATTTCCACTCAGCCAACTGCATTTGAAGAAACTGTTAGTAAAAATCTGTAGAATAAAACAACTTATTTGTAATCTGTGCATGTTTTTAGGAATCATAATCCAACCCAAAGGTCATAATAATGGGTTTATGTATATCTGGGTTGGTTCAGCTTTGCACACTGGCTTGGAGTTAGTAATGATAATAATAAATTTTATTTGTAATGTGCTACAGAGTGATAAAAACGAAACGGTAAAAATAAGGCAACAACAGAGAGAGAAATTAAGTGAACAAAATACATAAAATAATGACTAGATGCAGTAGGGAACAATGCTATAGGTTAATAAAAGGACAATAATAATAATATTAGCTAAAATAACTAAATAAATAACACATAAACATGAATGCTAAGAGTCCTGAGTTGTTTCTTGAAAACTTCCAGACTGGGTGCCGTCTTTAAATCGCCTTTATCCATCCCTTTGGCAGATTTGCCCCAGGAAGTTTTACTTGTTTGCATGGTACTTGCTGACTACAAATTTTAAATACCTCCGAACCTCGCAGCAGGGTTAACATCAGCGCTCATTCACCTTTTATTCTTCACCCGTTCCAATCTCGCTGTGATCATGTGTGTGAAAGGTGCACTTTTTCCAAACGCAGGCGATGTTTTCTTGTACTTTCATCCACAAGTTTTCCTCCTTCTTGTCAGAAGATGCATGGCCCCCGTTGATGGGGAAACTCCCCATGGCCTCATTCTGCCATCATCAATCTTCACTGCACTGATGGTGTTCCTTGCGGCGCAGGCAATTTTAATTTTGCACTTCGCCTGGATTTTAACTAGGCCTCTCACATGATTTCCAGGAAGGACTTTGAGGTGGTTCTTCTTTTCCAGCCCCCCGTACAAACTGCTCTTGTGAAATGTTGCTGATTGCTGGGTTGTCAGGCCACTCTCAGCCATTGAACCCTTTGAATGCTTTTTCTTTGTGATAATCTGCCTTTCCACGGCTCCCTCACCTTTTGGTTTGGACTTTGCATTTCGAAGAACTGGCTTTTCTGGCTTTCTGATTATTTATCCAAATGTCATTTATCCAAAAGTAAGGTTTTTGTTAAAAACAAGCATGCTACTGCAAGGGCTGAATACTTATTTAATCATTTAATTGTTTTTTTCCTGCTTAAATTTGTTTGAATATGTTTGCAGGAAGATGCATTTATAAGTTTAAAGTATATTTATTCCTAACCTAAAGTGCCTTGAATCGAAATTCAACAGCTACAAGACATACAAATGCAAGCATCTGAGTATGTCTATTTTTCACAGGCAGCAGAATGTATATTTAGATTGCACTTTTAATTTGTCACTGATTTTACTAGCAGACACTATCCTTCATCATTTATAGCGGCTGTCATCTCTGATGCGGCTTGTTTCCATTTTTATGGGGGAAGTGCGTGTTGATGAAGCAGGGTGTGTGAATCGGAGTGGCAGAGCTCAGCTCCTCCCCCCTGCAGGTGCACGCCATGGACTTTGATGACACCTGGCATCCGGCCACGCACCCCTCGGGGGCGGTGCTGCCGGCTCTTCTCGCCCTGGCCGAGACGCTGCCCGACAAGCCCTCTGGATTACAACTCCTACTGGCCTTCAACATTGGCATCGAGGTGCAGGGGCGCCTTATGAGATTCTCCAATGAGGCGCAGCACATCCCCAAACGGTACGCTGCCCCGATCCGCTACTGAACCAAAGCCCTCCTGATGAATCTGATGTCACGCTCCCGCTACTCATGAAAAAAACGGCATGTTTCATTTTTCAAATATATATGACAACACACAATATATTTCGTAAGGCTTTACATGAAGTGCACCTTCATAATGCATTCATAGAACATTCATAAGCAGCATGCAAGTACACCTTAACATCCTAACATTCCTTAATAGCTTTAATATACATTAATAACAAACATACATGATTATACAATTATGTTTGTTATTATTATATGTTATATATATATATATATATATATTACAGCTGTTCAGGGATGGTAGGGTGTTATGGTATACATTCATGGTGTTTATGAATGTTTTATGAATACTTAATGAATACATTATGAAGGTGCACTGAACGTTTTATGAATGCAATATAAAAGCATTATGAAGGTGCAGTTAATGTAAAGTGTTACCATATATTTCCTATGATCACGACAAGTCAGTTATATCTTCTGTGATTATGGGCACATTTCATACCAAAAAACATGTAAGGCATTCAATGGAAAAGCTTATAGGAAAAATATTTAACTTTTACATGAATGTTACATTTTACGGTACATGAGAACATATGGCTTTAGTAGGAAATACATGTTCATTGCTAGTTGTTTTCATATTATTCTAATGAAAGACGTTTAGTCTATCCACATTCAGTTGGTTTAATTAGACATGAACTATGTCATCGCAGAACACAAAGCGAAAGAACCACGTGAATGATTCCTTTTCAAAATACACATCCTAGCTGTGTGGAACCACTGCCCATGATTCAATCGAGTGCATTCAAAGAATTCTGCATGAAAACTAATACTGACAAAACATGAATTTAATTTGCATTGTATATGAATGTGGCACTTATATGTTTGGCATTGTGTTGATTTCATATGTCAAATGACACGTTAAGTTAATATGCATTGTATGTTTGAGTGTCATATAAAGAGCTTATATGATTTTTTTGGGTAAAACTCATAAGAGTCATATGTTATTTTAAAAAAAACATTTCCATGTTGGTATCTGTTCTAGGTTCCACCCTCCATCGGTGGTTGGTGTCATGGGCAGTACAGCGGCTACATCTAAGCTCCTGGGTCTCAGTGCGGCGCAGTGCGTGGAGGCGTTGGGCATCGCCGCGTCCTATGCAGGGGCCCCCATGGCCAACGCTGCCACCCAGACCAAACCTCTCCACATCGGCAATGCCGCCCGAAGGGGTCTAGAGGCTTCCCTGCTGGCCCTCTTTGGTTTAGAGGGCAACAAACACATTCTTGACATAGACTCAGGGTTCAGGGTGTTCTACAAAGATTATACGCCAACAGAGATAACCAATGGCATGCATGAGGGGCCCTTCAGGTGGGTCCTAGATGATCAAGACGTGGCCTTCAAACGTTTCCCGGCGCACCTGGGGATGCACTGGGTCGCCGAGGCAGCGGCCGCCGTCCGAGAGAAACTGCTCAGTGAAGACCCCAACTTTGATTTCGGTCAGGTCAGGGAAGTGACACTGCGAGTGCCCCAGTCCAAATACATAGACTGTCCATTCCCCAAGACCGAGCACGAAGCCAGGCACTCCTTTCAGTTCAACGGCTGCTCGGCGTTGCTGGACGGCCATGTGTCCACGGATTCCTTCACCAACGCCCAAATTGAGAGAAAGGCCCTGAAGGACCTCCTGCTCACGACCCAGATAGAGAACCCAGTGGACAATCCCTCAAACTTTGACAAGATGTACTGTGAGGTTCAAGTTCAGACAACAGATGGAAGAATCCAGACTGCGAGGTGTGACACCTTCTATGGTCATTGGAGGAAGCCTCTGAAGCAGGTGGACTTGGTGAGGAAGTTCAAAGCCAATGCTACCACCATGCTCTCTCTAGAAGTGGCCGAGGACATTGTCAGCATTATAGATAATTTAGAGAACATCCCAGACTGCACAGTGCTCAGCTCATGCCTACAAACGATCGATCAATCAGCCCGTGAAGCCTCAGTCTGTGGTGCCTAAATCGCATTCTCCAATTCTCTGTGCAATGAAAAGCACAATGTATAAAAAAATATCTGTACAAAGATATATTGCTGAGCATCTTAGATTCAGTATTCTAGTTACAGTATTTAGCAAATGCTTTGATCCAAAGTGACATACAGTTGAAGTTTCTGAAGCAATTTGGGGTCCTTGCTGAAAAGCCCAACAGTGACCTGACTTTGCTGACTTTAGGATTTGAACCAACAACCTTCCAATCATAGAACACTGCTCCCCCCCCCCCCACAACTCCATGAATAATGGCTAATACTGTATCATTTAATTCTGTACAATTATCTGAATGATTGTATAGTCTTTTTGTGCATAATTCTTACCTTACTCTTACAAATCAATAAACAGTGTGTGCTTTCACAAGAGTCTAGTTCAGAAGGACTTGCACTGCTAATTGAATTTATTCGACACAGTTGCTGTGCGCTATATTCTGTAAATGCGAGTCAAAAAACCTGAAATTTGCTCTACACAGGAAAAACCTACATGAACACAGAGTAAAGTCCACACACATTTGCGTAGGAACAGCAATAGTTTATTTTTACACTGATCTGGATAACTGCTACATAACACCACAAAAGATTTTTGGTGTTGCAATACATTTGATGTATTACAAAGACATCACATCACTGGAGCGTGCACTTTCCTGACAGGGATTACGCAAGCTTGAGTACATCCTGCACCATCACCCCGATCCCATCAAAAATCTCGTGGAGCGGAGCCTTGCACATGAAAGCGCAGGTGGTGATGATCTTATTCTTCTCGTCAACGTGGGTCTCATTCACCTTCTTGCAGATGTGCTTGGAGCCCAGCTGGGTGATAGCCTCTACTGTGGCTGAGACATCGGGGGACCTGGCAAAGAGCAGCATGATGAGGGCCTGCCCTACACATAAAATATCCCCTTTTATGGATTTTAGAGCCCTAGCACTGCTGAATCATCTAAAAATGGAAAAGGACTGACTCCTCTTATAATGCAAATAATTGAAATAGATAAACTGGCATTTGCCCTAAAATGTATGCAAAATGTGCCACCTAGTGATCAGTACTTTGTTACTGCATGTAGACGAAGAGGCCCAAGCTTGCCTGTCATCCTGCTCGTGTCCCACGGTGACCTCACACCCTGGGAACACTTTGGCGGCCAGGACCGGAGAGATGCAGCAAAGGCCGATGGGCTTCTTCTGATTACGGAACGATTCCAGCGTGCCTCTGACCTGATCGTTGACAGAGCAATCCTTTCCCTCCACCGCCCAGCTGCAAAGATTCTTCGCCACCCCAAAACCACCTGCCAAAAATGTGAAAATAATGTACGTGTGTCCAAGGTGATGATTGAGCAGGGCGGATGGTACGTTACAGGGGTACAGCAGTCAGGGGGCTGTCCAGGGAAATACCAGCGACAAGTGCAAGTTACAACTGGAGCAAGAGCTGTACAAAACAACAAATATAGCAAGAAGCTAAGAAGAGACATAAACAGGAAGCATTTAAGATACACAAGAGATCACAGATGAAGAGAGAATAGGTCAGTGGTTCGAGGGCCAGCTGTGGTGTTCCCAGGCTACATACAGTACTGTGCAAAAGTCTTTGGTAGTCAAAGAAAATGATGTTTAAATGACCTTTGGATCGGGGTAAAACTATGACGATGTCTGTCAAAGCGCCATTTAAAGCTCTCCTAAGGCCACCCCAGCCTTTGCAATAACCATCCAGTACATCCATTTACTTTGTGATTCCACCACTATCATATCATGTTTGGCCAATCAATATCTCACTGACTCGTTTAACTAATTAGATTAATTAACGGAGCAGGTGGTGAAATGTAAGGCATCCATGGAACGGCTGGGGTGCCCCTGAGGAGAGGTTTGGGAACTGAAGCAGTGCTCATCTTGCCATCCGACAAGATATCAGTAACTTTTTGGCGGACAGAAGAAGACTTCTGTGACTCCATGTATGAAGACCCATTTTTACTCACTCCATCCCGACAGACAGACAGATCTGATTTCAAACTTTCCTTGGAGAACATATATGACTACTTACTCATTCATGCAAGTAACACTAGAGAAAAGCAGCTGTCTAGCAATCTGAAGAAATGTAATAATTCTATTAAAACGCAAGGGTAGGGCCTTTCACACTCAAATTTCATACCAAGTAAAGCTAAAGTTTCAGCTGCTTAAGTTCCATACCAGGGAAAATGACAGCATCCATTTCATTAACATCAAGCTGCGACAGATCCTGAATATCGCCCCTTGCCAGCCTCGCACTCTCCACCAGCACGTTCCGCTTCTCCTCCGTGGGAGCCGCCGTCAGATGGTCCACTACGTGCATTTGATCGATATTAGGGGCAAATATTTTCACCTGAAAAAAAAACCAATTCCTCATTTATATAGCAAGCCCTGTTATGAGAATAGCCCTGGGTTTAGGAATGGGTTTATGCAGCTTGCAAACGACACAGCGATTCTTGGACTGCGCAAAGACAGGGAAATGTATGACAAAAAAAAGCTTCGGGAAAACTTACAGCTGCACCACCGCGACTAAGATGGACCAGCACCGCCGACGCCTCGTGAATCTCACTGCCATCGAATACCCCACAGCCAGCCAGAACAACAGCCACGCGTTTGCTCATTTTAACTTGGGCTTCGAAACCCTCCGCAGTTCCTGACAGACACCCAGCAAAGTCACTGGCACAATCTTGCTCTGGTCAGCGGAGCAAACTTTGTTTCGCTTTCAACGTCGCTGTGTCGCCCTCTAACGCCCCGGCTGTGTTACTGCAACTGAGAGTTAGATTTAGAGACTAACCCTTGGACGTACTTTTTCTGTACCACGCAGCAACGCCAGAGTGTCAGGGTAAGTCGCGGAGGGCTGGTAACGTTTCATGCTGCTCACTGTAGACGTACATTAATATGCTTTTGAAAGTGCAAGCAGAAAATGCACTTCTGCCAAATTTCCCGCATGGAAGCTAATAACACACCCATGCTATGGTACTATGGTCGCGATCAAGTCTCTCAATAATATAGGGGAGTAAATGAGCCCCCCCCCCCCCTCTCTAAGTGGTACAGCCCCGTAGGGCGCCTACGTATTTCGGTATGACAGGGAGCTATAAAGGATGGACAGTAAAGAGAAAGGACAGAGGTACAGAAGTAAACAGAGTAGAACAATGCAGTGAAGTGCTGCGAAATAATGGATATATTCCCCGAGTAAAACCATATCAGGTGAGCAGTGTCCAAAGGCCAGCAGGGGGCGCGGTAACACTTTATGTGACTGTCTTGATTAGGTTACGTCACATTTCTTATAAAAGTTTCCTGATGTTTCGTTTTATCAGTAGCTCACCAGCTGAGTTACCTCACCGTGGCAAATAAAGACGCTGGTTTTTAAAGCAGATTGCAATATTGCAGAAAATTACTGGTGAATGAATGCAACATGGAAAATATAGAAATAATAATTTGGGACATATTTGGTAGCGTTTTGATCTCTCAGATTCAGGGTTCATAGGTTTAAATCACTCTCCCTGCTAGTTGGCTCATTCAGAGCAGTTTTATCATTTTCATCTGACAAATTATTCAGTAAATCTTGAGGTATTTTTTTCCTATTATATGAGTTGTGCCAGTAAGTCATGCAAGGCAGATGATCTTAACCATTAAAGTTGTATCTAACAAATGTCTGCAAACGTGTTCAGAATTGTAGCATTGCGGTCAACCTTGAGATAATGTTGCTCCTAGAGGGCAGAGTGGTTCCGGAGGTAGGTATGGAAGGTAAGATTGTGGACTTGTTTTGTAAATTAGTGCAGCACAAACATATTTCTTAATATTGACCTAGAGAAAATTTCATTTTGCACCAATACCAGTGAAATAAGGGATATTAATACTGTGTGTGGTTTAACTCCACAAAGTGTAACTTCTTTCCATAAAGGATGCTTTTAACCTTTTGAGAGATAAAAAAATGAAGCACCAAAAGAAAAAAAAAATCAAACACATCAGCATACATTCACAAAAAGTTTATTCCCAAAAAAAAAACCAATTTCCACAAACACTGGATTTTGTTTCATGACTTAGCAATACTCAGTAAAATACACAAAGCAGCTGCTATACTGAAGCAAAGAACAGCAAATTGAGCCTGAAAATGTTTTAATAACAGCTCACTTTACTCTTAATGAGCGAAATTAAATAGCAATTCATATAGAAAACAACTATCCTGAATGCTACTAACTTAAGGAATACATCAGTAAAGTGCAATGAGGAAAATATACATGTTTTCCTACTTTCAATTTTCAATCAAGGCTAATATAAAAATTCCTAACACAGTAAGGGTTAGGAAAAAGTAAGGATGTTTTAAGTGTACTGCCTACTCTCAGGCAGAGGTCAAAATTTCAAGTCCAGAAAGTAAAAATCCAGACCAAGACTTTGTTTCAACCAGCCAGTTGAGTTTTCTGTGACTCTTCATACCCAATTAGTTGGTTGTAACAAAATGTTGGTCTGGACTTTCCACCTCTGCTCTCAGGGTTACCTTTGCGAAAGCAACTGATCAATTTTAAAGGTCTAACAATTTTTGAATGAAAGCCTATTTGTTGCCTGTCTTCCAATATCGTGTGCATACAGGCACTGTATAACAAACTAATCCTAGTCCCATAGATTATATAAACCAAATGTTGTGGCATTAATAACAAATGAAACAAACAAATCTGGCTGCAAGTTATCTGCCAGTTGCCATTAGAAGATGGACTGTGTTGCAGTTATTCATTTTAAGGTTATGATGTCTATACAATACGTAAATTATCTACAAACTCATTTAATTGGAAACCCAAGATAAACATAATTTACCTACACTATGATAACTATAGATTCAATCACATCTACACCAAGACTCACTGTTTCTAGAAAGTAACTTACAATTATACATAAAATAAATCAGTGATAATACAAAAGCAGTTGTATTGCATCAATAAATAAAGAAAAAGAAAAAAAATCAAATCCAGTACCTAGGAAAGGAAATTCTAAAAATCCATCCACTGAACGATTACTGCCATCCCACTCATGTATAAAAGACCCCAACCATAACTGTGAAATGGCAGACCCTGACAGAGGGTGTAGTAGTGAAATACCTACATTTCTATTTCTATACTCAAACACACAGCATTTTACATACAGAACAGATGGGACTTCCTTCTTAAAGGAAAATTTATAAAGAATTTCACTCATTTGGGTGGTTTTCACTGCTGCCCTGCACCTCTACTTCACGTTTGGGGCCTGCATGTTTTCCCCGTACAGTCTAACATGTGCCGTTAGACTGACTAGCCCTGGACTGGCATCCCATCTAGGATGTGTCCCTGCCTGGACTTCAGCGACACCTCCAGACCAGGATAAACAGAAGATGGATGGATTTCACTCACATTTTGCCAAATCTCATTAACTGGGCGTAGTAACTTAAGTGTAAATATCTTCTCTTCTGACCCAACAGTAAAACTGTAAAGTAAATATACAGGACAAGCCATCAACAGCAGAGTTTGAGTACAATGGACAAAGAGCAAAAACGAAAATGAATGAAAGTGTTTTAATGTATTCATTTACTCTCAAAAGAGTCACCCTTAGACACTGGACTGACATCCAGTAAGGGGACAACGGCAGCGCACACACACACGAAGAAAGTAAGACTATAAAAAGTACGAAAGCTGAACTCTCGCCGTCAGTGCTCAGGTACCCATTCCTATTTGTAAGGAGCTTATTTTTTTTGTTGAATCGTTTTATTGCTTTACATTACTGTTTTCTTATATGTAAGAAGTCTTTTTTTGTAGCTAGATAAGTCCATATGATAGAAAAAAAAAAACACAAAAGCCATCTTTCATTCTAGTCATTTGAACACTACTGAAATATTTTTTTAAAATTCCATCATTAATATTATACATCATCATTTGGTATAAGGTGCTTCAGATTATGGAAAAACCATATTCTAAAATTTTCTTGGAAAAAAAAAAAAAAAAAAAAAAAAAAAAAAAAAAACATTTAAAAAAAAGGTTTGATTTAAAAGTTTTTAATGTTATGCAGCAAAGACAAAACTGTTAAAAATTAGGGCCACATTGGTGAGGGTGGTGGGGTGAGGATGTTTGGGCCGTTAATTACAGGATCATTAACCCCCAGTCGATGGTCACATGGCACACCGCCTTGATTTGTTGAAAAAAGCTGACTCGACTAACCATCACGGTGTGACGAATTTAACCGGAAAGCTTTAAACTAGCTTTCTGTCACTGAATAAAGTGAACCCCCCCCCCAAAATCTCTCTTTTCGCATAAGTTGCTCCTCCCATGTGGCTGTATTTGAAGCACAAGACAAACTTAGGTTAGGTTAGGTTCTCCCCAAACGAGCTTGATGGGCCGAATGGCCTCCTCTCGTTTGTAAATTTCTTATGTGCTTATGTTCT
>JAODLD010000001.1:42585006-42595385 GCA_026781065.1 Mormyrops boulengeri
GTTAGGTTCTCCCCAAACGAGCTTGATGGGCCGAATGGCCTCCTCTCGTTTGTAAATTTCTTATGTGCTTATGTTCTAACTAACACAGACACTGCCCATACTGCATTCCACAAACCAATCGAGAAAATAAGTTTAAAATAAAACATATATACATAGCTCAATATATTCAAAGAAGGTATTAACTGACCAAAACGGCCCATAACTGCATTTACAAAGGTAGAAAATGTCTGAATTCCACATTTTAGGATATCTGTGGAGTGTCAGGTCTGTTACTGTTGTCTGGTTTGCGGGTCTCAGTTACTGATGTGCCGGGATGAAACGCCAGGCTCAAGGAGGCTTCTGGGAGCCATCTACCAGGTAGGCATCATGTCGGGGAACCAGACCCGGCCAAGGTGCTTGGATACCTCCCAGTGGATCTCATCCAGGCTGTACTTGTGGTCGGGGATGAGTACCTCCTCCATGATGGAGAGCTGGGAGAGGCGGCGGCCGCACATCTTGACGAACTCAACGAAGGCGCTGCAGGAGACCTCACACTCGCCCAGGCCGATGGCAGACAGGTGCTGGCAGCGCTGGGCGATGCGGATCAGCTCCTCATCTAGGGGCCTCAGCCCGTTGGCGCACACCACCAGCTCGACCAGACGCGGACACGTCAGGCCCACGCGGCCCAACACGTCCTTGCTCACCGAGCGACCGAAGTAGAGGTGCGTGACGGGGATCTCATCGCGGAAGAAGGGCCCGAACTCATCCTCGTACAGGAAGAAGTACATGACCAGGTTGAACTTGGGTGAGTGGCGCACCATGGCGTCCCAGCTGCTCTTCTTGATGGTGTGGAACTGCGTCTGGCCCGGGTTCTCGCTCACCACGTCGATGCGCAGGTGCTCCAGGTGCACGTGCTTCTCTGAGGACAGCGCCAGCAGCAGCTCGTCACTCAGTAAGTGATAGTTCAGGGCCAGCTCCCTCAAGCCGTGACACTGGTCTGCCACACAGAGGATCCCTGCAAACGCAGCACAGACGATGGGAGCTGCACGTGCTGTACAAACGCTCACATGTCACGCATGCTGTTTACGCAGCATCAACTGCAATCACAAATTCTGACTACCTTTGACATTTACAGGGCAGAACAACCTACTGCCCCCACCAATACATCCAGCAGGACAATCTCCCCAACCCATCGTTGCCTCTTAAACAGTCTCCACACCTTCTGCATACCCACTATCTGTTGCTAACCGCCATATATTCAAAGAGTGCTATAAAAATAATTATGATGTGCTCATATTGTTTTATCACTTATCACGATAGGGCAAATGTCTGCGGAGAGGAATGTCACGTGTTGCTTCTCCCTAACCCCCATATCCAGAGACGCCCATCCCAGTAATCACAGGACACCAGGCAGGGGACACCCACCAATGCGAGTCTAACATACGCCATCACACATTAGGGGTGATTCAGAGACATTAATCTACCTAACTGCCTGCTTTTAAACTACAGGAGCTGAAAATATTAACTCCGCACAAGCAAGCCTTGGTACAGGAAGTCATTTTTATTGTTTACAAAATAAACTTGCATGTGCACTGAGCTATACCAAACACTGTCAATGGGATAACAAAGCAAAGGCTGTGGTTTCAAATCCCACACATATTGTAATCCTTCCCCCTACTTAAGTTACATAGCATTTTATCTGTGTTATGGAGGTCACATCAAATGGACCTTTGCATGGAACTGCCCCAGTGCAGCTTCATACTGTGGCAAAGCAAGCTCTCCCTGCCTCGGGTGTTTACCTGCAGGAGAGACATGAGGACAGCTGCTCATCTTCAGCAGCTTGAGCGTATCACTGTTGTTGGCCACCAGGACCTTAAGGGATGGGTCGTCCACTGGCGTGTCGTCGATCTTCAGGGACGACAGCGACTTGGAGTTGACGAACACCACCGTCAAGGCGGAAATAAAATGGGACTGGCGAAGAGAGAAAGCCACAGGTAAGTTAGCTTGTAGGAGAGACCGGTACCAAAAAGACGTTCTGGAGCACCGACGGAGGACAGGGTACCTTTGGCATTTCCATGAAGCTCGGCCTGGCTGTGGAGATGAGGCCCAAAGTCTTGAGGGAGCAGTTAACCAACTGTGAGAGGATGTCACAGGCTGCCTCAGCCGACTCGGTGCTGCTGTCCACCTGGATACCCGCAAACACACACATGCAGCTACAGAAGGCGTGTATACTCAACGGGCGCGACTTTAGCACATGGAAACAGTCGACTGCCCTCATGACTCCACAGGATGCGGGAATCACATCCAAAGGCTAGAATGTGTTAGTCATTACTCAGTTCAGTTAAAGTTTCAGAAAAATTAAATTCAATAAACAGAAGATTATACATATGGAAAAAAGTGAGAAAAATGTCTGAAAGAAATGTGAGTGTGGTGTTCCTCAAATAGACTGCCTTTTAATAAGTATACGTGCAGCTTAAAGAAATCTATACTTTTTAGAAACAATATAGCCCAGTTGAATTTAAACATATAGTTCTGTGTCATATCTGTGCAATTACCTTCTGCATATGTGCAACTGTGTGTGCAAATTTCATATATTTTTCTTATTTCTATTGTTGTAGTTTCTTTTTATTTGTTGTCTATTATTTATGTTTAGGCTGTTGTAACAAGTAAAGTGTGAGATCAATAAAGCTTTATCTTCAGATGCCTCTGAAAACTAATATATTTAAATTCAACTAGGGCTATTTTTGCCAAGAAATACGGACTTCTTTAAAGTGCAATTGCACTCATCAGAAAGCCTGACTTTGGTCAGTATGACAGGGCAGCAGGCCTGGGCAGGGAGGACCCCGCAGAATGCTGGAGGCTGCGGCTTGGGCACCTTGAAGCTGACGTACTGCAGGTGGTTGGAGTGCCTCTTGATGATCTGCTTGATGAGGTCCGGGTGGGTGGCCTTCAGGTAGGAGCTGGCGGGCTGGTTCAGTTCGAACTCAAAGCAGCGCCACAGCTCGGGCATGTGGAAGGCCTGGTTCCAGCTGCGGCACACCTGCGAGGCGTAGGCCCGGTCCAGCAGCGGCAGGTACTGAAAGATGTGCAGCAGGATCTCCTGGGGCAGGCGGCCCCAGTTGGAAACGACTTCACCGGGCTCCTGGTCCAGCAGCCGCCCCTTCTTACAGGCCTCCAGAGGTCCCTCAGCGGAGGAACTGCTATCCTTCTCATCTCCATTTAGACCTCTCTTCATTCTACTGGGACATCGTTAAACTGTTTTAATGTTAATGTTCTAACATGGTCCGTTTGTCGAGTAGGCGATATTCAGTAATACTTGAAAACAATGTATACAAATGGTCCTGATTCTTAGTAACACTATACATTTCTATTGATTCAGATAACAGCTGATTCGAGTAATCAAAACAATCGAGGCCACACGCCCAGCCAGCGATCAGGTTAACGCCTACAAACTAAACATCCCAACATCGCTTCTAGTAATAAATACACAGTTGTTGCGAAGTCCCGATTCAGTCTTCGCATGCAGACTCTTCTTCTAAACCTGGCCACGTTACGCCTTTATCAGAAAGCACGGGAAGTACTTTTATAACCCCGCTGCTCGGCAAATAAACACTGCGAGCAGCTAACGAGGCTAGTTAGCCGCTAGCCAGCCGCCGCATATGTCGCAGCTCGATATTAACCCTAATAACCGCCGTCATAACATTAGCAGCGGTGGCTACTGCTAGCAGTCGGTATAAGGAGCCTGGACAGCCGTCGCAGCACCGCGGCCATACGGTGTGCTGGTTAATTAGACGCCGGGACTGGCTGCCCGCCCCGCTTACCTGCTTTGTTGTGTTTATATTGAAGCGCAGTGGGAAAACAAGATCGCCTTCGACATCAACCCGGCCCCGCGCTATGAAACCTCATTCGAGCAGGCCGGTTGGTGACATTCATTAGGCTCTCTGTCGATGCGCAGTGGTGCTAGGTGGCTGTCAGCTCTCAGCGGCGCGTCAAACGCCTTGTTTTTGTCCGATTTCCGCACCGTGACCCAATTCCCGCAGCCCTTTATACTCGCCCTGCCTGCTGAAAATGGCGGCGTGTTGTTGTAGCGCCGAAGCCGCACTGCATTGTGGGTATCCAGATACGCTCGTTTGGATATCCCGCTGAGAGCGAAAGCAATTACCTCTCTAAAAATGTTTTTCTTTAGGTAATGGACCGAATGTGACATATACTGAATTTTAAGGAAAATGAATGTTTCAGCACAAGTCGTCTTGATTGTAACGACTAGGACATGCTATATAATCAAGAACAGGCATTCTCTTCACACAATCCTACTAGGTGCTCAAGCAAAGCTGACGGTAAATTTTTATTTGTCTCACTGTACTCCATGTGGTTATACCTTGAAACTGTCTGCTGTCCATTCGCAGTTTAGCCTGTAATTAGTGAGGACATTGCGTGCAGCCCTGCAGGCAGAAATTCACAGGCTGTGAGGTGATTTAAAAACTAAAATAACAATAATTAAAAGAAAAGTGGCAAAGTAGTCCCCTGGAATGTAGGCTGTGAACCAAAGAAACTGGTTTATTATTATTCAGCTCCATCTCCAGATATTATTACAGAGCAGATTTACAAATGTTAATATCAACAGCAGTTAATCCACACCTTAAGCCAAGCCCCAATGACCATTTCATCTCACATTGGTTTCCTCTTCATATTTGCAGTCAACATTACACCTCAAAATGATACATCTCTATTCCATGTCATATTTTTGGTGTAAACAACAGCCCCCCCAAGTCTGTATATTTATACAATTCAAATTATAGTTAAAAAAAAAAAATAAGCTTGTACCACATTACTAGAGAGGGATTGACAATACATTATCATACATACATGAAGACGATGCAGACAGGCTTCTCAACATTCTCGGCGTACAGATGCAATCTGGCACTGTACTCGACAGGTTTCATTGTATAAAAATGTACAGTGGCTTTACTAACATACACGTTTTCATATGTTAACAGTTGCGAGGTGGGAGGCACACTGAGTTTTGCACTTCATTAAAATATCAGGCTCAAAACACAACCCCTGCATCCTCAAAATGTAGTATCCACTTCAGCATTTGCCTGTTATAGACGCCACCATTATATACATTTGATAAGTCATACACTACATCTCAGAAACATAATATTCCTAATAGCCTACATTCATCAATCCATCATCGTGTTTTTTCTTTTTTCTTCTTTTACCACATCATGTAGTTGAAAGTTGAGAATACTGTACAGGAAGGCCAGAAAAGTCAGTATACATACAATAATATATAATTGTACCCATAGTATACATGTTCACATTATTCTCCCACATTGATCCACTTTTACTGAGAGCTGGGTTTTATTTCGAGTTTATGGATGCGATGCTTTAACTCGGCGAGCAGGAAGTATACATCATCTGTAAGGGTCCTGGCATCCCGTGAACTTGCGTGCCGGCGCCCGGCTTGCGGATCACGAGGGCCCTTTTAGCGACAGTGGGACCAGCGGCAAACGGGGTGCAGAAGGTGGGGGCTCAGAAAGTATGGGCGTTCCGACAGACCCCGCAACCCAGGGCGAATTCCTCGCCGGTGGGGGGATGGACCACATGCAGGGGGCATTCTGTCCCTTCCAGCTGCTTTCCTTTAGGACCTGAACATGGAGGGAGGGGTGGATTTAAAATACCCGATCGTGTGTTGCAGCACTTGCTGACTATAGAGATGAGAGAGACCTCTGCGGCTGAATAGCAGAGCAGGCGGTGAGATTCTTTGCTTACCAGCAGGACAGTGAGGAAGCTCCTCCTTGGGGATACTGGTCATCCTCTGAAAGTCGTCATGGCATGCATTGCAGAAGTGTGTGGTCCCGAAGCAGAAGAACACGGCCACAGAGCAGCAGTAACGGCATTTATACTCCAGGAAGTCCGTGCCGTGTTTAGAGCACATCTGCACAACGCAAGTCAACATATTTCATTAAGACTGCGTGCTGGTTTTCCTGCACTACAAATATTTGACTGAGTGAAGATATGGGATTATTGTAAGCACAGGACTCCAGCACCCATTCTGCACAGCCCACTGACCTGTGCCCGCGAAACATCGGAGCACCCTCCGCAGATGAGCTCCCGAGGATCATAGTCGTCCCCCTGTCCCGCTTCCGCGTCACAGCGAGCCTCCCCTCCAAAGTAAGCCTGAAAATTTATGTATCCGTTAGCCATATCCCAGCCACTACGATGTATCCTTTTCTACTCCGTTGCACTAACACGCTTGGCGACTAAAATCCTTTGATATCTGTCAATCATGTCCTTGAGAATATAACCCATGATTTCAATTCCTGCTCCTCCAAAATAGGGACCCATTTCGAGAAGCATTAGTGTCCCTCTCGATTATCCTGTGAGCCGAGTGACCTGCTCAATTCAAGCTGTAAGCACTTTATCATTTATCACTGTCTGACATTCTGCATATCCTGGGATGACAGCTTCGTTAAATCAGATTACCTTTGCTTAATATTAATAGGCATTTTCAAGGTGAAATAGCGGAGCATCCAAGTCACAATAGTTCATATAATACCAGCCTAGCAACAGTGAGCCTATAGGGCAGCATGCTTTACAGTTTCTACTGTGTGAGGTAATACAGATGAAACACAGCACGCGTGCCTCTGCTTCCCTGGCTGGACTCCTCCGTACCTTTTTGCACTTGTAGCACACATAGTAAGCGTATCGGTTCATGGCAAAGCCGGCCGGGTCGTTGTGGAAGCGTGCCCCGGGGGTAGTGATAGCCTCGCTCTTGTGCAGCCCCTCATACTCCAGTCGCATCAGAGCTTTCCTCCTCACGTCCTCGTACAGCTCCTTTATTGGGTCCAGCAAGTCCTTTATGACCGAATGGTTAATCTTGTTCTGAAAGACGTCCAAAAGATAAATCAGATGCACATAATTAAGGAAGGCAATACAGGATACAATATGTAACGATACTAAAGGCAATCCCCCCAGTGAGTAGTGAGAGCAGCAGCTGTGGAGGATCTGCTCACACACAGGCCCCAACAGATGTCAAGGTGACATACCTTGCAGATAGGGCATGACATGAACCCAAAGGTTATCCTTGGCCCCAGCCAGCGGTTCTCCAGGACCCGCCGTGTGCACTGGAGGTGGAACACGTGAGTGCAGTCCAGCTGGAGACAGAGACAAAGGACATGAAGAAGTCATTCGATTTGATCTGTATTGGATTCCCTATATTTGCTGTTTTTTCTACATATATTTTTAATATATGAATTAATATATATTTTTCATATAAAATAATTTTAAAAGCTAGTTGTTTACATGCGGCCAAATTAAACTAATTATCCTTCCGAAAAGGCCACGTAAACAGGAACCAAATAGACAGAATGTGGCCTGCAGTAAAGACCTGGACGGCAGGGGCGGCCGACAGCGCCTCAGTGAAGCAGATCATGCACATGTCATCGGCGTCCTGCTTCAGGTAGGTGGCGCTCTTGTCACATCCATGCAGGCAAGGCAGGCAGTGCTCCTCGTTCTTCACCCCGCCGCACGGATGTCCGCACGGGTGCGTCCTGCTGCACGCCAGCTTGGCGTACTCCTATAGGGGGCGCCAGAGAGGAGGTGCATAGGACGAGTTTACCCGTGGCCGTTTTAGGGCATAAGATTGTGGCAAAGCTGTATATTCAAATGGGTATAATAAACATCCTCCTTCAAGAGTATCTCAAACATAAATATAGTAATTTCAGTTGCATAGCAGTCTAGTTAATATAGTACAAATCCATAATCGGGAAGAATGATACTGAAAATATTAAATTACAGACATGCAGAATGTCGTTACAGTGTTGACGCAGACATATTAAATCTAAGCGACTTCCCTGAGCAGCCTGCAGGAGGCAGAGTGAGATGTAACACTCTCACCTGGCAGTCGGGATCGGAGCAGACGCTGCCCACTGCGGAGAGCTCTGTGCCACTCCTGGTGCCACAGAAGCGACAGGCCTCTGAGCTGCTGGACGCTGGTTTGCCTGGGAGGGGGAGGCGGCAAGAGAAACACTCTCAGCTTCTAAGGTGAGGCCTACACGGATCATTAAATCCATCCATCTGACCAATGACAAATAAAAGGCTATATTTTAAGCCGAGTTTATCCTCCAGCTAACTGAGGCTTCATACTTCAGAACTACAAAATAAAATATGACAACTATATCGGAAAAATGAAATTAATATCAGCTGTAATCAGACGAATGTTCAACTAGGGTTGCAAAGGAGTGGTAAATTTCTGGAAATTTTCCAGAAACTTTCCATACCATGGGAAGTTAAGCTGGAGAATTTTGGAAATATTCCAACTTCCCATGGGAATTACCAGGAATATATGGGAATTAACAGACAGAATTTTGCGACCCTATGTTCAATGTCGCTCTGCTCTAACATTACCAGTGTGTTCCCGAAACTCCACCATGGCCTTCATGGTTTTGGAATCAGCCAGCGCCATCAACCAGAAGAGTTTGGTCCTCCCACAGCCTTCATGAAGGTCCACCTTAATGGCTTCTTCTTCCTCTTTGAACACCTGTAAGCAATCAAGTGGAATGTAGATAATGAATTTGCAGCACTGCTGATGTGACTAAGGTATTTAGGGGCAACACGAACCCCTGCAGAGTGAGAGAAGCAATCACTCTGGGGCCGACGGGGACACAGACCTGCCTCTGGTGCGAGCGCGTGCGGCGGTGCAGGTGCAGGAAGCGGTCGCAGTCCGTGCACAGATTGCCACAAACGTTACACAGGATGATGGCGGCAGTCTCCCCGTCGTCATGGTTATCACACATGGGCTGCGGGGGAAGCCAGAGCAGCATGTTAGCACTCCTATCTCACCATACTTTGGGGGCCCAGGCTAAACCACAAAAAAAAAAAAAAAAAGCTGATGTTTGCAGACTTGCTCTACAAGATCAGGATCTCCAGTGTTGAGGGGGACTCAGGATGTGATTTTTTTTATTCCACTTCAAGTTGTTTATCAACTGCTGATTGAAAAGGTAGCTGAGAAACTTACACATCGGGCCACCAGGCCTGGAAGCTACAGAATAATTTTTATCTTTAATTCACAAAAAACCCATTTCTATCTAATGGGTCTCACACCTGAAATGACGTCAATCTTATTTCAACAGGCGCAGAAGAAGCAGCAGCTCCTTAAAGACGACGATCAGGCACAACCCACACACAAACACCTCTCCTCCACACGCCAGGCTGCCATACCATCTGTTTCTGCTGGCCATCCTTGCCCATCCAGCGTCCAGAAGACAGCCTGTCCACGTGGTCTTGGTCGAGCACGCAAAGTGAGGCCAGGGCCAGCCAAAGCTGTGGGGAGAACACATCGATCTCTCCGAAAGTGTGCCTTTGTGGTGAGCCAGCTGGCGCAGTCAACCGCTCGGCCCCAATGGCCAAATGTCCGATTTCAAAACCCACATCGTGTAGGTGGATTTCAGAGCTGAAAAGTGTCTGAGAGTCGAGGCCTCTCTGGGCCTCGCGGCTCACCCTGGTGGTGGCAATGCAGCGCACTGGAGACCGGTGCTCCTCCTCCATCTTGGTCAGAGCGATGATGGTCTCAGCGATGGCATTCTTAGTCACTCGGGACCAAGCCTCCGACAGGTGGCCCTGAGGCAAAACCAGCGAAGAGATAAATGTCAATAAATACCAGGGGAGGAACAGCATCTACTTACAAAGGGCACAGCAGAGCACATGCATTTTCCCATATCATTATTCTTACTAATCAAGTTGGAGTTTAAGCATCAACCCAGTTAGGCCCCATTTACCAACTCAGAGCAATTAATATTCAAATCAACATGCTTTTTGTTCAGTGCTTACAATTCCCAGTATATGCCAAAACTCATTTCCCCTTGTATAGTCTTGTACTTTTACACTATATGTTTGTCTGTCTGCACTTCAACCCTCTGGGGTCGTCGGCATCGTCGGCGATGCTGCGTATCTTTCTCGTGTATTTCAGTTCATAACTCGCTGAAATCTTATTGTACAAATCTTCTTTTCAAAACGTCCATTATCGGAAGTAGTTTTTAAAATTAGGTTAAATAGGCAAAAAAGTAAACCATGTCAACCTTTCTTTGTTTTACCTACATTGGGGGCATGTAGTACCGCACAGACGTGAAGATCGCTATTCGCATTCTAAATAGCCGCATTTCCGCATATTCAAATCGCATTCACATGGTAATTTGACGAACAATGCAATGGTGAAACGCGATCCAGATACATCCCCATCAGTGCCATAAAAGGGGGGGGGGGGGAATGTGGCCAGGTGTGAATGGCTCATGCATACACATAAGAGCTCCTACATATTCAATGGCAGGAGACTAGAAATAGTTACATGAGTTAAGTTTTTCTTATTTATTTATCCAACTGAATGTTGCAGCTACACC
>JAODLD010000001.1:42597425-42643545 GCA_026781065.1 Mormyrops boulengeri
GGACACACAAACCTGAGACTGAGAACCTACACGGACACACAAACCTGAGACTGAGAACCTACACGGACACACAAACCGAGACTGAGAACCTACACGGACACACAAACCGAGACTGAGAACCTACACGGACACACAAACCTGTTTCTGCAGGTTGGTCAGCTTGCTTCTGCTGAATATGATTCCCACCATATGCTCCTTCAAGTCTGCATCTGATGGAGCCTGACAACAAAAAGAACAACAAACAGAGATACTTTTAAAGGTTCAGATTTCAAGGATCTAATCTTCAGGAGTCTTTGACTTATTTTTCTGCAAAACCAATGATTAAACAATGATTAAAGGTCATTAGAATCTCATTTAATCAAAAGTACAGATAACAACTTAAATGTATTTAACTATAAATATTTATTTCTGTAATGCTACAACTATTCTGTTTTCAGGATCATTTGTATACCTTTTAAAATCTACTTGCACCATGTTTACTTGTTGGCACTACGTGTACCGTCTTTGCACTTTGTCACTATATGTATGTTCACCATTAATCACTATATGCACCACAATAAAAGTCCTTCTTAATCTTATAAGCCTAACACCCCCTACGATCAATGAAACGTATCACTAATGTGAATGCTGTTTGCACTGTTTTTTTGGGTATGCTGAGGGTTGAGCTGCATGTTCTGTAGACGTTACAGAAATCCCTGCTCTGGCCCACCTTGTCCTCTCCCTCTGGAGACGAAAGAAGATGCTTCTCCTCTTGCTCAGGAGTAGGCTCCGCATCTCCACAGATCAGCTTCCCAAACACCTGTGAACCCAGACACATGTCGGTGACACTCAGACTCAGTTCCGGTGATGACCCTTGACCATGTAGGGCGGGCAGTTTTAGTCCAATGGGAGGAAGCCTGAGGGAGCAGAGCCCCGCCCACCTGTGAGGTGATGAGCCGGAAGACGCGTAGAGTCTCGGCCTCGCAGTTCCTCTGCTGGGCCACGCTGGCAGAGATCTGCCCGGCGATGGTGACGCTGTCGCCCTCCTTGCAGCCCAACACACGCACCTGCCGCACCCTCAGCGTGTTCTCGGGGCCCTTCAGCTCCACCTTGATGATGTGGGTGTCCCCGATAGGCACCTCGCTGGTCACCCAGCCCATGTGCCGCGAGTCCAGCTCCATCTGCGGTCACATGTCACACCTTTCAATCGCCGGTACTCAGCTTCAAAGCTGAGCTCTTGTGACAAAATATCTTCGTTGAAATATGCTTGGTTTTGAATAAGTATACTATCATTTATCTAACTGATACACAAATGGGTGAACAGTCAAAAAACTTATTTTATCTTACAAAGTTATTGTGTTTTGCCTTTAGAGGGCAGAATACATCAGTCACAAATGCTCTTTCTGAAATCCAGTGTATTTTGTCCTTGAATGTTTACCATGTGGCTAAAAGTATATCATTCTCCAACTAAAAGGCATCACACGGTTCAACAGGTTGCAAAACATACACACAAAGACGCACTTAACATGGCAACACTGTCATGGTAAATTCATGGAAATTGAATTAAGGACTAGGACGGTTGTTGGACAATCATTTAGCCTTCTTTATGCATCGAGACCCAAAAGGTTGGTACCTGTTTAATTCTGCATAGATCTTCAACTGCCTTCCCACACAGGAATGTAACGGATGTGACTTTGTTCTGGAGAAGCAGAGGTCACAATAACTCGTTAAAATGATGATGCACCCACACTGACAAAGTGATCATTTAACTAAAACATGGCATTAAGATGCAATTCGATGACAAATCCGGGGAACAGGGACACACAGACAAAGAGAAGCTCACCCCAATGTCGCGGGAGTTGTCTATATGGACAGACACATACAAGGCGTTGACACCCTTCACACAGCTGATGGTGATGCTCTTGGTTTTGTTCTTGTCTTCATCACCAGATTCCCAGAAGGTCTCCGTGGACCCGTCAGTCAGACTGCCGATCATGGCTGGCCTGCTGGAGGTCTTGATGTCTACCACGCTGGTCAGGTCCTTCAGGCAGGTGACCACACACGGCTCCTGAAAGCACGGCGAGCTTTTCAGTGCCTCAGCCAAGCGATTCCACTCACCTTCCTAATGTAATTCATTCATTTCTGTTGCAGATGAAGGCTTATAAGGAATCCTGAGAGACCCAGTGAGACTAGGAAAACCTATAACTCAGACAGTATACACAAAAATATAGGCAATAAAAAAGTCTAGCTGGTACAACTAGAATGAACTGCAATATGCTCCAGTAACCAAAGACTGTTAGATGTCATATGAAAAACAAACCTAACCCACAGAAATGTAGCATGAGCACTTAGCTTTTAAATGTCAAGCAAGAAATATGTGGAAGCGTTTAGAAATTTTACATCATTTCAGAGATCCAATCTTTCGCTATAGAGTAGGACAGTCGTAAAATCTGAAAGTAATCATTCACTGCATCTAATATCGACATTCACTCTCAGGAAAAAATTACCTGTGACATTTCATAGTAAAACTGTAAACTTGTTTGACAGTTCTACTATGCACTTCCACAGTTCGACCATGAATTTTTTTATGGTGAATTGGCACACTTTTCATGGTTCTACTGTGAAATCGACAGTCAAACTGTAAACTTCACTGTCACAGTTAGTAAATATCAGAAGAGGTGACCATGAACTTCAAAATAAAACAAGTTCATAGTTCTACTATGAAATCTTCATGGTCAAATCGTAAACTTCATAGCAGAAATATGAATCATGATGGTTTAACTGTAAACTTCACAGTTTTACTATGAACTTTCCCAGTGCATTTTATCCTGGGTTTGCACCTGAAAGCGCCTTAAGAAAACACATTTAGGTTAATGCCCTCTAAATACGACTCTGAATGGCCCTGGCTAAGCATACTATTGCACTACCATTCAATAGAAGAGGAGAACAAGTTATAGGAATATTGGTGACATCACACACTCACCTGATTGATGGCCTCGTACCCAGACTGCACGCTGATATTGAAGCTCTCCTCGCTGTCCCCATCGTCAGACTTGGACAGGATGTTGTTGATATGGTGAAAGACGTTGCTCTGGTGCAGAAACTGATGGTCGGACTGCTTAAACTTGAGGCTCCAGCACCTGAAATGAGAGAGAACCCCAGTGAAGACCAAGCAACATACAGAGCAGTAATCAGAGAACTCAAGGCTTGCATGTTCTAGGTAGGGTCCCGCTCCTAAGGCTGCATTTTTGCATCCCTCAACATTCATTAGTGTGTTATTCCTAGGTTATGGTATTGCAGAGTAGATACTGTAATTGTTATGGAGCATGAGTCTCCGAGCTGGAGAAGCACTTTTGTAGCTATGAGAAAGCTATAAATACATATAATTCAAGGTACCTAAGTGCCATCTGCTGTAAGGAACTTCCACTGGGCAATGACATCATGAGATCTGAGATGGTCTGAAGGAGACGGTGGAAGGTGTGGGGGAGGGGGTGGGCTGCCTCCCCGGCAATCACAATGTCTGAGAGCGGATGTTCACACACCCCAAGGTCCCTTTCCTGCAGAGGCGGATGAGACAGAGCATCGATACCGAAATAAGCTAAAGCCCGAAAATCTTGTCTTAGGGCTAAACAGCATGTTCTGTGAATACCGTTCCGCAGTCTGACATCACCTGTTCTACTTGTTCTCTATTTCCTTTGTTCTCTTCGTCCTCCTCTTCTTCCGGCTCGCTGGGAGAGGGAGTCAGGGAGGCCACGAAGTGCCACAGGATGTCGTGCAGCGCAGTCGTTTGGATCACGTTGCACAGCAGCCAATTAAACGCCTAAGGAGACAAGTGATAGTTCAGACATGGACTACAAGGCAGCAGGAGTTACCGATCACGACACAGACGGTGTTTCACTGCTAGTCCCTGTGCCTTATTTTTGGCACGATGGTTAGACGTATCAGTGTCAAGGAGCATGATGGTAAGAAACGAACCTCCATGGCGAACACCCTGCAGGCGGACTTGCGCAGTGCGTGCCGCATAGCCAGGTCCAAGCCCTCCAGGTCATGGTGCTGGATGACGAAGGCCAGCACGGGCCACTGGGAGTTACGTTCGCCCTTGCTGAGCGAACTGTGGGCGGAGATGAGTCGCGAGAGCTCAGGGGAGGGGTGTCGGAGCAGAGAGGAGCCCAGCTCTGGCGGGGGAGAAGCACGGGTGTTACACACAGCTCACTATCTGCCCGCTTACAGAGATTCATCAGGAAGGTAAAGCCAAAATGGATGCTTTCTGCTGCAAACTATTGAACTTAAAGGCCAAACGTGATACTGTTATTCGTGCTCGGCAACGAATCTCGCTTAATCCAACTTCGGGCATAGCCCGTCGAAATGAGCTCACCGGCATCTCCGCTGTGGACCCGCCTCCTGGGCACGGCTTTCACCCGCGCGGGTGACGCCGAATGCTGTTTGTCATATTCGGAAGCCACTACAGAGTAGGACCTCTGGAATACAGTGCGCTTGGCTGTGTCGCTGTCCGTGATGGGGCTAGTTTCCAGACTGGGGGGGGGGGGGGCATATACTGCTCACTTACATGGGTCCACAACACACCATCATGATTCCACATACAGCTCGGCCACATTGTATATGTAACACATAAGGACTGCATAAATCTCAATGAATCCATTCCATATTGTAGAGATCAGTTTTCTACACAGTCACACCTGGTCATGACAAGCAAGAAAGATATTCAGCCTACTGTGTCTGATAAAGAGTGGGATGTGGTATACCTGGGGGGCATGGACTTCATGTTACTCTCTGGCTCCTCAAACACATTAGGACAGGCATCGGGGGTGACTGAGATGTACGGAGCGGGGACCGACGTTGAGCGCAGGTATCGCATCTCGTCCTGGAAGAGGTTGTCGTCCTGGAACGCTCCGAAGGTCTCTGTGTGATGCCTGATAAGGGAGGCACAAGAACGTGGGCTTTGGGAAGGAGGAAGCCATCAATGGACGTATAAACATGCAGAGTGGCGGCACACAGAGTGAATAAGCCAATGAGATGCAGATCTCACAGGCATCCTCAGCCAATCACTGGAAGAGATTTACACAGCAGGGACGTGGCCTGGAGCAGATCGTAGAACAGAACTACATATGGTTCAAATAATCCTGAAAAGGAATAAGGCTGCCCAATTTCCAAGCCTGAACCTTCATCAGAGGCACAATGACTAGACTAAATCCTATTTTGAGCATTTTATGACATAAAGCAGTGCACTACAGAATAACAAAGCTTGGAAGAGCAGATAAAGCGGATGACCCAGACAGACGATTCGAGAAGTGTGTCATCTATAAGTCTGTCAGGAATCGACATTTGACTTATGTCACCTAATAATAAACATGTCCACTGAATTACATAGAATGTGCAGAAGTAAAAATCTAAAATATGTACTTCAGATACTTAGAAAGTACTTTTAATATTTATAACACAGCTCATTTTATGGCATAGGTTAACATTTCCTGGTAAAATTAAGGATAACTTTCTGTAATACTGGTGGACAGCGGGATGTCAGGCACTATGCTACTAGGGTTAGCCAGGGTAGACAAACAGCAGCCTGCGTACCGTGCCAGCATCTGCAGGTACAGGCAGCCCATCTTGCCAGGCAGGTCGTCAGACACACCCTCCTTGAGGCTGGGCAGGTGAGCGTGGAAGGGCTTTGCTGGGTGGTGGCACAATAAGTTGGGCTCGGCGGCGCTGCTCAGGGACAGCAGGAACAGGGCGTTGGCCCGGATCACCTGGTGCGCCTCCATGGTGGGCAGCGCCCGGGGGATCCTCACCTGTAGCGGCTTCTTCCTGGACTGCTTCACCTGGAGGACGGGCCCACGACTCAGTCATTACAAAGTGCACCACAGGCGATGAGTGCAGAGCATAGAACTGGACAAAACGCTGCCAGGTAGAGCGCTAAATTACAGCCCCGTTCAATGTAATGACATGGTAAGAGAGTCTTCGCTCTGGTGCACAAAGCATTTCTATCACTATGCATGGCACTCCCCAATCACCCACTGCCATTGCATATGTTCTATATTCATTATGATGCTGTTATAATGACTGTGGACTAAATACCGACTCCACACCGCAGTTTATGTGAGCTCATACATAGGGCCATTATCCCAAAAACACACAACCTCCTTTGTGAATCTAGGATTAGATATATAATTATCCCACTGTATGATTTTCTCCCATCAACGTTTATTTATTAGATGCTTTTATCCAAGGACGGAACGGGTAACATCTACAATTTATGTGTTCCCTGGGATTCCGAGATACCAAGGTGTTTCGTTATGCGGGACCTAGGATTCAAACCCTTGACCTTTGGGTTGTTAGCACAAGGCTCTACCACCAATTATAAACACACCTTTATTGGTCTCTCCGTACATTTGCCCATTTCTCCAAGGTGATCTCCCACCATACAAATTCCCACCAACAAACATACTGAAGTCTAACAGAATTCAGTGACTGTCCTCAGTGATGGCCGACCTTTTCTCTGGCAGCTGTCAGCTTCTCCCTCAGGTACTTTTCTCTGCATCTGTCGCAGACAAGGTACCATGTGCTCCCTCCGATTCCTCCATCTCCACAGTTACCTGCCCAGCCCCCACAGAAGTGGCCAATGCTGTTATAGCCCTGGCCGCCGGCATAGCGACCGCAGCCTGACAGAGAAAACACAAGGACAGATATTCAGCAGTCCCTCTATGCACCATGAAGAAGCATTAGGGTCTTCACAAGGAAGAGGAAGCACAGCCATGTATTTTACCTGGGTGGGCCTGTCTCATATGGTAGGTAACTGGGTATGGATGTGATTCTCCACACAGCTCACAGATGGTGTCCTTCTCTGGACCTCCCATGGCAAACTGAGCCATCTCCCCGAAAAGGTTTCCTCTGGGCCGCATCTCTGCTCGCTCCTTCTTCTTCTTCTCCTTTTTGGCTTTTTTGTTGTCCTTCTCGCTCTCTTTGCGCTTCAAAATGGCACTGGATCCCGGGCTGGGGAAAATCATATTCTGGGTTGCCGCCTTGATGGTGGCCATGGAGATGTCTTCCCAAAAGGCAACCAGATGCTGGAGTGTGAGTGGCAGGATGGACTTGCTCTTTATGCTGGAGTTGCTGGTCACCTCGTAAGCTACCGGTTCCATCTTACCATCCTCGCACCTCTCTGGGAGGGGTGGCTCCTTGAGCATGGAGAGCACCTTGTTCTTGTTGATGCTGCCCATCTTGGAGATGTCAGGGCCGTGAGGAGAGATGTTGAACATGTTGAGGGCAGAGGAGATCTCCAAAGAGTGCCGGTTCTTGACTTTGCTCTCCTTCTCGTCTGTAGCCTGCTGAGAGCTGAGGGAGCTGCGGATGGGAGCATGCTCCTTGGTCAGCTCAGGGTTGAACTTCAGGAATGAGGAGCAGGCCATCGCATCGTGAACGATGCCCTCATGCCATAAGAAGGCCGCGAAGACGGCACGGGCGCACTCCGCCACGGACGGTGACATGGCTTGCTTAGTGGGCTCTGCCACTCTCACAGTCTCCCCTTTGAAGAGAGGTCCCGACTTCTCTTTCTTGAGCCTGACATGCCGGCCAGAGGACTTGCGACTGACTTTGGGTGATGAGCGGGTCTCCAGCTCCTCCTTGACTGGAGCCTTCCCGATGCTGAAGTGCACTTTGGAGGAGCCCTCGTCACTGCCGAGCAGCTCGCTGTTCTCACCAATACCTTCTTCAATGTTGGACTGCCGGGCGCTGGAGGTACAGACTTCAACGACTTCTTTGTGGAGGTTCTCCTGCACCACATGGGGCGAAGGTGCATGGTTCTCCACATTGTCTTTGGGCGGAATTTTTGGTTTGGGTGAAGTAGAACGGCCTCGGGTGGGATCTACCAAGGCCACCTTCTTCTTCCGCAGCGCGTCGGGATCGAGGGTATACGAGTCCGACTTGGATCTCTCGCGAGGAGGGTCAAGGTGGACCTTTGAAGATGGGCTGAGTTTCTGAGGTAGGTTCTTCTCATGAAAGGAAGCGGAACTGGGCGAGCAGGTGCCAGAAGGGCTGGACCTGCCACCGGAGACGCCTTTCTGTTTGGGGGACGATGACCGAGAACTTGGAGTGGGAGACTCTGCCCTTAGGTCAGATGTCCTTCCATCACCTTTGAGAGCTTGCAGTGTGTTGTGGTTGGGAGAATGGGAGCGGCTGTGGGAGTCGGACCTCAGTTTGGCAGTTTCAGACTTCAGGATCAGGGCCTCGCTAGCAGATATGCTTTCATTGCTCTTGATCTTGCCCTGATCGTAAGCTCGGCTTCCACGGGTCTCGGACTTTGAGGGCCGGTTCTCTTGCCGTTGCTTGCTCGCTGGGGACATGGAGCGAGCCGTTCCCCTCTCGCCTGCACGCAAAACACACCGACATTAAACCTGACGCCACATTGAGAAACAAATACGGAAAGATTACCGGTATGTTGCTTTAGAGTTCATACTGGCAGCAGAAAAATAAACCAAATTAAAACCATTCCAGATCTCAAGCAAAGATGCATATTTCCTCAATCCCTAGAGAATCTTGGAGAAACACCCAGTATTATAACCACAGTTCGTAAATATATGGGTGCCTTTTCTACCTCAGCATTTATGAAACTTTTTATATAAAAACTTGAAGGGGCACAAACAGTTAGTAATAACTCAATTACTACTGAAGTACAAATCATGAACAGTTGCTACTTGAGATGAAGGATGCAGAACAATTAATTAAAGATGAACATTCAGTATTTCACTTGTTATTCATTACTTCTTCCTTCAGTAGTTCACAAAGGTTTACAGAATTAACAGATATAGTAACAAATATAGTAACTGCTTGGGATAAAACATGCATCATGGTTCATTAATGAGTAATTAAGATGAGATCAGTATGTAACTAAAACTTAGTTTGTGGGTAATTAATACATAAGTAATAGTATACTACTATACTATTTGTGCCCCGTCAAGTAAAGTGTTACCAAACATTGTTTTATTTTCATTAATTTCAAAACAAAGACAGAAGTCTCCAAAGAGACTGGTGCTATACATAACTGGCAAACAAAGCAAGTATCGAAAAATTGATTATAATTCTCAGTCCCTATAATAAAGTCTATATGGGTTATAAAATAAACAATTGGAAAAATCCCCAATGAACAAAAAGGGGATCAAAACTGCCTTCATCTCCCCTCAATTTTCGTAGAAGAGTTATCATTTTTAATCCAACAGACAGCGGTGACAAAATAATTCCGCATGCACTCAGCTAGACAGTCTCAGGGGCATCCAGAAGGCGCCTTGGGATGGGTAAGGGAACACGGATGCTCTACAGAACGGCAGGAGACAGGGGCTGCCGGCCGGAACTTGTCCCGCCCGCAGGAGCACGTTTACCCACCCTTGTGCCTGACAGCAAGAGATGATAGAGCCGTGCCGAGCCCCCCCGTGCCGCTTTTGTGCAAACGCTCACGTGAAGCAAGGCTGCGTGATGAAGCATCTAAAGCAGGAGACAGTGGCAAATAAGCAAAAGAGGCTGAAAGGAGGGAGCCTATCAGAGAGGGAATGGGACACAGAGCAGGGGGGAGGGGGGAATGAAGAGGGCAGTCAGCTGCTCCAGGAATGACATTCAGCCTTTGTGCCTCTATGAAGTCTACAGAAGGCATAGGCGGAATTTCCGATGCAAATTCACATCATAGCTGAAGAGCTTTGACTTTCTATTCGGAATCTGACATCCCATGAGGCTGCCAATTGCATGGGTCAGATATTAACATAGAAAGTCCTTTGATGTTTCCTTCTCTCTCTCTCTCTCTCTACGCATGTCATTTGTTATATTGATTTATGAAATTCTGGGCGATGAATTAGTTTTAAAAATAAGTATAAAAAGGTGAGAAGGTTTTGTTTGAGAGGAAAAGATGCATTCCAATTGATTTTGAGAACCAAGGAGTCTTACTTAAGCTCTACAAATACAGAACTAGAATTAGAAGGTAAATGGGATTTGGGGTAACTGCAAAACGAAAAAGGGGCAGAGATGAGATTAGAGGGAGGGAGGCAGGCTTTCAGATGGCAATGACGTGGAATGATGATGTTGAAAAAGCAGCACATCAGACCGCATAGAATGGAGCCGGGTGAAAAGCAGGTAAGCAACAGGACAACAGCAAAAAAAGAAAAAAAAGTTACAAACAAACAAAGAAACAAGGCACAACACCCACGCACACACAAAGCATGTGAGCCGGCACGCACAGACACAAGGCAGGCAGACTTACTCGGAAGCTGTGGTTGAGGCTGCTGGGAAAGGGACTGTCCAAACACAAATGGGCTGTGGACAAGGGAACAGGGAGGTTGGGCAGCTTGCTCAAATACGGAGGGAGTTAGGAGGAAAGGCCCAGACTGAATGGAATTCAGTACAGCACTCAACCGGTCACCTGCAAATGTGAAGGGAGACAAGGGGAGAGCTGCAGGTTTTATTATCCCATGGGCAACCATGCACAAGGCAGAACACTCACCTCCCCATCTGTCCTATTCACTAGTGATGCAGGAGGGTGTGTGATGTGGGCTGGCAATGATTTAATGATGGATGGGGGGGGGGGGGGATTGGCAGTCTCGCTGTTAGTGCTGGTGGGTTTGATCGTGGGTCAGCAGATCAATGAGAAAAAGGCTGCGTGGCTTGTGGCACATGGTATGGGAGCTGTCGTCTTAAACGCGACATGGTATCATTTCAGCTTGTACATCTATCATTTCAGCTTGTACTTCTATCATTTCAGCTTGTACTTCTAGACCCGTTAACATCATTGTCTTATTTTTTTTCTAGGAAACTGATGCTACTTCTGATTGGTTTTGGGACCTTGGGGACCAACTGATGGGGCCCTCCTGGCTATCATTATTTCTTCTGTAGTTTACTCACGTAAATTCACGTTTTTTTTATATATGTGTTATATTTGTAAATTAGAGTTCTGCATTCCAGCGGGACTCATCTGACCTGCGGCAACAGAGTACGATGCAGGGACAAAATTTTCATTTTTGAATTAAATCAGTATTGCTCAAATATGTTCCTTGTTATTTTTGTTATGAAACTGTTATTAAAGTTCTGCTAAAAGTATCACAGATTAAAACAAAAAATAGGACAGCCCATCGTGGAACTTTCAGAAGGATGTTAGCGTTTTGAAAGTCCCTCGTCACTCACTTCCAGCTAATGATGGCTGAGCCAGCAGGAAAACGCCTAAGGATGCAAGTACCTGCTTAAGAAAAAGGTGAATATAACGACGTCAAACTAAGCCAGGGGACATAAGATATTTGGCAGTCCCTTTCCATTGTGTGCGACCACAAAGGGATGCATGTGCCTTTGGCCACTGTGATAAATATAACAATGGGCTATCATACACTGGGCACAAGGCTGGCACTTTAGGGCTAAAATGCCATGTTCAGTTTCAAAGGGCCAGACTACATACTGACACTGAGTGCAAGTGCAGGCAAATGAAATGCAACAACTTAACCAAAAGCTGAAACACAAAAATGTGTGGATTTTGTCTGTGCAGACCCATGACCTGTTGCAAATGTTGTTGCAGGTGAAATGTGCCTATGAGTTGACTAGCCTATTACATGAAAAACATAGCCTGCTTTAACTGTTAACGTAGTCTTTTGGTTGAAGCTACAGGTTTGTCTTTATTCTCCAACCGAAAAGAAGCATCGTCAAACGAAACATATTTTTCCTTTGCGGACGAGAGCAGGATAAAATATGACAGGCTTCTTTAGTAGTGGGACAGAATCTTGCAGGTGCAGAATTAAAAAATTTTGTCTCATTTGCGCTACAAAATTTGAACCTAAAATCCCGATCTGTGTTTTGCGTTTATTTGTGTTTAGGGGAAGCACATGTAGAGTAAGATTTATACTGTACAGAGGAACTGACAAACTCTTGAATGTTGAATTTTTTTTCCTGATAATATTTCGATTTCAGGGTGATTCTGAAACTTAATGCAATGGATTCAGGATAAAGCGTAACTGAAAGCGATGCTGCCCAAGACCTGCGAGCAGACCGGGTCAGAAGTTTAGACGGTGATGAAAGGCCCTTAGGCCAGTGGTGTGGTTCTCCCATGGCCCAGAGCAGTCGCCACTCCAAAGCAAGCTCCAACCAAGACATTCAGCAAATGCAACAGATATTATAGCAGACAAAGCGCAACAAGAAGAAGAAAAGAAAAAAAAGAGCATGCAAAACCCAACCCCAAGCAAGCATGGAACAATGTATTGTGTGGCTTAAAAATGGACTTCGTAATGCACTTCTTTGTTTACCAATTGTATCATTACGGTTATTTTCATAACTTAAAGGGAAATGCAATAGTCAACAACAGATCTATTTCCTTAACGGAGTTACTATTTTTCTCACTTTACTTAGACATCAAAATCCATGTATTCGGACTGACAGTGAAGCCTACCTTTGACAACCAAAAGAAACGAGATGAAAGCTACGCCCAACAGCAGGAATAAGAGACAGTCATGTTACTGTTCATAGGCGTATTCGCTCAAAATCACCTTAACATCCAGGCAAGCCGATTCTGCAACCATGAGTCAGCCCTTCAACCATTAACATGGAAAGTTACATAAACGATAAAAAAACGTATTAAACTAAATCTGTTCTCCATCCAATCATGTCTGATGTATGAATACTCTATTCAAAAGCAATAGGCAACACCTATATTCTGAATCAGCCACTGGGATTTAATTAAGCCACATAACCAGACAAGGCCTGAGTCACTGCTGAGACTCCAGGAAACATCAACGTACAAAAAAATCTACATTGACTTTAGGTGTCTTAGGGTTAACAAATTCACCAAATGCCTGGGATGCTTCAGCCACAGAAAACAGGGGACTCACAATGTGATTCTCTTCACTCAGGAATCTTCAAAGATTTGGCCAGAGGAGACACACAAATGGGCGCTGCTTACCTTTACTGCTGGAGATCCCGTAGTCGAAGCCCTGCGCACCAGCGCTCCCTGCAGCACGGCTGAAGGCCTGCACCGAGAAGGGGCTCGGCGGGGGTGTCTGCGGCCCATGTTCCACGGCCGCTTGCTCTGTTTGGGAAGAGAGGCCCCTTTATTCCAGCCAATCCCATACAACGGGTCAGATATGCGTGGAATTTTTACCCACACGACTGCTGCTAATAAAAAAATTAAAAATAAAATAAAGGTCTATCCGGTTTAATGCTGCAAATAGAATACCTGATTACATTATCTGTTTTCGTCAAGCAACCGTCTGAACGAGTTTCTAGAAAAGGTTGCGAATCTTACACAAGCAAAAGCTCAATAAAAAAATTAATACATCCTAAGAAAATCATAAGAAAGTCCGAAAGACATTAAGCAGATGGACTTGTTTGCTACTGTCTGCCAGGATGAGGAGCATTGTTTGATATTGGCTCTACTTACAGCACCATTCTTCATTTTTTTATTTCCCTATTCACTTACATCATTGTGGTATTATATACATGTTTTTACTCCTCATGTTTATCTTATCATATTGTTGTTATATCCATAAAATTCGGTATTATTTCCAATTTTTACTAGCTTATACTTTTATATCTTTTGACCATTTCATTCCTTTACAGCTCATATATTCCATTTGATTATTTATTGCACTTTTATTTACTCTTGCTTATTTTATTTAGATTTATTCCATCCTACAATTTAACTGGCCAACACATTAGTTGCCTCTCTTCGGTATTTTTTAATCTCATATGTGAAGCAGTTTGAGCTGCATTCCATGTATGAGAAGTGCTATATAAATAAAGATTATTTATTGTTATTGCTGCTGTTGTTGTTGTTGTATTTGATGATGACGATGCCGACCTTCATCATGCCGCAGATATTGGTTGCCGCCTCTGTCCCGGGACAGAGACCAGGCCTCCCCCTCGTCGCTCTCACAGAACTCCACCACGCTACTCTTGTCCAGCTGCACCCACGTTCCGTCAGCGTTGGTCACCTGCAGGACAACCAAGGTAGCTTATTTACTACCCAAGCATTCCTCAAAGGGATTAAGGAATGCTAACCTTCACCAACACAATATTGCTACACAAAAGCAAAAACAAGGGCTAAATTTAGCAGTCTGGTGTGATGTTTCCTGCCTTATCATAAATGAAAGAGGGGAAAATATTCTAAAAGTGCTATATATTAAAAAGATATAGAAATAATAAATTAAACGCAAGGTAAATCAGGATATAGTCATGAGTTCAAAAAGATAGGTATTTTATTCTGTATAGGTTTCAAAAACAGAATAAGAATCACTTCTAAAGGTGATGCAAAATGTTTTTCTTAAAATAGAAAAGACAATATCTACATTTTTTAGGTGGAATTCACATTTAAACTCATACGGGCAATCATGAACAACAGCTGTCAACAGGCTAATTGCTATAAGATATTTGCAAACAGATGATTAAGAACTATGAACGAACACAAAGAAAATCAAGTTTGTGAACAGCAGCACTGACTGAAGATAAAGTTTCCCTCGGCTTCTCTGAAAGGGTATCAGTTTGCACTGTGCTGGTGCTGTAGATACAGTCATTGTGACAATGGACATTCCAGAACAGCATGACACACTGCATCCTCTCAAGAAAGCTCAAGTCGCAAGAGCTGATTTTAACGCCACCGGGTTAAAACCACTGGCCGCGTTAAAAAGCTCTCCAGAAAAAAAGCAATTCAGAAGCTGGAAAAATGAGTAAGCATGGCTCTAGCATTTCAGAATCAGGATCTGGATCACATGGACCCACTATCTAAATGCAGCCATTTAACCGAACTTGATTATCGTTTGAAGATCAAAATTCATGATACTTCCGATCATTTCAGTCCAGACCGCTTTGGAGGCGAGCTTTCACTGAAAATATCTTGCGAAATACAACTTTATTGGTTAATTGACCAATAACTTTCAAATTTTGAGGATTTCAGTTTCTATATTCGATATTACGAGTTACTTGGACAAAATGGAGGAAATGCTGTAGCCATAGAAGGTGGTTAGAGAGCGAAAAACAGAGGAGTCAAACCCAAGAGATATACCCCGGAATTAAAGACACTCCCGCCAGAGGAAAAGTGCACATTTGTAAAAGTTAAGAAATCAGTGTTGCTGGATCTTAACACGAAAGTCTGTCAGCCATGGAGTGATTAATTACAGCCACAAGAACATACTGTTGAGTGCATACCTCGCCTAGCGCCTTGACTTTGTTTCCCAGAACTAACATTCCAATGGGGATACCCCTAAGGTTTGGGCAGCTCCTGATGTTGTGGCCTGACGGACCAGTCTTCACTACCTTATAAATGCCCGGTCCACCGCCCCGGCCCACCCTGTCATGCCCACGCATGGGGGCTTCATGGGCGGGGCGGCCACTGACTTCCTTAACATACTCATCCAAGTGCGTTCTGCCCTCCTGTAAGAGCCAAAGGACACGGGGTTAGTCTCTCAATGCGGGCCAGCCCAGGTCCCCAGATCTGATACAAACCTCAGGCTTAGCATTCAAACCTTGTAAGGTATAAACATTATCAGCCGGGACTGGCCGAGTATGAAGAGCATTACTCCTGCCCTAACCCTAACATCAGTAGGACATGGCCCACCGTTTTTACTTTAGCTGTGATTTGGGACTCAAAAGGCCTGTAACATTTATGAAATTCAATGATGGCCAGCACAGCATTGAGCAAATATTCCTGACGAAAGTGTAGAACCAATCTCCACCTGATTAAACATAACATCTTTGAGAAAGTGTTAACACATAATTAGCATTCACTCTCTTTCATTTTTCCCACTAGCTGAAAAGCATAAAACACTTGGAAAAAGACACATGCACCTTATCGAGGCAGTAACACCTTCGTTGGCAGATATAGTGCTTCCCTTAGCATTTAGGCATCATTTCATTCTATCCTTTGGAATTTTTCCATACTGTTTCCAGGAAAATCAAGCTATTGTGGAAATACTGTTAAGATTCACTATAAGAGACCAACACATTTTTTAACCATTTTCTGGTATATGGAGGCTGATAGCCATTCCTAAATCTTCCTATTTCATTCCTGTAAGCATTTCATAGTTGACTGAGTGACATGTTACAGAGTATTAAGCAAAATGTCTTATTTAACTAACATATATGGCTTTAAAACGTTTTGACCAGGGGTGGCCAAAGCTTTGCACATAACTGTTCTTATATAAACTGAACTGTCCTCTATACCATCCAAAACGTTTTAGGCTGTGCTTTTACTTCATTATCAATTGTAAAAGGAAACTGCAAACTAAAGGACTACAAATAGTAATTCAGGATAGAACATGTAGTTAGCAGTGAGTACAATAAGGATTACACGCTGCACACTAAGGTGACCAATGTCATTGGTTAGTTATGTAAAAAACTTTTGTTTGTTTCCTTTTGTTTTGTCAAGTGCTCCACCTACATATTTATGTGGCGTTTCACAGAAAGAAATGATTCAGCAAAAACGAGAGACAGGAGCAAGCAAGTACAGGTGGGACATCATAATAGAAAAAGGGAAGCTGGTTTGGTAAAATGTAGCACAAGGGACTAACTTAGCAGACAGGTTCTGTTGTAAACCCTAAATCATTCATTCACACAAAATAGAAGTTACAGATATTTTCTACATTTTATAGCTATAGATACATCATGTAGTGCTCAGCTGATCATTTTAAACAAAGGTACAGACAAGTTTCCTGCTTTTCGGTACTTTTAAGGCTTGTTGTAAATTGCTTTGTACTGATGACTTAAGCAAAGCTTATCACGGTTACAACAGCAATTCAGTAACTGGATTCTAAACATGCGACCTATTTTCAGCATCTGTGCGAAACAGAACTTTTAAAACACTGCGATTGAACGCAGATGCAGTTCATAAAAAGAAACGATAAAACCTGCCACGAAAGCACTGCAGCAAAAAAAAAAAAAAAAGACATGAATGTCCCTCTTGGTGAGATCTCCCATGCTGAAAGAGCACGCATCCTTAACTTACTTACTACACTTAAGGATGCACTGAGAAAAATATCAGAAAGGAATTCATGAAGCGAATGCTTATTAGTCTGAAAAATCTTCCTTTACATTGAGTGGCAGCAATGTGACAGCTGGGGGTGTGGACTACAGGGAATCGGGACCAAAAACGTCACATGGCATGCAGCTTCCAAAAAGCCCTCTGCCTGCCATGTAGCCAAGTGAGTTATAATTAAGTTTTTTAAAAAAAGCTGTAATCACAGCCAGGCATTAAAACAAAGACAAACCAAGTAAAGCAAAGAACAGTTACTGGAGGGGAAAAGAACATTAATTAAAGGTTAATATGATTTAAGATTAGTGATACTGAAAGCAGGTTACGCTGAAGTATTAAAAATATATGTATTTTTAATCATATTATGATTTTTTATTATGTGATGTTGTCACTGAAAGCAGTAAAAAGAAAAGCAACATTCCAGAGAGGATGTCGTGCGTCATGCTGTTGGAACAAATGCCCGACACAGCCACTTCCTCTGGATGCACCCTGGCGTGTGCGAGGCTGAGATGCATCGCTCAAGGAGAGCAGCTGTGTCATGGCAGAGACTGAGGACGGCCCTAAGGATTCAGGGCAATGCTTTCTTATGTATGCTATGCTTTGGGAATTTTGCCAACTAATCCGATCTGTTGGCAAAATCCCTAATATTTTGTGCCAAATACTGGTCCTATAGAGCTGTGTTTCTCAGTCCAGTCCTCAGGGACCCCCAGATGGTTCATGTTTTTGCTCCCTCCTAGCTCCATACCTGACGTCCCACATTCTTGCTTCCTACCGAGAACTGGGAGGGAGCAAAAACCTGGACTGTCTGGGGGGGGGGGGGGGTCCCCAAGGACCGGCTTCAGAAACACTGCTATAGAAGAAGCATTTTGCTGATGTGCTGAGGTCCATGGGAAAAAAAAAACACTGAGTACAGAGAAAAGCCCAGGAAAAGGCAAGTCATGGCAGCACATTGGTATCTTTCTGTTGATTCCTCAGTTTACGTTTAGACTCCAAAGCTTTGGGATACTTCTAGCATCAGACATAAATCCTGTTGGAAACGATTCTCTTGATCCATGGAAGTAGTTTGGCTGGTGCTGAGGACTGCACAGTGGCACAGCTTCCCCCTCAGGACAGACGCAGTATTATATAACTTCATGTGTGGGCATTTGAGTTGATTTTTTAAATACAGTGTGGGGAAATTGAAATGAGGTATAAAGGTCTTCCTCAGGTATATGGCTTTGGGGGAGGGGCGGTCATCGTTCCCCATTAGCAGCATTGGGGGCCCCTTCCATTCCTGAGGCCTTTACTTACGTCATCAGGGACCAGGAGGTTCCTGCCCAGGTGCTGGTTATACGAGAGACACCATGCCTCAGTGTACCCATTCATGTTGGGAACGTACTTCTTTACAGTCTCATCGTTGAGCCTGAGCCACACCCCATCATCATTGCGGATCTACAGGGGGAAAACAAGCGAGAGTGCACCCACCCCTCTGCCGTTACTCCACTAGCTGGCCCGTCTGACAGACCCCAAGGCTGCAGGTGAGGTGGAGCCAGGTACGGACTACCCAGAAACGTTGAGAGCGCGTGAGCCCATGGCAGGGTATAGCCGTTAAGCCATGCTCAGTAGTGGTGGCGATGCGATAACTTGACCACATGACTGAACAGTGGAGGGAAGAGTGGAAGTGGGAGATGGGGGGGGGGGGGGGGTGATGTTACTGGAACTGACAATACCAAATGCCAGTCTATATGGGGGGTCCACGTCCCATTTCTGCACACTACGTTGTATAGACATACTGTAGAGATGCAGGAGCTTGCAGAAAGTCATTGTATAGCAGCAGAAACAAAACAAGACATCCAAGCTGTGCAGACAGGAAGTAGTGAGAGGATGTGACCTTTAGTAATAATCAGCATGCAGAGCTACATCTCAGCCTATACTGGCTGTTTTTGACCGCTTCTGGGACCACCAATGCAGTACACTAGCACCCAGCGCCATTCTCCTACTGCAGCCTCGGTTTCTTTCACAGGTACAAATCCAAAACAAAACAACCAAACGAAAGCGTGCAAGAAAAAAAAAAAGCTACAGAAATGAATCAGATGGTTCTACTTCGCGTGTAGACAGTAGGCGCACAGTTACTGGAATCTACAGTGATGTTAGAGCACTTTCTGGTTAACATGGACAGGAAAGCAAGCCCCCCTGACTCTAGAGCAGTTTACCTCGTCAATGAAAGTGATGGTCCCATTGACTTGCACTATGCCTATCTGCTCGCTCTGCAGGGACGGGTGGCTGCGCACACGCAGCCCCGCGCTGTCCTTGGCCACAAATCTGCGGGTCTGAGAGAAGCAGAGTGGAGATCGTGAGATGGGGCTAGAAGGCAGGAGAGGAGAGAGGAGGCGACTGAGAGCAGGAGCGGAGAGGAGTCAGGGCAAAAGGAGGCCAGAATGGAAGGCATGCAGATGTCATGCAGCAACCTCCTGTCCCAGGAACATGTCAGACATGCGAGAACCAGCCGCAGAACCCTGTGGTACTAATCTACAGATTTCACACTGTCACGAATGAGGAGGGGATAAAATGTTGCAGAAAGATTACAGAACCTGTGCTTGCTTCCACACTCGGTTTGAAATTGTCTGTTCTTCAAACAAGCAAATGCACGCGATGATGAAAGGCATCCATGCCGTGAATGCGTTAGAAACCGATGAGGCTCCTTCAGAATGCATCTGGTGAACTTTAGTAAAATGCCAGGAAACGGCTGAGGTGCATTGGTGTCTTGACGTTGGGAGTGCGGGATGGGGTCGGCCAAAAGCGAACTTCCCCATGGGGATGAAGGAAGCACCACTATACCACTAAGTATTCTAAGGTTTAAGGTAGTTACCTTACAGATACCCTTCAAAGAGGTGAAGTCATGCCCCGGCTTTTTGTACACTGGTCATCAAAAACGTGCCTCTGAATCCAATTCATGCCTCGGGCCGCATTAACAAAGGGCGACCCTCCATCAAAAATGCAAGTAGTTGTTGCTGGAAGATGTGAACAAAGCCTACCTTGCTTGGCTGAGGCTCAGCCTTCAGTTTGATCATCTGAGTTCCTGGTGGAATCATACCCTTGGGAGGATCCTTCACCTCGACCTCCAGGCCAGCATCTGAAGAGGAAGCGTAAAAGCGGCGTCATCATCATATATATAAACCCACTCGGGGTTGAATCCACTACAAGCCCATTCTGCCCCACAATCCTCAGCGAAAAGGACACGCTGAAGATTCGTTTACCGATCTCGATCCCGTCAATGGTCACATGAATGGTGTAGAGTCCCACAGCACCAGGGGTCCAGTTGGCGCTGTAGGTACCATCAGTGTTGGCCCGGATCAGCATGTTCTCACTGGGCCTGAGGGAACACCCCACAGGAGATTTTTCCAAAATGACACCGAACATTTACAGTGAAGAGGTCCCATATTAAAAAAGTAAAAAAAGATTACCTCTTTGGAGTTGGGGATGCAAATCGAAGCTCTTCGAATGAGTAGTTTTCATAAGCCTAAAAAATAGAATATGCAAAAAAAACTGCTGATTCTTACCTACTGTGCAAAATAAAACAACATAATTGTTGCATTAAGACAGTGTTTCCCAATCTCATCCTTGGGGACCCACAGACAGTCCATGTTTTTGCTCCCTCCCAGACAGTCCACATTTTTGCTCCCTACTGTGAGCTGGGAGGGAGCAAGAATATGGACCGTTGCGGGTCCCCGCGGACTGGATTTGGTAAACATTAATATTAGAGGTTGCACCACCTGCCAATAACAAGTTCCAAATTTCCTGAATGTGTAATTCCAAACCGAAAGAACATCAGCAGCAGGTCTCACGTACCTTCATCATGGTGATGGCGATGTAACGAGCCTCTTTGATGATCATGGGTTCGTAGGTGGCATCCAGTTTGGGCACGGACAGGCCCCCAAATGTGAGGTCAGCTCCAGTAATGGATTGTGTTGAGCCCCCCTGAAAGCGCTGCAGCTTCTTACCACCCTCCTGCTGGGGGGGCTTCTTCTGTGAGACTGGCACCGCCTTGACCTCAACCTATATATACAACGAAGGTCTCAAGCAGGCATAGCTACATGTGTACGTACCCATACACAAAGACTAACTATCCCCAAGTCAGCAAAGAAGAGAAGCTTCAACCCAATGAGATTAAAAGGGCAACCCTAACCTTCATGTTTGGTACATGTACCACATCTCCATACTGGTCTTTCGTTTGTACCACCAAGGTGGTGGGCCAACCACAACGAATGTCATCTTTATTCAGGATGAGAGAGGTCTTCTGGGGATCTGCGTAGGAATCTGGCTGCAGCCATCTGGGAAAGGAGGTGAATTCCAAAATGACCATGTGGTCCTAGTGGGGAGAAATTACTCCACAAACCAAGAGCGACAGTCATCCAGACCCACCGGGCCAGGCGGCCTCCGCTGGAGTTTGGCACGCAGGTAATGAAGTCCTCCAGAAAGGAGTGCTCGTTGCTCTGCAGCTGTAGGGGCAGGTTTCCCTCCAGGGCCTCGAGGATAGTGGGAGAGTGAGAGAGAGCCAGGCCCTTCCCCAGAATGCCAGCATGGGCCTTGCAGACCTGGCGCGGGCAGATACACGGCCATCAGTCAGAGAACCTGGAAGAAATCACCATGCGCTCGACAGCAAGTGCTTCATTGTAGTCTTTTCAAAGGATAAGATATTTCACCTGGAGAGATGCTTCCTCAATTATCTCGAGGTCTTCTTCCAACTCATTTCCTGCAATCAAATTGCACCAAACATAACTTTGAAGAAGAAAAAAAAACAAATAAAACGCAGAAATGTGATACAATACACTTGCTTTTCTACCAGCAACTCAGGATTTCCCCGAGTCTTGTGAGGGACATGGCGGAATCAGGAAATTAATTTAATTAACGAGTAAGGTTTTGGTCACAGTTACGGTAAGAATATGCCGTACTACCCAACATTTACAAGTCCTGTGCTATAGCGTGCAGCTTTCTTTTCAGGAGAAACCCTACCTTCTCTTTAAATTACTAAACCATTAAAGCAATATGCTACAAAGCATCGGTTTCTTCTGAAGCAGTATGACAACAGATGAGACATCTCTTGCCTATAGGAAGAGCCAAATCCTTCTTCATTAAGGCAGCAGCACACACACTACCCAGGTATGCCAGCTCCTTCTCTAACTGGATGATCCCCTGAAACACAGATGAGGACCATTTGTTTAGTTATTATATTGTGCTCTGAGAAAACTAGGTTTGCACTCGAGAAAACCAAAAAGTAAAACACATTCTGTCTACATATGATACACATCTGTTTTCAAAACGCAAACAAGTCATTAAGCATTGACTGCACAATTTATTTAGTTTGCTAGGACAGCATGTACTCTGAGCCAAGCGAAAATGGCAATATTACTTACTGCGGGATTTGAATCTCACGGTGCTAATAGTGAACTATGCATCTACTAGAGTTTCATCTCATTTAAAAAAAAAACTACAAATTTTTAAAATATTTCTCCTACCTCATCTGGTCCAGGGTTGAATTCATAACCAACGGCGATACATTTAAACCCATAAAAGCAAGCCTTCTCATCTTTCACATAGTCGGAGGCAGTCTCCAATGAGAAGACGGCCTCATTGCCTGAAAATAAAAACAGAGTTCAAAGGTCAATGTCAACCACCACATTCATAGGTCAAAACAGACATGGGCTTTGAAGTCAGTACTAGTTTTACAAGTTATCTGATTGTATAACCTTGAACTTTAATGCCAGTCCATTCATAGATGTTTATCATTTTTTATAAAATGACCAGCAAAAATAGTTCAGTATTTGCACATAAAACAAACTCACGGTTGGCTGCACTGCCTATTGGTCGTGTACCAGACCAACAAATAAAGCTCCAACAACAAAAGGGACATAACCGTGTTATTGTATAATATATTTGTATTTTTAGGTTGTTGCTTAGTTAGAAGCTGTTGTGTAGCTCCTGCTCCAATCCTGCTTACACTCGTACCTGGGCGTTCACTGGAAGCTCAGCATAGCTGCACTAATGCCTGCTCGACTCCTTGACAGCACCTGTGTTTGTAATGTACTCACTTTTACGTACTTTGGTCAAAAGCATCTGCTAAATAAAAGCAAATGCAAATATAAACAACTGTCTGCAATCTTAAGGTATCTAAAAATGGAAAAAAGTGAAACGCGATAAAGAAAAAACTAAAAAACTGGCACGGACTGCTGCGGCGCTACTGCACGCAACGGCAACATCGCAGCCGGGCTCAAACCGGAAGTGGCGCAGGTACCTGGCAGCACCAGCACAGTGGTGGGCCAGCCCACAGAGCCGGAGAACTTCTTCAGCTCCGTCCAGGCGTTGATGGTCTCATGAACCAGCGGCTTGGAGCCCATCCCAGAGAAGTGCGACGACCTGCTGGGGATGAGCAGGCGCAGTACGTCCTCGGGCTGGGCGGTGCCGCACTGCGCGTCAAACTCGATGGTCATCCAACGCACACAGTCTGGGAACGCCACCTGGGGAGAGTCACCGAGGACGGCGTTCAAGGACAAAAAGGACGAGGTGTGCAGGAGTCCAAACAGACCCGATCAAAACATCCTCAAAATGTGTTTCAAAAAGCATTAATTATGACTTTGGACTTGGTACTCCACCAGCGTCTGGGAGCTTTCTGCAATTCAGGTTTTCAAGCTTTGTGACGTGTCGCGAAAAACACAGTGAAGTTTTCGTGCTACAGTTGCAGGAGAAAGGAGGATGGGGGCATGGGGGAGCAAAACATGCAAATATGGAACCTAGCAGCAGCATAGTAAAACAAAATACAGGAATGTCAGTCCCCCCGTGGAACTTGACAAGGGTGAGTGGCATGCATCATTATGAAAGAAAGAAAGAAAGAAAGAAAGAAAGAGTCCCCCTGGGCATGCTAACAATATAGCAAAGAATGGCTTGCTTTATAGCAGAGCAGGGGGCACGTGCCAGTCTGTGGGCACAGCCATGCTTTACCTTATACTGGGTGACAGTAGACGGCTTGTAGGGGTGGTCACTCTCAATAACCGCATAGTGACTGGACGTGGTGCAGGCAGACAAGCCCTGGTCTGGCTGGTTCCCCGTGGCGCTGTCGGTGGATTGGTTGGGGTTGAAGGAGGGCGGAGCATATTTCTGATTCAGAGCAGAAACAGCAGGAAGCAGCTCCTGCACCAGTCCAAAGACCTCCACTGCGGCCTGATGGGAAAGGACACCTCTGATGTCAAAGGCTGATTATGGTCAATAACCGTTAAAACACATGAGAGGGACCAGTCTGCCTTATGAACGAGATGTCATAGGACATTCAGGCGCATGTCACCACATATGCTGTGACGTTAACCTGCACAGCCTCTCAAATATTCTCTACACCACTATATAATCCATCTTTCTCCATTTAGAAGCAATCAAATCGCTTCACCTTGGGAACAGATGCTGCCACTGGACCAATGTAGGCCAGGACAAGGGGAACCAGCATTGAGAACAAACTGGAGGAGCTCAACACTTCTGGAATGTCATCCACTGCAGAAGAAAGGGATGAAAAAGTGAGAGACCCTATAGCTGCCTGATCATAGCGGAAGCTTGCGAGTGGCCCGGCCCGCTCGGGTGGTGCTCACCGTCCACAGCAAAGGCCCTGTGCAGCAGGTCCTTGGCCGCCCGCACCACGGCACTGACCACGGACAGAGCTCGGCTGCAGTTCTTATCCTCTTCGTTGGCCTTGCTGAGTAATTGGGACTGCAGATCTCCGTCATACTCACTCCTGTAGCACCAAAACCAACAAATGTGGGATTACATAGGGATTACTAATTTTAGTGTTATTACTGCTAAACTACAAATAATGTATCTTCAGCATTTTATTTCTAAAGATTTCTCATGAAATGACTGTCAAGCCTGAAATGCATTGGCCGAATGATGTATTGTCTCAGAGGCAGTAGAACGCTGGCATGTCTCACCTGTAGTAGAGAATCTGGGGAATCTGTCCTCTGGTCTGGTTGGTTCCATTGCTGCTCAGACTGCAGGTGCTGAACGTGAAGGTCACCCCATCGGAGCACTGGACTGTGGTCATGCCCCCATCCCCATTGGCCGTGCGACTGCCGTAGTTACGCAGGCGAACAGCATACTTGACATTCTCCTGCGGAAGACATGACGGTTTGTCAGATTTAAGGGGCAAGAGGAAGCGTAAGAGCAGAGTCGGGAGGAACCAAGTACAGATACCTTCAACGGCACTACTTTGTCCAGACGGATTTCAGCGATGTCGCTCGAAGAGTCATCGGTGCTATAAGTGCCTTTCACCAGCTCGAGGGACGTCCACCTGTGAGAATGAGCAGAATCCCCCGGGTGCTCCGTCTGGGCCTGAAGAGAAACGGGGAAGGCATTAGAACCGCCAAATGCTGGTCTTCAGCTGCCGCCTTCCAGGCTGTAGGAAATTAAACAGAGTCATCGGGTAATATAAATACATAGGTCAAATAATGCAACTTTTAAAAGTCATCCCCCATCTATCTTATGATCCTGACCAGGATAAGTGATTATGAATGGACAATCCGAGGCAGCACAGGGCAAAAGACTGCGAAGCACCCTGGACAGGATGCCAATCCATCGCAGGGCACATACACTCAATCTCATACACGCCACCAGAACTCCACACACGCAGGGCAGGATTCGAACCCCTAACCCTGGAGACGTGAGGCAGCAGCGTTGCCCACTGAGCCAGCGTGCCACCCTCCCCTAGAATCACATCATAATAAAGTTTATGAAAGCACTAGTGGTAAAATAAGCTTCAAGACATCTAAACCTCACCATAAAGCTGTACAAAACAATTACAGGATCCAGCGGCACAGCACAGTTGCATTTCAGTAAGAGCGACAAGCGAGCCCGACAGATACGGACGCTTACATCATCAGCGAGCACCTCCAACTCGTACTCGTGGATACCGCCGCCGCCGTAGACGCAGACGCCCACCAGGACCACGCCGGGCTTGTCCACCACAAAGCAGATGGCGTCTGGCGAGCCGTTGCCCGTGTTCCAGCTGCGGCCCTGGCTGGTCTTGGTGAAGCGGCTGGGGGTACACTTTACAGAGTGCAAGGAGCTCAGGCGGTCCACCTGCACCACAGGCAGCGGGGGGGCTCGTTAAAGCGCGTTTTTACGGCCCACTTATACTGCATGTCCTATAAAATCACACTTACAAAGTGAACGGCAATTAAGCTATAAGAAATACATCATAAAACATCTGCCTGGCTAGTTACTGGAGTTTTCGCCCCGTGTAAGCACCTAGAGCTTCATTATTATTGGTGAAAGTAAGGTTATAAATGAAGGCTAATAATTATTAAATAAACCAAAAAAATAAAAAATAGATGGCAATAAAGAGATGACCTGACAGTTTCAAAAACTTAAATAATGTGGTTTACATTCAAAACACCTTTTTTCTAAAGAACATTAAATATTACAAGTATATACAAACTGCAAACGTATGTGGTGAGAACGTGTTATTCAGCTGAGCTGAATTTCTAAAAACCACAGGGCTGGGGAAAAAAAAATGGTTCAGCATCTCTGCAAATACCAGGGGAGAAAATGGCCGCTCTCCAGCTATATGATGAAAAAGGCCTGCAGAACAGTTGCCATGGCAGTAGCCAATGGCGTCGCGGAATGAGTGGGAGGTTTTCTACAGGAGAATCAATAACCCAGGCCAATATCCATGACAAGACCCATTTCTGTGACTCAGCTAATTCCATACTGGTTAGACATAAAGCAGGGTGTGTTGCGTTTGGTTCAGTTGCATCTGGGTGACTAACAGTTTTGCTTTTCGGGGTGGAGGCTGTACCTCTGTGCCCAGTGCGGAGGCGGTCAGCTCGTTCACAATGCTGGCCAGCAAGCTGCAGGTGTTCGACACCAAGTGTGGGGAGAAGAGCTCCAGCTCCTTCCGTAAGCTCTTCCTCACCGGCAGCACCACGATCACCAGCATCTTCTCCAAGACCTCCCGAAAACTCGTCAGACCCATCAGGTTCTCCTCAGTCTGCCAACAGCACACACACACACACACACATTTCTGTAGGCTGGTCTCTAAGTAGGTGCTACACCATCAACACTTAAACACCGTGAAAGCCCTTTAACACTCTATGAAACAATTTTACCTAAAAAAATGATTACAGGGGATTTGAAGTGATAGTCTGGCACTAGTATTATGAAAATAGTAACACTCCATTAATGCAAACAGTGACATGTACTGCAGCAAGAGCTTTACGACAAAATCATTTACGTAAAATGTTTCAGGTACATTATAAAACTCCAAAACTATTAACCAATAAATGATTAATTGATACCAATAACTACCAGTAAAGATACAAAAGTTAAGCAATTCTATTTTTCAGAGTGTAGTCGTTTTGTCCCAGTTAAGAAATTTTAATTTTAAAAGTTACGTAATTCCATTCTTCAGAAATAAAAAATTAGTAAATATGATAGCTCCATGGAACCTAAACAAAAATACTGACTGATATTAGGTGGAACAAAAGCCTTTTCATGAATATGTATGAATTAGGGGGCTGAAAACTTGGAGAGAGAGGCTGCGCTCATGTGCAAATAGATACTCACATGGCTGAGCTTCTCCATGTGTGCCACCAGCAGGGGGAAGCGGTGAGCGAGAGCCGAGTCGTTCTCCGTGCTGACCTGCTTGGCGAGCGTACGCAGCAGCCCCTCGCCTTCGTACGCGATGGGCAGGATGGAGGTCAGCTTCACCGAGGTGTTGCACAGCGCCGACATGACGGCGGCCAGGAGGCGGCTGCTGGACGTGCGGAAGTTGGCTTCCTGGATGTCCTAGAGAAGATGAAACACAGACAGAATCACCTCCATGTATGGAAAACTGATGGGTTCGCCTCCATGTCTGGAAAACCCATTATCCGAGACAACATTTCATTTCAATCTAATTAATCACTTGCCATACTCATGTCATGCACTCACTGTTTTTTTTTTTTTTTTTTACTAATTCCTAATCCAAACAGCAGCATGCTAAACTGAAGAAAATCCAGAGATCACAGGACACATAGCTAGCTACACCTTGGCTGGCCTCAGGTGCGCAGTATAAGTAAAATTGGTGGCAAGTTTTTTTTTTTTTGCTATAAATCAGACATGTATGTAGTTAGGTAGCAAAACTCTACATGTTTGATTTTTAAGCCCCCAAGAAATTTGCTCTCAAAATCAACAGACGGGGATCACCACCCCAAAAATGATTTCTGATTACAGGCCTGGCTGGCCTGCCTCATTATTACAGGGCACACATTTGCTCAAAGAAAATCTGAAATGTAGAGGTAATGGTTCTACTGAACAGGGAATTCTACGACTGAGAGGAAGACATCACCACAGAAATGTAGAGGTAATGGTTCTGCTGAACAGGGAATTCTACGACAGAGAGAAAATGACATCACCACAATGAGCAACACACAAGCTTCACAGAGCCATGGCCTAAACTGAACCCACAAGCACGACGCTGCCAGCCACTCGTTCCCAGCTAAGTACAGCTCTGGGCCTCAGTTCTGCAGCGACCTCCGGCATCACCAAAGCCTGCATCCACGTCAGGACAGAGCGTGCTCACCTGGTCGAGGCAGTTGAGCAGGTCGCAGAGACAGGCCCACTGCAGAGCGGGGGTAGGGTAGAAGGCATGAAAGCAGACAGTGAAGGTGTTGTGACACTCCTGGAGCACGGCTTCCAGCAGAGCCAGTGGCTGGCTCAGGTAGCCCTGGGGATCGTTGTCCAGCTGCGTCAGACGACCATCCACGCCCTCCGACAGGATCTTCTTCAGCAAGCCGCGTGTTTTCCCCACACACTCCGCCAGCCTGCTGGACTCGTCCACCACAGCCTTGGTGCTGGCTGATGGGAGGACAGCATGGACACCAGTTAAAATAGAACATTATTCATAGAACATTATTCAAAAGCATGTCACTGTACCACATTCTCAACAAGGCCTAGCTATTTATTATGCCCCTTGGTAATGACCATCGATTGGTCCCTCTAGGTAATGACCAGTGCATTTTTTCTGGCTATTGTCAGGTTCATGTTCATGCAGCCACCTATTACAGACCCAGATCCACATTTGGCCACCAGGGGCCACTAGTGAACTGGGCCCAGTGGCTGAGAAACCCCACCCTACACCACACCTCTGTGGAACTCAAGTGAAATCATTATTTTTAATTGGTCCGGCTGAAAACAGGAAATTTCTGCAACAAAACAGCGTGGCTGTATGGAAACGCCTTGGTTGACGATGGTAAACAGAGCCACGTGATTCGGCTTGGCAGCGAGGCTTATTCAGGGCTCAGCAGGAATGTGGTGGCTCTGGGGCCAGGCAACACAAAAACAGAAATACCAAAAGGGGCAGCAGCTTTCATGAATTTAAAAAAATTACCAAGACAACACCAATAATAATGAGATACCAATGTGAGACCGATGTGCCTGGAATAAGAAGACAAAACATTTTCGCGAGATAAGATCAAGGACCATGGGTCTGGTAAACTGGTTTCTTGGTTACGGGGACGGAGACAAACAAAATACACCAAGATAAACAAAGCGCTCCAAACAAGGGCCAAATGGAGCCGTGGAACTTTCCCTCCCAACACGGAGAGCGGCCATGCCCTCCCACTCCCTTAGGTCACTATGCCAGGTATTTTTCACACCCTTGTATCGTCACAGACACTCAAACCAAACTAAACTCATTAAAACATAGAAATTCCTGTTAAATACACTTGATCGATTGGCTAAAAAAAAACTTTCACATAAGGGCATTTCAAAATACAGTTTAAAAGTTGATAAGTAACAAGAATGTTGGTTTACGTCTTCACATGAATTAAAAACTAATTAGAATGTCAAGGACCCCAAAGCTGTTCATGTTTTTGCTCTGGAAGGGAGCTGGGATGGAGCAAAAATGTGGACTATCTGGAAGGGAGCTGGGAGGGAGCAAAAATGTGGACTATCTGGAGGTTCCTGAGGACCGTGTTGAGAAACAGACTTTAATGCGAGCGTGCACTCTGTGACGGACGGTGTTCCCCGCCTTGTACCTGGTCCCGCCTTGAAGCACATATCACGGTTCAATCTATCCTGGATAAGCAGTTTTGGAAGACAGAGGTTTCTGGGAGTCAGGTGGCTCCAGTGTGTTTTCGGAATTTCAGGGAAGAAAACTTTAACCAATCACTTCGGATACATTAGACATGCATACCAGCCTACAAAGGCAACACACAGTAGTGGCTTATCTTATCAAATAAGGGGGTTTTCTTAGGCTGTTTGATCTGGTGACAAAAGATCTTAGTTCAAATACGGCTTTGAAGAAAAAGAAAGTATGAAAATTACAGTAACTACAAAATCCACACTAAAACCAAGGCGAGACGGCCCTTTCCTCAGTTTTCCTGTCAGTGTAGTTACTGTGTTTTGCCTAGGAAAACATAAAATTTCTGAACCTAATACTAATAGTATGGCTTCTACTGCAGCCCTCGTATATTTTCAGTACATACGTCTCCGAAATCATTATGCTCATCAGCACAAAAATGAAACTTCACCAAACTTCGTATAGATCTTACCCAATAGCAGAACGTTCACAAGTTCAGCAACAAAGGCTGCCGCTCCATCGTGAATTCATCAAAATACACCCTCTGCTAAACCGCTGGGCTTATAAACATTTCACTAAACTCCTATGGAGTTTGTAATGAAACGCTATTGCAGAGTTGTCATCTTAACCATATGGCTGCATCAGCATGGCTCTTAGAGTCACTGCCTGCAGCTATTTGTTTTTATTGAAGTTGTCCCTTCATATTTTGCAACACAGTGTTGTGAAGCTGAATGTTTCCAGCCATGCCACCATACCACAGCTATGGGCTCTGACTGGCAGGTGATGCCCCAAGCCAATGCATAGTAATGACCATGAGCACGGACCGTGGAACAACTTTAGGGGCATCACTGAGAATGCAGTGATGAACAATCATTTTAACCTACAAAGGATTTAATGCAAACCGATAAAACTTCATTAATTAAAGTCTAAATAGTACATGGGTTACTTTTCCTGCTCCACTCAACAAGGGGGGGAATCAACTTCGACTAGGAAGTCAGAAGTCAGACTTGTGACTGGCAACCGCTGAAGTTGAGCACTGCACTAACAACGCACACGTCATAGGTTCACAGTCCAGGGGGCACACTTCAACTGCAACCTTTGCCCCTTCTGTAAGCTACTTTGAATAAAGGCATTTTTCCCCAAAGACAAACAGACCAATGGACCCCCTCCTTCCATTTAGATACATTCCGCAGGTCCATGGCTATGACGACCTACCATTTCTACAGCTGTAAACAGCCGTGTCTCACACATGCATGTGTAACATTTCAGTACCCTGCTAAATGAATGGGCGTGTCGGTGGGGGCGCGGGCACACCTGAGACGGGGTAGATCTCGCAGACGTAGACGCGCAGCAGGCGCAGGCAGCAGGCGCCCACGAAGCGCAGCCGCTCCAGGTCCAGCAGCGTGGCCGTGTACTGGAAGCCCTTGAGGGCCCGCAGCTCCTCGGCTCCCAGCACCAGCGTGCTCCAGCTCCAGTGCAGCACACTCAACAGGGACTCGAAGCATTCCTGGGTGGGCGGGGGGACGCAGTGCATTAGATCGTGCAAACAGCCACCGGGCACATCTGACACTGTGTACAGCCACGCCTTGGATTCGCATCTTGTTTTGGAGCTTGAATCCAAGGAGACATCTTTATAAAGCCATCGACTGCTCGAAGGCCTGGTCCCTGCAGTAAATTAGCCTCACGTTTTAACAATGTCAGCCCAAAAATCCCTCTCACTCCAAACGGTAACCAAACAGGCTATCCAGTGCCGCCTTTTCCTCATTAACTCTGCTGACATCACGTCTCCCTACATGCAGTCGCCGAAGCAATCAACTCAGCCTCCGTGACACTCTACCCAAACTCCGGAGGGTTCTGCTCCCCCCGGCCTGCAGTTCCCCTAGCGGACATCTCCTGCCAATGGTGACTTCAGCGATCAGGCACAGCTGCTGGTACACAACCGTACACACTTATCACCCTTAGATCAGTGAGCTTAATCAATGTGTCAGGTGTGCAGCAGCCTGTTCAGTAGGACAAGTGCTGACTGCTGCTGCTCTAGCCTGGAGTACCAGGACAGGCCCTCTGCAAAGGGAATCAGCCTGGCTGAAAGAGACTGTGGACCTCAAACTGATATTGTCTGGATCAAGGCATGCCCATGGATACAGCCTTATACAGGAGTGATGACAGCTAAGGCAGAGAGCTACTTCTTAGAGAAACTATCATTTTCTCTCTCAGTGGGTGAAAAAAATACTGACGGTAACTGTGTATTAACCACGCTAGCAGACAACCGACAAAAAAGCATTCTGGGAAGGAACACTGAAGTTAGGGCAAATGCTGAAATATTCTACACGTGTATAGGAGCCACACAGACACACATACACGCACATTTTTGTAAGCTGGCCTCTAAGAAGGCACCACATCATCAACACTTAAACATCGTGAAAACTCTAACACTCTACTAAATATTTTTACCTAAAAAAGCAATTACAGAGGTTCTGAAGTGATAGTGTTATAGAAATGGTAACACTACACATGATAGAATTCCAAAATTATTAACTAACACAGGATCAAAATACACACACACACACACACACACACACTAACCACTGAAACAGTCCGAGCAAAGGAGCGCTTCAGGATGTGCACAGGCTCGCTGGTCTGCTGCTTCCCCTTTGCTGAGTTTCCATCATTTGATGGAAGCCTAGAGGGTGGGAAAAAAATTCTAAGGTCAAGTATTCAATGCATTTCTGCAAAATACTGCCTGGAAAAAATTTAAGACCTAAGAATCAGACTTGCCTGTATAGCAGCTGAGGTATCTGCCCAGCATTCACGTCAGTTCCATTGTTGGACTTCTTGGAGCTCTTAAACTGGAAGACCACACTGCAAACAGGTGGAAATGGCATTTTACTCACAAATGCACCTAAAAGGGCTGCCACAGCGGCCGGGGGGGGGGCTGTTGTCTCACACCCTAGGGTTGGGGGTTTGAATCCACGCTCCACCCCGCTGTATGGGGAATTTGCATGCTCTCCCCCTGACCTTCCTCTGATAATGACACTTCATTTTGCCAAATATAGGCACACAGGAATATTTTAATTGTCACATACGCCATCTTACTCTCCGAGACAGAGACTCAGGTGAGAGCGAAGCCTGGGGTTAAAGAGCAGGGGCACCCATTTATCCAGTGTGCCTGCAGTAGTTGGTGGGATTAAGGGCCTTGCTCAACAGCCCAGCAGTGAGTGCCGGTCATGGGATTCAAATCTACAACCTTTTGGTCCTAACCATACTGCTCCAGTGTACTCCAGTTCCCTCCCTCAGCCCAAAGACAGGCAGTTAGACTAACTGGCATCATTTAATTGCCCATAGTGCATAAGTGAATGCAGGAATGCATGCATGCATGCATGTATGTGCCCTACAATGGACTTGTATCCTGTCCAGGAAGGATCACAGCCTTATGCTGGGATTGGGTTGAGAATAAATAAATGAAATATAAATCTTAATCCCCAAAACAGAACTGCTGCTGTACCCTTGGACAATCCTTCCACTGTAAAAAAAAGCTGTCCATGGCAGTAATTTTGTGCAAAAAAAAAAAAAAACTAATCAATCAATAAATTAGAGCAAATATAGGTTTAAAATAATTAATTGAAAAGGAAAATCGGTACCCGTCGTCAGTCGTGATGGTGACTTGACCGTGAGAGCCGCAGTCGCTGCTCGGACCCGAAACCCTGGCCCAAGCCACGTACCACCAGCCCATCTGCAGGAGCACCGGCTCATCGAACATCATGGCGTACTTCTCCCTGATAGGACGAGGGAGCGGAGGGGTGGAGTCAGCCTTTCAAACCAGACAGCTGATTCACCAGTGCAAAGGGGCAAGGTGATCAGAATGAGCTAATTGGGTACGGTTGGGAGGCATTCGCAATGGGTGAAACAGGAGAAGGGAGAGAGATAACTCTAGGCGAGTCATTTTCACAATTCTGTAACTCAGCTAAAAATGCTCACAAACACAGAGCTTCAAGTACATCCTCACAAAGTCCCTCACACTGGTACAGAGTCGACATTACCGCCAACGCCTTAAGCAAAGTGACGACAGGCACCCACACACAATGACGGACATGTGAAATTAACATTTCAGAGAAACATTTTTAGCAGTTCCTGCAATTAGCAGAGACAGAAAAGAGGAATAGCCCCTCCATAGGTCTACCTAGCAGCGCAGTCGTATGCCAGGACGTCTGTTTCGGCCAGCAGGTCCCCGTCGGTCTCGTGGTCACCCCCGTCTGGTCCCAGCTCAAACAACTGCAAGGTGTCAGTCACCAAGCACAAAAACATTTATCATAGCAACCAAACACACCCTCTTATTCTCGAAAACAGTTCCTACCCTAAATTAAATTTGTCACAAAATAGGTCGCCTTTGGACGCCTTTGTTCAAAGAGAATACTAAAAACCATGTCATCATTAAGCATGTCTAAGATTTCCAAGTGTCAAGTAAGTTAGTAATAATAGAGGTTCCAGACAGAAGCATCATGCAGAAACGGAGAAGTATTTACGTAAAGGGGGTCTCGGCTGTCTGATGTATTTATAAATAGCAGATGACCAGACAGCCATTCTAATTCTATTCTCATACCACAACAACTGTGTAAGACGAGGCTTCAGAGCGTTATTAACATGTCACTCGCTAAGAAGCTCTTCACATTGAATTTCCTCCACTGTGGCTGATTCACTCTGTGATGGTACTAATTTGCCGTGGTCATACTGCGATTTGTACCCGCTTGTAAGTCGCTCTGATATTTCCTCTAGGCGAGAGGGCTTCTGTGGAACATGCTCGGATGCGTCGTGGGGGGGGGGGATGGGGCGGAGCTCACCTTGATCTTAGCCGTGTACTCCCCCCGGCCCCCAAAGAGCCCCAGGCCCCCCAGCAGGATGTCGGCGTCAGCGCAGAAGCGGATGGCCTCCACCGAATGGGCGGAGTATCCCCAGCCACCGCCATGACCTGCGAGGGAACCACCACACCCAGCTGCTGTGTTACAGAAGCCAAGATTCTCACAAAATATATTTGTCTTTGGCCATCTACATTTCTCTGACGGTTGTATCCAGAGTAAATTACAATAGAAGGAAGGGCTACATTTTATGTGCACTCCCTGGCATTCAAACCCATTTTATTATTGTTAGTGCAAGTCTGTCAGGATGCATGGTGAGAAATTAACATGACACAACCGGTGGTGCTGAGGATTAAGGGAAATGCGCTCACTCTCGAAGCGGTTGACCACACTGTAGTCCTCTTTGGAATAGACTTTCATGACAGCCTGAGTTTCCTCCTCGGTGTTGGCCACGCCCACCTTCAGCTCCTGCATAGCTGCAAGCGTGTCCAGGCATCCTATGGGAGGTGTGCAGGTCTCTCCTCAGTCCATACAACACATTAATGTTGCCCCTTTAATGTGTGTCAGTGGCTCCGGGTGCAGGCGAGGCGGTGCTTACCCAGGACGTGCAGGGCTCCGTGTGAGCGGGTGGTGGTGGCGTGGGGCCCAGACGGCAGAGCCAGCTCGGGGCTCAGAATGCTGCAACGCACCTGCGGGCCCGGCGTCGGGGAGAGCCGCGCGTCCGCCATCACCGCGTGGTAGCACCACATCTCCCGCGTGGCCGGCAGGAATCTGTGGGTGGATCCAGAGAGTCACAACCAAAACGGAAGAGGAAGAAGGCTACGGACGCTCCCAACACCGAGAGAAATTACACGAGAATGACAGCCGGACTTGACCCTCATAGTCCCATGTCAAAGAATAATGTACTGTTTTTCTATTATTTCCAAATTTTTATTCCAAGTCAAAATGATAAATGATCTAAATGATCAAAATGATCTATATTGTCAACTGTGCGACTCATGGGTCATAGTGCAAGAAAAACAGCGATGAATAGAATATAAAAACGACATTTTACACACTGACCATCTGACAGTAAACACATCATACCGAGACATGGACAAAAACTGAAAAATACATTCAAATATACAGTTTAAAATTTTATATATACAGTTGTGCAAAGTATGCATGTTGAATGGGCCAGAATGTGCATTAACAGATTATGGCTAGATAGTTTAAAGTTTAAAGCTTTAAAACAGCAGGTCGTATGGAAGTACAAATGGTCCAAAGCATTCGCTCATGCCAGTACACTGTCAAAGATTAACGAGTCTACCAAAAAGGGAAACTAATCTAAAAACTGCCTCTTTGGACTTCAAAAGGAAGCCTAAAGACTTTGATGAAAGCCCACATTATGAAGATAGAGCTCGGACCAAACTCAACCTCAGAACCCCATTAGTTAGAGTTGCTAGGTAAAACCATATCCATCTCTTTCCAAGCTGACAGTCCAGGTCCCAGTGCACAAAGGCTCACCTCCAGATGACATCATAGACCGGGTCGAGGCAGAGCCCAAAGCCCTGCAGGTCTTCCTGCTCAGAGTCACTGAAAGTCCTACAGCTGCCATCCGTCTTATTGATGAGCAGGCATTTAAAGGGTGGGGGTTCAAAGACAGAGGTGGGCACCAGGCCTGGAAGTAAACAGACACACAAGCGTCACACCGGCACGCAAACCTCTCCTGTATCCTGCATGGGTATAAAAGTCAAGACACAGTGCAGAAGGCAGCGGGAGACCTCACCGATGATGTGGCGACTGGCGAAGATCTCCGAGGTAGCCAGGACGTGGGAGTTGATCAGAGCCTCGTCGATCCTGAGGAAGGTCTGGTCCCCACTAGCTCCAATCCACGTGGCCTTACGCCCATATTTGGCTCCAATGTTAGGCATTGGGGAGGGCTTGGCATTCCAGTATGGCATGTCCAGAATCGGCCGGCCCAGCTGCCCTTTCTGGAAATGGTTTCACAAATTAGCTTCTGATTCCCTGTAAACTGGTCTAAATCAGTGTTTCTCAGCCCAATCCTCAGGGGACCCCCCAGAGAGTCCATATTTTTGGTCCCTCCCAGCTTCTAATGTAGCAGGAGCAAAAATGTGAAAGTCTGGGAGCCCTCAAGGATTGGGCTGAGAAATTCTGCTCCTACTCAAGACCATCTTCCAAACAAAAAGACCATTTTGACACAATTTTGTTGACATATCTCACAATACACAACAACAAAAGAACAGGTTTGAGGACGAAGGAATCCAAAACAGGCCAAGAAAATCAATGAGGACACAGAAAAATTCCTGGCAAGGATTCCATACCGAAAAACTCCCAAAGGTGTAGACCTGGCCGTCCATCAGGAGGACTGCAGTGTGGTTGCTCCCTGCGGTCACCTGAACGGTAGGCCCGGGTAGACCCTGCACCAATGTCGGAGTGCCCCTTTACGAAACAATGTGAAGATCTATTAGCCACAAACCAGGTTTCCCATCGCCCACTCCCTCAACATGGGTCTTGCAGGCGTGGTCTCGGAACAGCATTTCACCTGGAGTTGACATCTCCATGACCAAGCTGGCCGTGCTGTCCATAGCCAAAGGTGTAAACATCCCCGTTTTCCATTAATACCACTGCAACAGAAGGACAGGCCACATTCAGATAAACCACACAGGAAGTGACACTGCATGTGCTCTGTTTATTTTCCACTCTACTGCTCATTAAAAAAAAACACCTAAGTAATCAGCGTGTAGAGATTCTAACTGGAAAAGCAGGTGTGAGGGCACCAGGTGGGAAAGGTGAAGTGGCTGAGTGGAGGCACAAAGAGAGAGGGTCTCACCAGAGTGGTGGAAGCCACAGCTGACCTGCACCGCCCGCAGCTCGCAGTCGAAGCGCACCGCGCCAGGGGGGTAGGTGGTGATCTTGCTCGCATCTTTGTCCACACGGTCACCGCTGCCATCTATTAAAAAAGGACCCACAGGGGTCGGTTTGAGGTCCAAACGGTGCTGGCCAGAAGCCAACACAAAGACAGAGAATTCAGAAGCAGTGAAGGGAGCTTTTCGGATCCCTGGAAGGGAATAGTGGTCTAGCAAAAGGCAGGCCTGCCATCTGGGGGGAAAAAAAGCAGGAATTCCACCCTAAAAAATGAAGGCAATAACAGACCAAGTAGAGGGGAAAAAAATCATTAGCCCCCATGAAAAATGAACAGGTGATACTTCTCTTCCTAGAGCTACAAAAATGTTTATGGGCAAATTCTCTCAGCGAACAATTAACAGGTAAAGCACATTGCTAACTGCTGCAAAGACGGCCTCCACAATACATTTTGCTGTCAGATTTTGTGCATTGATCCTAATGGCGAACATTACAGGAGGAGAGGGTTGGTGCACATTAGATTAAAGGACAGTCAAGCTTCTAATTCCACGTGGAGACATGCTGAAAATAAAACATAAAAAAATACAATTTTACTCCCCTACTAGAACCATCCATATATCAAATTCAATTTATAGAGTGGATAAATTCTTCAAATGGGCTAATAAAATAGGTATACTCTACTTAGCATGTAATGCCATGCAATGTGAATGTGTGGCAGTGTGTACAAGGATGAACCAGACAAATGCCAAAGTGAAGTTACTCGTCGGTAAAGTGCAAGATGAACAGCTCCTTCCACACGGACATTCGCTAATATACAATAACCTATAAAAGACCACAACAAAGGCGACACTTTGGGCGTTTTCTTCTTTCTGCGAAAGGGACAACACTCTTTAAGTGCCATCCCTTCAACAGCGGGGGAGAAGGGATTCCTTTTAATTAACGTCTGAGATGCTGGGACAGGCGGGTGCCGGGCGGCCCGCAGCGCCCCCTAGTGAAGGCCGCAGTACCTGTGTGTTTGTCCCTCTTATGCTTTAGGTGGGCCTGAAGGGGTCTTAGCCTGGCTAGCGCCTGCTCTCGCTGGTGCAAAAACATGGGGCCGGGGAATACAAGGGGGCCTGGGGGGGGGGAGAGAGAGACCTTCACATGCAATGGGGAAAGCTCACTGACAGGGAGGGCAAATGATCAAAGAGACAACAACATCAAATCAAGAAAAGTCAAATCATAGATGGCAGAAACACAGGAAACAAATGATAAATACTGAAAATAAGCTAAAGATGGCCTACTGGTCACAAAGGGAAACATACCTTATCAGCATGCGGATAAAACAGGAAGAAATAAAACTAACGAGCCCCTCTGCTCGCGTCTGTAGGAGCAGACGCAGCATTTAACAATATTAACACTTTCTCATCCTTATGGAGGGAAGCTGTAGACAGGATTTCGGTTGTAGTTAGATTTATATCAGCTGTCTAGATAAAAGCATAAATAATTCTCATCAGTGTCTAAACAAAAACTTCCAATTTAACGGAAGGCGGTAAAGGTCGTAAATTATTTAGAATGTATTATGTCTAATAGCATAACAAAAAAGTGCAAACCGAGACCTTTGGCAGTATTTATTTTTCTGGCAACTAATCGTTTGATTTGATCATAAATTATGTGACCTGACAGATTGATGTCCCGCGATGGAGCACGCTGAGTGTCTGCAGTCTCGATACGTTTCCGTGTTGCCCACGCGAACTTGGCACTCTGGCTGCCCCCCACTCCCCTCCCCCCCCGTAGGTCCGTGACGGCAGCTTTACCTCGGCCTTCCTCCAACCGCTGCCTGCGGTTCACCCTCTGCCGCTTCTCCTCCTGTCGGACCTGGATGTGCTCCTCGATGTTCACGCCTGCAGGGGGGGGAGGGACAGGAACAGCTAAAACAAAAAGGCCCAGAAGGATTTTATTTTTATTTTTTTAAATGGTGAATAAATGAGGTGGGGGAGGGGGACAAGGGGGGCAAAAGAGGAAAACCAAAAAACAAAAGGTGAGTGAGATGAATGACGGCTTGGCTCAAAGACAAACGTGGCAGGGAATTGTGGTAGAGCTGTGCAAGAATCCAGAATGTTTTGCGCTGCAAAGGGCTGCAGCATCACAGTTAATACGTGTACATTATTATCAATTATTAATAATGCACAGCTAACTCATGTACATCATTTCTGGCACAAAGCATGTAACAACAAACCACAGCCTCAAAACACAACGATTCAGAACTCGGAAGCAAAAGTACTGGGATGTTGTATCGGACACATCCAGTCTACCAGAGGTACTTAATCTGAAAAACGTATTATGGCGTAATAAATGATAGCATAACCATGCAATCCGTCCTTTAGGATAATTAAGATTCATTGCCGGATGGACCGGGCCGGACCAGGCTGGCTCCGTACCCAACAGCAGGTCCAGGGGGATCATTTCCTTCACTGCGTCGAAGATGCCGCGCTGTCTCGCCTCCTGGCCATCCAGCTCACGAGCGCAGGCCTTGCAGCAACCGCAGGCGGCGCAGCCGGACTCCCCCGAACCGCAGCCGCAGATTCTGCAGAAGGGCAAGAAGGTGCATGTGTTATGGGGGGCGTACATTGGGCACAGGCCCCATAACGAAACGTACTGTAGCAATGTTCATCACCGGGAAACACACAGAATTGGCATCCATCATTCTCTGCATGGGGTACCAACTGCAACACTATAAATGCATACTCTTCATCATATGTCTACACAATGTTGTTTGTTTTGTTCCAAATCTTCACTACATACTGTAGGACAGTGTTTCTCAATCCAGTCTTCGGGGACCCCCTGACAACCCATGTTTTTGCTCCTGGGAGCTGGGAGGGAGCAAAAATATGGACTGTCTGGCAAGGAGCTGGGAGGGAGCAAAAGTGTGGACCGTCTGGGGGCCCCCGAGGACCGGGCTGAGAAATCACTGCTGTAGGAAACAAAGACTAGAGTGCCTTTTAAATAAGTACGTCAGGCTCATTCAACCTTAAATGGAAAAATCTCTGATGACACTACGATATTCTCTACACTGCTAAAATGCAAATCACGTAACGTCACCCAAGCACAGATCCAGGCGCACTGCGATTCTGCTGTAGCAGGATTGTGTTGAGCTGAGTAACAGAGAGCTGTCTGATGATGTACGGGAGACACGGTCGGGTGTATGACACCGACACGCGTGACCATCTGCTGAGTAAAGATTATTTGCAGAGCAGGTAACCCTGTACAGTGTGCAGCTGACTTTGGCACACTGAGGCATGCATACAATACTGGACTCCAGTCTCCAGCATTTGCAGCAACCATCCAATACACCAATGTATTTTTGACTTGACCACTAGCATAGTTTCGCTAATCAATACTGAGTTAACTAATTAAGTTAATTAATTAATTGAGTGGCGTTGAATGTGTTGCTGTTCATCTGCATCCGTTCCAATATTAAACAATGTTTTTTTTTTTTTTCTGAGCAAATACACTTAGAGGTGGATAGTTCAGGTCCAGAAAGTAAAACTCCAAACCAAGATTTTGTTTCAACCAACCAGTTGAGTATAGAGTCACAGTCACCAAATACTCAACCGGATGGTTGAAACAAAATCTTGGTCCAGATTTTTTCTCCCTGCATCTGAATCATCCACCTGGATAAAAAGCCTTAGCACAGTACTGCTTGTGTGTAGCTGATCACCCCGTTGACTCACCCCCCGGGCACGCGGTCCGGCCGGCCACTGCTCACGCAGCTCGCCCCATAGCCCGTGCACTCTCCGCACACCGTGCACACCATGCACTGGTCCAGCTTCCACCTGTGAGCGCCCGGCTGGCACATCAACGATTTCCCCTCTCGCTCATCCAGCTCCTCCTCCAGGTCCTCGTCCATGGCGGTGGCCATGTTCTCCACACCAAAAGCCGCTGTGGAACAGTGAAGATGTGGAGATAAGGGGCACGCCACAAAGGGAATACAGAGACACGCATGCAGAGGTGTTCGGGCCGACATAGAGATGCAAACAAAGACAATACGACATCTATTTTTAGAGATGATTATTACAGCATTTACGGTAAGCTAGTCCACAACAGCCACAACTTGTCAGCCAATTAGAAACAGTTGACATTGTACAGTGTTGCTGGAAAGTATGTGAACACTCTATCCTTCATGCCTTACAGTGCACCATAAAAAATCTCATATTTCTGTATTTGATGGCAGTAACCTAAATACCAGGCATGCAAAAAAAGTGCATACTGTATTAATAAAACATTTATGCGACAACTGAAAAACTGCATGTGGAAGTGAACCTTAATTCAACAAGATGTGGCACATGATATCACCCCATGTCTGCATCAAATAATTATTTATAGATACCAATAAAAACTTTCAGTAGTCCAGATCTACAGACTTGAATAAGCAATTTCAGGTTATTCCAGTTGTTGCCACAGGCCTCGTCACTGGGTTGATTATCCGATTCAGCCATTACAAATCATACTTCTCCTGATCCGCTCTTTGGTCCAATGCTAACTTCCCATGAACACAACTGAGCTGAGCTAGAAACGCAGACATCAGCTGCAGAACAGGAGGATGCATTTTCATTTTCTGTGGTATCACTTTGAAAGATGTCCACATCAAAGTACAGCCACCATGTTCTTAAATATTCTCCATTTGCATACATTAGTCGTACAATGAACTGATGAATTATAAAATGCTTTGCCATGGTTTTATAACTTCCCCCTCAGGCTAATGAGCAAATACAGCTTCCTGATGTGTCTTTAGGTCACTGTAAACTGAAAAGGTTCCTTTTATACAAGGGGGGCATCCAAGCTTGGAATATTAGTCCTCTGATTGGTTAAATTGATACCCCACTGTTTCCAATCCCGATAACACTTGTGCACATGAACCAATTCTTCTTTACCCTGCACAACAGCATTTCAGGCAAACACCACATCTTCTGTAAATATCAATGCATCCTTTTAGAGAATTAATAACTGGGTTTGAATTAACTATTATTTAATCATAAAGCATAATACAGAACTACAGTCGGGGCTTTACAAGGCAGCAGTGCAGGTGACCCATATATGAGTAGGTCTTATGGCTGGGACCGGCTTCAGTGTTGAGGGGACTAAGGCTACAACAAACTCCTACCTTTGCCAGCCTGACTCATGGCCCCCGTGTCCCGACCACACTGGCCCTTGTTGTTCACCCCAAAAGTCCACAGCTCCCCGTTCTTAGTCAGCACGCAGGTATGGGCCTTTCCCATGGCTACCTGAGTTACAAAGTGCCCTTTCAGGTCTGTGACTTGGCCTGAAAGAGATGGAAAGGGGGAAGACAGGTCACGTCACGGCATTTGGAAACATGACCATTGAAAATGCAAAGAGAATCACCAAGGAAGACTCTATGGCAGAACTTAGTCAATGTAAACTTTGCAGTCCTGTTCCGCAACTGCAGGCAAAAACAATTTAACCTCATACCCATATTCTGCACTTTTAGCAGATTTACAGAACTGTATCCATCAAGTATTAGCAGGACATGTGCCATGTTCTTCCTACACTATCAGGGGCTCCCAGTCCCCATCTGGTTCATTTGGGGTGGGAAACACGTTCCATCCTCCATACCCAGAACATCCAGAAAGCAATTGGTTACTTGAAATCACTAATCTGCAGGATAGTAAGGGTCTTATAATTGAAAATAAAATTGATGTAGTAAAAGAGTTTAATGATTATTTCACATTGGTGTTCACAGTAGAGGACACAAGTAACTTGCCACCATTTAGTGCAAATACAGCGTCGTTTATGACCAATATATGTATAACTGAGGTTGATGTGGTACAAAGCCTAGCAAAGCTCTACATATATAAATCACAGGGCCCTAATGGCATCTTACCTATAGTTTTAAAAGAGATGAGGGATATTATCAGTCAACCTTTAACTTTACTATTTCAGAAACCCTTATCTACTGGTGCGGTACCTTCTGATTGGAAGCATGCTAATATAACGCCCATATTCAGAAAAGGGGATAGAAGTAATCCAGCAAACTATAGGCCAATCAGTTTAACTTTCATAACTGGAAAAGTAATGGAAGCTATAATCCAAGGGAAAATGGTAGATTATCTAGATTCAAATAACATTCTGAGGGATAGCCAACATGGATTTAGGAGAGGTAGATCTTGTCTAACTAATCTACTTGAGTTCTAAGATGAAGCTACAAGGGAAACTGATTGCAAAAAGGCCTACAACGTGATCTACTTAGATTTCCAGAAGGTCTTTGATGTTGTCCCCTACAAACGGCTCTTGCTTAAGCTCTAAGCTGCAGGGGTTTTAGGAATTGTAGATGCTTGGATCGAAAACTGGTTAACAGGCAGGAAGCCTGCGTTTATAGTGGGGTACCGCAGGGTTCAATTTTAGGACCACTACTGTTCCTAATTTACATAAATGATATTGACACCAATACATACAGTAAACTGGTTAAATTTGCAGACGACATCAAGGTGGGTGGTGTAGCAGATACTAAACTAACAGCACAGAGGCTACAACAGGATCTTGATTAAATTAGCGACTGGGCTGATACCTGGTAGATGAAATTTAACGTAGATAAATGTAAGGTAATCCATGCTGGGAGCACAAATATAAAGTACAGATATTTTATGGGTTCCACTGAAATAAAGGTAGCTGATTACGAAAAAGGAGACCTTGGAGTGTAAGTTGATGCTTCCATGTCCCACTCTCACCAGTGTGGGGAAGCAATTAAAAAGGCCAATAGGATGTTGGGTTACATCTCTAGGTGTGTGGAGTTTAAGTCAAGGGAGGTGATGCTATACGATTATATAATTCCTTGGTAAGACCCCACCTAGAATATTGTGTGCAAGTTTGGTCACCATACCCTAAAAAAGACATTGCTGCCTTGGAAAGGGTGCAATGTAGGGCTACAAGAATGACTCTTGGTCTTAGAGGAATGTCTTATGAGGTTAGCTGAGCTGAATCTGTTCAGCCTCGCACAAAGGAGAAAAAAGGGGGGACATGATCCAGGTACACAAGATTCTAACAGGTCTGGATGCTGTTCAGCCAAATGGCTACTTCAATGTTAGTTTAAATACTAGAATTCGTGGCCATAGGTGGAAATTAGCGGGAGAACATTTTAAATTGAATTTAAAACACTTCTTTAAACAGCATTTAGTTAGAAAATGGAATAGTCTTCCTGTTGAAGTAGTGCAGGCTAAAACCCTGGGTTCCTTTTAATCAGAGCTAGACAAGATCTTAACAACTCTGAGCTATTAGTAAAGTTCTCCCCAAACGAGCTCGATGGGCCGAATGGCCTCCTCTCGTTTGTAAATTACTTATGTTCTTATGTTATTCTTACCAAGCCTTAGCATCTATTTTTAGAGGTGCAACCACAGTTAATGTGATGTTCTTTTCCCCCCAACACATATAGTACATCCCCACCATGTTCACCACTGAGTATCTCTTCAGAGTAAATGAATTACAGCAGATACAAGAAGTTCAATACAAAGCTGTTAAAACCTGTTTCAGCCAAGCTAAATAAATAAATAAATTTAATCCATGCATTCAAATATAGACAGCGCCATATATCAAAGCCTTTATACAGCTTGGTTATGCAGTGTTTATTTAAGCAAAAGAAGGGCGCTAGAGACTGACAGAAGTGAATTTTTAAGTGCTAAAAGAATAAAATGAAAAAACATTTCTGTACAGTGGTGAAACATTTTGTCCTGCTTGTTAAATGTGCTAAAGAATCTGTTGCAAACTTAGACATCCTGGTGTTAGCCGAGTCTTGCAGAATTAAATTAAACCGATTGAAGCGGCGAGGCGACTCACAGGTGCTATCGCTGTACACGGCGTCCTTTCCGAACATGTAGAGCTCCCCGTCTTTGGTCACAATGCTGCTGCTGCCATTGTTGCAGGCCGTGCACACGGCCACCTTAGACTCCAGCTTGATCATCTTCTTGGGCTTGTATGGCTTTGGCTGTCTCCGGCTTTTTGCTGCAAAACATGCGGAACAAATATGTGGAACGTCAAACGCGCGTCAGTAACAAAGCAGCAAAATCGAGGGGGCCTTACATAACATTTAGCACTAATTCTAAGATGATGATTTCATTATATAAGCAGGTTTACGTATTAATAACAATAACATCTACTATATGTCAATTATATAATAATATTAGAATACTTTTCACTTAAAATTCATTAAATGTTATAATCCAGGGCTTATTCTAGAATTTGACCCTTAGGTGGGCTAAGCTCCCTGAAGCGATACAGGAGCTGGGGCGGCGCCCCCCCCCCGGGGGGGGGGGGGGGGGGGGGGGGGGGGGGGGCGGGGGGGGGGGGGGGGGGGGGTGGGGTGCTGTG
>JAODLD010000001.1:42661121-42698082 GCA_026781065.1 Mormyrops boulengeri
TGACGTCACAGCAGGCGGAAGTCACTGCACTCACACCCACTGAGTAGCAAAAAAGACTGAGGGGCAGCGTCAGTGTTAGACTTGAATGCCGCAAAAAAACACATGTAAAATGGGAAAGAGCTGTCGTGCGATTTTGCCAAAAACTAAATTAAGTAAATATAGGACGTGGATCGGTCACACATGGCCGATACCCGATCCCTCAAATAGGTCTGGATCGGCGCCGATACCTAGTTCTCTCTAGTTCCAACATCTAATGTGAAACCTTCCCAGAAGAGCAAATGTTACTATATTAACAATGGGCCAACCAACTTCACATTAATGCTGCTCTCCATTTGAATACAAATCTCGGAAATTATGAGTTCCTAGTCGGAAATTTCAACTGGAACGCCACCTGAAGTTGGAATTATTACTCGGAAAGTCAAAGGAATCTACACAACCCCAACCTCAGAATCCAAGATGGCTGCACCCTTTATCAACAGAAGTTAAAGCTGTAGTGTTATACTGTTTATTAGCATTGGTCTTATTTATGGCTCATTAAATTGGTAGTACACATGAAACTGTTGAGCCGCCATCTGTGGCCATGTTGCTACAGTGTTTTTATGTTCAAATTACTGTGTAATGTGTTGTCATCAACTGGTATTGCTAACAATGGCTAACGATGAACCTGGCTAGAATTGGGGCCTGTTTCAGAAAGCTGGATCTTGCTTAGCCAAATAATTTGTTGGGTTTAAGGGAGTCTGGGTTAAATGTAAGTGAACAAACATCAAGGCCATTTAAACTGGGGTACCTTAAATCTGACAAGTTGTCTGGCTAAGCAAGAAAATCTGCTTTATGAAACAGGTGCCTAGTAATGCTAAATGGTTTTCCAATTTGTATTGGAACATGGATAACTCAGGTGTGACGTCATACACAGCTCCCGTCTCCTGACCTCGGAGGTAAATGGAACACAGCATAATACCCTTGGTTTTTTGGAATGAGATGTTGGGCGAGCCACTGTCCAGATACTTTTGGCCATAAAGTGTACCTACAGTAAACAATGTAGCACAGTAAGCTTGTGCAATATGATGATGATGTTATTGGTAATAGACGATATCAGGCAAGGAACCTGGTGTCGGTATCCGACAGTGACTAACCTTCGACTATCGCCTTCATTGACAAAGTGGGCAGATACAAAGCAAGGTAACATGCACAGTGTAAAAAGTTTGAGAACTGCTGCTTTGGATGGCTTTTTAAGGCCCGTGACATTTTTTCCAATCATAATTAATTGGGGCCCACACACCAATTGTTTCATAGACAAACGGTGATCAGCACCATAATTCTGCTCCACTATGCCGTCACGTTTTTCTATCAGCTATAAAAATGTAAGCAGCACGCTTGAAGTGACATGGATACATGCTTATCCGTGTCTGCGTATATCACCCAGCCCTATAGCACAGTCAAACATCGTCATCACTATTCTTCAGACATTATTCACAATCAAGAATGTTGCATTTAAGACACTGAACACTAGTAGGGGTTGGGTGGATTCTCCTAGGGAAGCAGAGTCCTATCATACACGCAGACTCTCCCTACTACAATCGCCTGCACTTTTCAAAAAGCTTCACATACATTCTACCACTGGTCAGCCAGTCTGCCGGTAGTAAGCACTAGCACAAAAAAAATCGAAAGGATGACACAGCCAAACTGGTGACCGAAAAAAATAAGCACAGCGACAGAATGGAGCTTATGAGAAGCAGTGGTGACGCCACTCTAGTTGGTTGACTGATCAGAATCTGCAGTGTTGCCATGACAACCAGGATGTTAACTGGTAGTCCTACCTACACGGCAAATTCCATTTAAGATACATAATCTAACTAATGTTTTTTTCAGCTTTAATTTCATTGCTAATAAGGGACAAGAAGTTTTACATTGGGATGACAACAGGCCAGCCATAAAAAAAACCATTACTGAAGGAAACAACCGTTAAGTGCAGGTAGGCAAAGTGCTTGATCCAAAGAGTGCCAGAACCAACTTAAAGGAAAACGGTTACACATTAAACAGTCTATGCCAATCTCCTTATCCACTGCAACACTTACCAATCAGTGCCGTTATTTTTATTAAGTGAAACACCCATTTATGCAGCAGGCTAATGTTAATGAATAAAGAGAATATAATATTATTCACAATTCTGCTTTGCTGGTATTGCTATAAATTATCTACAATAACAGCAAATGAAGTATTGCCAGTTTACACCAAAACAGCTGCATTCCCCTCAAATAAATGTGTTGTTGGAATATATACTCATGTTCTTTCAAAGATGATTTTCCTCTTGTACACAAAGAAAGCCTATTAGTAACAGCACTTTCACTGTACCACATCAACTTCAAAGGGTGGTTATTAGGAGGAGAACAGATTTTTTTCAAATTAGTAAACCCTTGACATAAAATCCTCTGAAAACAGCCTGGGCCAACAGTTAAAATAAATAGACCAAACTTTGGCAAACAGCTGTACCAACAGTTATATTGATAGATATTATGAAAGGGAAAATTGAATGAAATTACTTGAAGGAACATATCTCCTTAATAACAAGACTATATCCATTTTCAGGGACATGCAACACACAGAAAAACTTTAATGACAGGAAATTCATTTAAAAAAAAAAAAAAAAGCACACCAACACTCAAGGGAACGCGCCACCTAAATCAAATTCAGGAAGGCTACATTAACAATTGGCCTTAAGCTGACATATTGATTCTATTCAGTGCAAATAAAGATCACACTCACAAGAACATGACTTCATATGAAAACACTTAGTGGTGACTTTATAAAGGCACAGTCCATTAGCAACCTTTGTTTTAAAAAAGAAACACTATAGACTTCAAACTGATGGCACAAGATGGTCCAGTTATGCCTAATGATTTCCATTCTGGAAAAAGCAGAAGGAAACAGCAGAGCTCTGTTCGTGCAATCCAGAAGACCACATCAGGAGTCTTCAGTATATGCTACTTTTGACAGGCTGCTTGATAAACGTTTCACAGACCAATCAGTGAAGATTTCAGGTCAGCTTCAACACTCTATCAAGGCCCCATATAACTGAAACAGCCAACCCAAAAAAAAAGTGTCATTACAGTGTCACCTTGGCTCTATTGTTGTTATTCAACACAAACTCCGAGCACGAGACAAATCAGTCTTATAAAATTAAGATTTCAGCTACCCAAGTCGAAATAACAAAAGACAATAGTGCAATGTAATGCAACAAAAACTGCAGTTACATATTAACAGCATTGTTTTCCAGTGCAGCACAAAATGGTCTCCATATGATCAATGAGTCAATACAAGGTTTCATAACAATGACAACACACTAATACTTCTGTAAAATAAAAAAATAAAAAAATATTCATAAAGGATACAGGCATTCCCAGGATTAAGAACGTCTGACTTACGGACAACTCATACTTACAAACGCACTGCCATTAAGCCCATTATATAAAGAATTTGAGCTAAATGCAATGGTGTATAATAATGAATGGACACACTTTGTGACATCCATGAAAACGTTTGCGGCTTTAGCCGTTAATCGGTTCGAGGTACAGTACATTAAGTAATTACTTTTATCATTACTGTATAATTCTTTATTCATTATTACCGTATTATTATCTTTCCGACACCTATAAATTCGACTTAAAGACAGACTTCGGTAACAGATCTTGTTTGTAACCTGTAGATTGCTTATACTGTTATTGGGTGGCAGTGGTTAGCACTGTTGCCCCACAGCTATAGAACCAGGGTTTGTCTCTCGGCCAGGGGTCTGTACGTGAAGTTTGCATGTTCTCTCCGCGTCGTCATGGGATTTCCTTTGGGTACTCCAGTTTCCTCCCATGGTCCAAAAACATGCTGAGGTTAACTGGAGTTACCAAACTGCCCATAGGTGTGCATGTGTGAATGACTGGCATGCGAATGTGCCCTGCGATGGGTAGGCGCCCCATCCTCGGTTGTTCACTGCCTTGTACCAGTAGCCTCTGGGATAGGCTATAGACCCCCTGCAACCCTGAATAGGACAAGCGGTTACAGAAAATGGATGAATACTGTAAAGTAAGGCTTTTTCTGGGGAATAACTTGGGATGGTTAGGTAGTGTGGAACACTAACAATGTGCATTGTTGTCCAGAGAGAACCTTTAACCAGAAGGCAAACAGAAACACCATACCATTTGCAAAGTCACAAATGGCTTGTCAGACAGCATGTCAGAAAAATAGAACAAATTGACTGACCGGCACACTAGCAACAGAAATGAAGACTAACCTAAGCAGCATAACTAGATTATCATCACAAGTACACTTTTTTAACCACTATATGTTCTACAGTGCAATATATGTACATAGCAGATATATATTTTGTATATCCCTGTATATAGCATAGATAGTACTATATCTAATCTCTTTCATCACTTTTTATTCAGTTTTTTTAGCAATATTTAATTGGAGCAGTTGCAATAAGCATTTCACTGCAAGTTGTACTATGTACGATGATGCACGTGACAAATAAAATTTCAATTTTATTTACTATGTCACCTGCTATTCAATGGTGAATGTTTACACCTGGCACATACTTTCTGTATTTGTCTAAATATTATTCAGAAATGTAAAAAAAGTGTTACATTTCCCCACTGCATAAAGGCATGTGATTTGGCAGTATAGGAGAATGCCCTTTTTATTGCACTGATGACACAATATACCTGTGTGCAACGATGCAGATATACCTGGAGTGCAAATATAGAGAGGCACAGCTAAATATTCGGCAAAAATAAACCATTTTCCTAATTTCATAGTTTAAAATTAACAATTTATATTAAATTTGCATGTACACTTACCTAAGTTTACACTGAACATAAATACCAACAATTTCTTACAAATAAAAAATAACACACACAGTGATCAATAAACCAAGAATTAAGATTTAAAAATGACAATGTTTGAGCTGTTTTAATCGTATACTCGTGCCACCAGCAAAACACACTGATTGTACTTTTTGTACATGGTGAATAAAAGGACTCAGATTCTGCTTAGCAATCATCAGAGCTGAGTGTACAGATGACAGAACATTTTAGGTAGCAAATTCTCAGTCTTTGAAGGCGTCTCCTGAGTAATTAGAGAAGTGTATTAAGCAGAACCTGTTTTCAGGAGGATAACGGGAGCACAACAACCCATCCCAACAAATCCAAAAATGTGCTGTGCAAGTTAAGAAGCCACAACTAGACAACTAAAGTGTATAAGAAATTCAATTTTACAATACTTTGCAACCCCATTGTCCACAAAAAAATACTCAATGTGATTAAAAGATACATGTCTTTCACATTTTGATACTTTCACTTTCAATTTTAGTACTGTCAGCAGTTGATAGCAAATTACCCATCTATTTTTTATTTGCGTAACGACACATCAACACCTGAAAACACAAAACGTTTTGGAGAGACACCTATTTCAAGACACTGGCCTAACTGTCGTTTTTTCTTTCTATTAATTGGGTTTTGCTAAAGAAGAACCACCTTGCACGCGTCAATGGGGGACTGCAGTTTAATAAGCTTGAAAAGCCGTCACACTATTAGCTGCCTTAATTTGCTATCAATAATACAATTTCTGCTAGTGACGCAGGGCAAATAAACACAGATTGTCTTTGGCTTTGTAGTACTGACTAAGTAACTAGAACATTAGGTGACCGCTAGGATGAGATCCGGGATGTTTATAAGAAACTATAAACCCGTTTAACAGGCATGGATGAATCACGGCCGGCTTGTCAGCGAAACGCGCTTTAATGGACGGACTGAACTCTGAAACTCAGCGCTGCGAACACAGTAAGCGCATCAACACCCGCTATTTATTTCCATTTCAACGCAGAGGGGTGCACGGTCATTTCCTGGACAAAAAATCCTGATATATCTATACTGATCTTGAATCGGAGGAGTCCCGGTGAAAGGAAGGGCTGGTCACCGGAGCCCCGCATCGCAGCGCGGGCTGTCACTGCCTCCAAACACCCACATCTAACCAGATAACCTCCCTATGAAGCCCAAGCAAATCAAGACCCCTTTTGAGAACCAAACACACTGCATATATAATCCTGAATGTGCTAAACGTGTCTCCAATGAAGAGCAACGTTTCCTTTGCATTTTGCCCTTAACAGATCCAGATTGCATGCCGCAGATCTGCCCCAGGTAGCTAATAAATGACGATCAGTCGAGTGGGCACGCGTAAGAGCCAAATAAGAGAATCAAATAGACGCAGTACAAACGTATATTCGTCAAGTATATAAGCGCCAAGCTAACCAGCTAAATGTAGCTAGATAACAAGCCAAACAAACGCCAGCTATGACAGCTAGCTCGCAGGCTAGCCAGCACGGACTTCCCTAGCCATTGTAGTACAGCAGCTAGCCGGATAGCTAACGAAGGGGTGTAGCTAGTTAGCCAAGGTTCGTTCTCGTCAGCCTTCTAGGTACTAAACTGATTATTTTTCAGACAGAAGTAAACACGTACAGTGCTAGGTTAACAATGCAGCGTGCATTTTTGATTTGTTTGGACCTACCTGCTCTGTGAAATCCCTTGCTCTTTGTCGCTTATGGCTGTGGTGTAAATCCTCCGATATATGTCCCCCAAAGCTCTCCCTGAGAGCAGAAGCTGATACCGGCTCCGGCAGTCTGACTGAGCCCCCGGGCCGGGACACGAACCCATAGCTAATCCTGTACAAGGAAAATCCGTCCCGGCTGCTGAAAAGACTTTGACACCCAAGCCCACGGTGGGAGGCGACGAGAGGATCCCTCCTGCAGCCGCCGCCGCCGCAGCGGCGCACATCATTATTTTGTGGAACGATTCGTATGTTACATCAGAGACATTTAGTTAAAATCTCACTTTTAGCAGTCATTAACATTCGTCATTAAAAAGACTTTATATATTAAATCTAGCTGTCCTTCGAATGCAGAAAAAAATAAAATTCCCTGCACCCGATTAGAACTGAAACGACATAAAATAGACTCCGTGGTGCGAATCCGAAGCGGCGCTCCTTTTCAGCGCGGTAATTTCAATCAATGCCCGATTAAATATGACATTCCCGGGCATAATGTCGCATGTGGGCGAACGACCTGTACGGCTTTCCTTCAGAGCTGGGCCGCGGTGTCGGCTGGCAGCGCCCGTCGCTGGCGTTTGGCTGGAGCCCGAACGACCCGCAGTCTCACTAACGCTGCCATCTTAGCTTCATCCTCATCCGCGAGCCGCTGTCGCTGTCAGGCATGCCGGGATACGCCGCGTGCGTCCCCACAGCGCCCGCTCTGCTCGTAACGCTATTCGGACAGCTTCGCCCCTCTCGGCTTGCGTAACCCGCTTATGCTTTAGCTTTTTAGCCGCATATGGTAGCTTGGACATGCCAAATTAAAAAAAATGCTGATGTTTTTCCCTACATCCCTTTGCCCACATTTCCCATTTACTAAAAACAAATTAATAAGAAATGTAAAATTGCCAAAACGGGTATTTTTTTTACATTTTTTTATGTACCATATACAAAATTAACATATAAAAAGCAAAAATATACGAGTATGTATGAGGTAACTATAAAATCTGAACAGCGTGTTTGGAGATTAGATAATATAATAGTGAGCACTTATTAAATTACCTTCATTTCTGAGACATATAGAAATAACTGGACTACAAACAAAAAAATTGTAGTTACTTATCATCTTCTACCAGAAATTAAACTATTTGAAGGTAGACATGAATGTGGTTTTATAACGCCTTGTTCAATTACACAAAATGGTTTAGTAAGTAGTATTTGGGCTGTTGACATACACATTTAATCATGCACACACATATACAAAGTAATGAAAATGGCTATTCAAATGTCTTAAAGGGACATTTGTCCTCCCATGAGCTGCAAGACCAATTATGAGGTATTCTAATTCTAATTCTAATTCTAAATTCTTGGCATGAATTCCGCAAGGAAGAATGTACAAGAAAGTTCATGATTTTTGGATGGAAAATTCCAAAATCACCAACTGGTTGGTTTGATCTTTGGCGACTAATGTGGTGCAGTGGTTATCACTGTTGTTTCAGACCTGGGTTCAAGTCTTATCGAGGGTTCTGTGTGTGGAGTTTGCATGTTTGCCTCATTTTATTTACTCTGGGGTTTCCTCCCTCCCCACAATCCAAAAGTATGCTGATGTAAATTAATTGGAGTTACCAAACGGTGTATGAGAGAGCCCTGTGATGTGTTGGTGCCCCATCCTGGGTTGTTCTCTACCATGTGCCTGTAGACTTTGGACTCCTCCCCACAACCCTGAATAGAATGAGTAGTTACAGGAAATGGGTGGGTGGAATGACTAATAAAAATGTAAAATTGCCCAAACATGTATTTTTAATTTATGGCAAGTATGTTATTTTCTTTATGTACCATCTATAAAATAAACATACGAAAAGCAAAAATATGCGAGTACATATGTATATATGTTCTTTATTGGAACAAGCAGTTACAGAAAATGGATGGATGGAATGACAATGTGACATGATTTACATTGTTTTCATACTCATTGAACCATTTAGTAACCACTCCTACCCCGTTATCCAGGAATTCACCCTGCTCTTTGTGGGGAACCCCAGATGCAAACCATGTCTGATGGCCACCTGCACTCTTCACTAAAGGAAAGGAGAACATGAGGTTATCTGTCATTTGATATATCTTTGGCCACTTGTTGAACACTTGGTGAAAGATGACTCACCTGACCATAGTTTGTTTAAGACCTCAGTAAACCACTGCTTGTGTCCTTTGTAACATGTGTAACAGTTTATTTTTATGTATAATATGGGATTTATATAGTGCAGACCAGCTATCATTTTCAGTGGACTGCACTTCACAAAATGGCCAGCCCCCTGACATTCACAGATAAAACAGTATCTCGCGTTTGGCCTCACATCTCAAAAAGTGGTAAAAACTTTGGTATCACAGCAAAGTTGTATGTAGTGTACGTGATGCTCATATAGGTCAACATGTAGAGCAGGGTACCCCAGTTCCGGGCCTAGAGGGCCAGAACCCAACACGGTTTGCAGATTTCCCTGCTCAAGCACCTCATAATCAGCTAATTACCAGGTTTAGTAGGTGTGTCTGAGCAGGGAAATTGCAAACAGGCCCTTTAGGACCAGACTTGGGGAACCTTGTCGAAAAGCATTGTGTTGACAACATGAAGGTTGTAGTTTCAAATCCCAAGGAACATACATGAGTTGTATCCCTTTCTTCAACCGTAAGTCTCTTTGGTTAAATGAATATGCGCATTCATCCACATTTTCCCGTAGATGACGATGTCCTTCCCTCAAACTCCTATGCTAATCAATGTCTCAAAAATCACCAGTTTGAACAGCCTTTCTTGTTGAATCTCATGTCAAATATGCTTTAACAGTCACTCAGATCTCCTCTTGTAGCCAAAACAGTGAGTATATGCCCAGAAATTTTAACATGACCTTTAAGCATGATGGGATATTAGTAATTAATTCAGAAATTTTGCCTGCCTGGATGCTCCTTCTTTTAACAAATATTTACTGAAATGTCCTCTTTATTTTAGTAGGTACTTGTATATACAAATGTTCTGGTTTTTGGATTCTGGTATCAATATTACTGTCATACTTATGTAACTTAAAAATGTTCTTCAGTTTTAATTGTAGAAATACACGACTGCTCTGCAGAAGCTGTTCTCAGGTCAGCTCCCACATGCACTGACATTATTGTCTTTAGGAGCAGGAAATGAAGTGAGAATCAGAATCAGCTACATTCCCCAAGGACATTTTGTGTACATGCAATTTGCCTCTGTTACAATCTGAACAAAATAAGCAATAAAATAAATGATCATAGTAAAATACACTGCACAATTCACCATCCAGTGTGGGTTAAAGGACACACCAGAGCATTGTACAGTGGACTACAATGCAGTACACAGGAAGTCCATACGCGCAGCAATAGTTTGATTAATTAATGCTACCACACAAGAAAAGAAAGCAATATTGTTAAGCAATTGGAAAGTGCAATGCTATATTACAAGCAGCAAGTGCGTCATTGGTGAATATCATTCCTATGTGGGGTGGTACAGTGATTAGCACTGTTGTCTTACACCTCTGGGACCAGCGTTTGAGTCTCCGTGTGTGCAGTGTTTGCATGCTCTCAGTGTGTTGACATGGGGTTTCCTCCAGGTACTCCAGTTTCCCCCCACAGTCCAAAAACATGCTGAGTCTAATTGGAGTTAACAAATTGCCCCTAGGTGTGTGTGTGTGTGTGAGTGTGCCCTGCGATTGGGTGGTGCCCCATCTTGGGTTATTCCCTGCCCTTTGTCCACAGGCTCTGGACCCTCTGCGACCCGGAATAAGACAAGAAGGTACAGAAAATGGATGGCATTCCTATATATTGTATGGTACTGTTCTTTAGTTTTCTGTTTCTCTATTACAGGGGTGTCAAACTCCAGTCCTGGAGGGCTGGAGCCCTACACATTTTTGGGTTTCCCCTCATTTAACACAACTCCTTGAGCTAATTACCACACAGCTGAATCATTTGTGGTGGAACAGGGAAAGAACTAAGCTACACAGGGCTCCAGTCCTCCAGGACTGGAGTTTGACACCCCTACTCTAAAAAGCTATGAAAATTCACAATATAGTAAACTGTTGTGAGTGTTTACTAACTGGGCAGTATACTGGCATTTTTCTAGACAGCTCCAGCATAATTTTCAACTGTTAAAATATGACAATCAATATATGAGATTCAATTTTTCTTGCTCTTTTCTCTAATTTTTGTTCCCACGGTCATGTATTATCTTGATAAGTGGATTGATGTAAAGAAATGGACAATAATGTTTTAATTTTGTGTATTTTTACAAAGTCCCATGTTTGACCTTTATCAGTATTATATAACAATCATCAATAATCATCAATATCTCTCAATCGGCATTTAAGCGGAGGTCAACATTTATTATAGAAATATACAAATATTCATTGCTGTATTCTTTTCTTTGCTGTAGGAAAATGGAGACAGGCAGCCGATAGTTACTTAGCATGATGTAAAAACTCACAGCCAAGAGATCCTGCAGGCTGAGTGGGGAGGGGCTTATGAACAGCACACCGAGTGCAAATGCTGACACGGTCACTGTTCAGTTCAGCTCCAGCTACTACAGAGATTTCCCACATAGGTCAAGCTCAGCCATTTTGTACAGAGTATATATCGTCCCACTGTGTGGCAAAGTAAGGATGTATTCATTAACGCATCGCTGTGTTTGTTTTTGTCAATGCTGTGAGAGTGGTACTGTGCTGAAAATGCAAAGGTCATGGATTCAAATCCCAGGGTGCAGACGTAAATAGTGACCCTTCCCTGTACTTTAAGTCGCTTCGAATAAAAGTGCCAGATGAATGAATAAATGTAGAAAAACTGTAGAATGTACAGTCGGCATTAACTTTAAACAACAACAAAAACCCTAACAGTATTAGACAGCTTTTCCCATAATGATATTGTGAATTTATAGTGACATTGTAATTCAACGTATTATGACACGAAACGGATGAACCGGTAGAATGGAAATTAAGATATTGATTAAATGCTTGTACATCTGCGTTGCTGTAAGACAGAAAATGAAGCACAAATGTAGAGACTTTATTATGTATCCCATGTAATACCAGTTAGACCTTCTTTTACTACTAGAACCACATCCTGGTTGGAGTGACCGTGCATTCAGAGATGCCTTTCAACACACCACTGTTGTACTGACTTTATTTTTGCATTTGTGAACTTCCTGTTGGCTTTAATGAACCTGGAATTCTCCTCTGACCTCTTTCAACAGCCAAACTGCCAGTGACTGGGTGCTTTTTTGTTTATTACACCATACTCCATCAACACTAGACTCTGCTGTACGGGACAATCACAGGAGAGCGACTGTACCTGAGATGCTGAACCCCCCGCGTCTGGCATTACCAGTCACACCACATTTAAAATCATTTCCATCATGCGTCATAGCCGTTCTAACGCTGAGCTTCCCAATCACTGAACCTCTCCAGTCTGTCTGCACATACATTTCCAGATAACTTCCAATGCAAATGAGCAGAAATTAAACACAGGTTTTCTCTGTATGTGTGCATATGTAGATGTATGGATATTTATGAGAGGCTGCATATACCTTCACATGGAGATCAGCTAATATGGGTTTATCTGAACCTTGGACTGCAACTGAAACTGAGAATCGGTTACTTTCCACATCTCCAGTCACAGCAGGCCTCCTGCATTAAATATTTTCACAAAGGTTCCATTTTTATTGTGCATTCTCCGCTTGACAAGAGGGATTACAGTGATATACTTCACAAGTACATCCCTCTCCACCGACAACGCTCCCTCTTTTAATGAATCCCATGTCATGTTTTTTTTTTCCGTTTGATGTCGGGGTATGTTCTTCCTTCCCTTGACTTCCGACGTTTGTTGTCAGAGCAGATGTATATGCTATTAGCTAGTACAGCCTGTATTCACCAGCTCCTATTCATTTACCCCTTTACCATGGCAACAGCATCAAAGCCCACATGGAACACATGAAGGCTGCTGAGATCCAGCTCATGAGGGTGGATAATATGTGGACTGGAGTCTAAAAGCAGAGTGAGCTTCCGCTTGCAGACAAAATCCATTGTCTGCGTGCCTTGAGTCAATTGAGAGACAAAAGAGAAAATGTAGCTTCAATTTTCCTTCATATCAACTCAGTTCTTTGGCATTTTAAGTATTACTGATAATTGTAAACAAAGACCTAGTACATTTGTTTCACCTGAATTTAGTGGCAGCCATAGCATGAATTTAAATACAGAGCATGTATACATGCATGCATATTTGCATTTTGTACCTTCTGTGGTATTTATATGATATTATAATGCATTTATATTTAAATACAGAGAGAGGCAACATGGCGGCGTTGTCTGACGGCCGTGAGACTCAGCTGCAGTCTGTCGGCTCTCTAATTGAGTTAGCACAGATCAGAGTGAGCTACACGGGTGACGTCATGGTCTAATTGGACGGCATCTGGACCGCGGAGGGTTTTTCTGCACTTGAAAGATGACGCACCCGGATGGGTTCTCCTTCCATTAGACACTAAATGCGTCTCTGCGCAGGCTTCAGCAGTACATGCTCACTGACTATTAAAACGAGTCACATCTCTGATTGTGATTTATCATGTATTCAGAAAGGCGGTTTAACACGACTGGGCGCAACAAAAAACTCTTAGCTTCGTTAAAGTAATTACTTATACGACTTTACTAAATTATATAAATCAATATCAAATCTGTCATGATTTGTAACAAAAACAATAAAAAAGGATTTTGCTAAAAGGATCGAGTGACACGGTGGTGCAGTGGGACCGCTGTTGCTCAAGGTTCCCGGGCTTATTTTGCATACTTAGGACCTGCATGCCTTGAGTCAATCGAGAGACAAATGAGAAAATGTAGCTTCAATTTTCCTTCATAGCAACTCAGTTCTTTGGCAGTATGCACAGTAAATACTCAGGGACACTATGCTATGAATACTATATATGCTCCCGGACGGCGGTAAACATAAATCGCAAATACAATTTAAGGCGCTTCAATAAGACTAAAAATGAGTACAAATGGTGAGAATAAATACGTAACTAGGCACCAAATATGTAATATGTGTAAATCACGACAATGGATATGTAAACGCAGTGATGTGGTGTCTACAGCCTATGATAAAAAGGCATCCCATTGCGCGTGAACCACTGCGTTATGCAGTGGGGTCAAGAAATTACCCCCCTTAAGCTGCAGTTCTCTGTCTGTGACAGCCGCTGATCAGGGAGTTAGTGTTATTATAAACACATTCCGATTAGGCCGATGCCGAGTTTGCATATTAAATACTCCAAGTCAAATTAAGCGGAATTGGTTTTGTGCTGTCAAAAGGTACTTTGGTGCCACCTAGTGTTCTTTACGGGAATATACTACAAGTAACTTCGCCGTTTCTCCGGTTAAGATGCTGCATATCTATCCATCCAGCTTACCCAGTAAGTGATCCCAGCAAGCCCAGGACAGAGGGTAAGGCACAGCCTTAAAAACAAGGCAGTCCATCCCGGGACACACAGAGTCACACAGCTGCGCGTCTTTTGCTTACGGGAGGAATCTGGAGTACCAGGCAAAATCCAGAGAATATGAGGAAAACATCACACAAGCAGAGCTGGCAACAATATTTATTTTCATATTCATAATCAAAGAGTGCTCTCCTTTATAACTTCACAAGCAATTACAGAAGATATCATGCAAATATATTTATAATTATGAATGACTCATGAAATTTATTAACATCCATGGGTTGCTGACATAAGTTTCTATGTTGTATAGACATGTACAGATAAATTTATGTGTCATTTTAAGTAATATATGACTAAACTTACTAAAAAGTAAAATCTTGGAATTCCTATTACTTTAATATGACCCTTGTCCCTTTGTTTGACAGCTTGCATTCCTTTAGCGTAATTCTCACAATGGGTAGACATTAACTACTCCGCCGCGCCTCCCAGGACTATGCACTGTAGTTTTTCATTTTACACTCCTGACATATTTTCTATAAATATTTTCCAACCACGGATGGATGTCAAGAGACACCCAAAGTTCTGTCCCGAACTGGCCGCTAACATCTGCTTGCTAAGTTATACCGTTTTCCGGTTCTGTGTTTGGTCTTCCTCTTGACGGCCTCATTTCACACGTAACATCTGAATTTTATATCATATCTAAGAACTTTGTTAGACAAACAGCAATCCCCTTCAATGCCACACCCTACAAAACTATGCCACTAGACTTCCTTCCTTTCATGATCCCTGAAGTCACTCCTCATTACAACACCTAGTAACCAAAGTACCGTAACTTGCTAACCAATTACTAGGCCCTTTCCTTCTGACCAGGGACCGTCATCTAGTGGCAAAACCCATCTGTGTCCATGAGAAAATGTTTTAATAATAAAAAATATCACAATTCACCATAGTATGGACTACTGCTCCTGGCCAAATACCAATGCTTAAACCTGATTTATCAACTACTAATATTTTACATCTTCGCCTATTAGCTTATAAGCACATATAATACAAAAACGTTGTGGGTCATTTTTAATAAGAGTTTCCTACGAACATATCACACAGTAAAAAATCCATATAAGTTAATAAGAAGCCAATACACTTTTGGCACAATTAATTGTTACAAAAACTGTACTGTCTATATCAGAACCATAATTTAGTTGCATTTTAGGCATTTTGTCAGGACTGGAAAAGCACAATTCTTAACTCTTACTCTACTGTTGTTTTTCCCTTTAATAATTGGCTATTACACACACAGTCAGAAAAAAGGGTACAGCACTGATGCAGTTCAATTAACATTAATGCCCCCCCCCCCCCAATGGTAAAAAAGCGCAGTTTGTACCTCGGAGATACAAACTGCTACCCTGTGTTAGATTTTTCACGGTATTAGATAAGGACCGCAAAAAAAATATAGATAGTGTCCCGCACCGGCATTGGCTTTGCATTAGTTTTCCTCAATTGTCTCATATTATTTGCATATCTATTTACCTTTCTGTTATAGGTCGACGTTTCTTTTCCCAGTGGTTAGATAACTTACTTTTCTGGTTTCAGCTGTTTGCCGGTGTTCAATTTCATGACACACCCTGGGTGTGACTCCAGGTCTGCTCCCAGCTTACATAAAAGGTGCTGCCGTAAAATCTTGCGCATTGTGCAAACCCCCGATTCGTGGCAGAACATCCGACGCGGACTTTGTCGCACTTTCACGGTAAGATAACAAGTAAACAATTAATTTTTCGGCATTTTAAAATGAGTACCGTCAACCGTTTCTCGACCATTTGTTTGCATTTTTGAATATACCGCAAAATTTTACATTGTTACTTTAATTTGATTGTCTTTCTTAAACCGAAGTTATTGACGATACTGTGACCCTTACTTTTATCTGAACATATGTTTATGGTTAAATAGGATCGTAAAATCCACTTAAATAAATAATGGCGTACTCTATTTTCCTGCTATTTGATGAATCTAAACTTACACTCAAAAGCGATTAAATTTACGATCATCAGCACGGTGACCGATAAAAAATACAGCGCCATTAAATCAAAAGTAAGTACTAAATCTACTTTTTTGTGTTCGTCAGCTAATATTTGATTCCCGAAATCACTGCCTACATTTTATGTAACAAGAGCAGCAAAATGTTTACAGTTAGTAAGCTTTCTTGGGAACAATGAACATGACGTTGATCCCTTTGCCTGCTGTCATGTAACAATTATATAGACAATTGTTATGTTTTTATGATTGAAATTGTAATAATTTTTTGGGAGGGGGGCTTTAATTACCTCGTCTAAAATGTTGTTTTGCCCCCCATAACTACACTACACGAATTAGTTTAAATAGTGTGCTCTCATTCATTTTCATTAAAATCACGCCCCCCTTTTCATACATGTCTACTGACGCTCTTGACTATTATTATTATTATTAATAATAATAATAATAATAATAACAACAATAATAATGATGATAATAATATAAGTACACTTATTTGAATTTGCATCACTATTTGTTAACCGTATTGTAATTTAAAGCTGATTTATACGTGTAAATTCAACCAAATTATCAGATTAACTGATTATAATGTGTAAAACAATGATATGTAGTCATTATTATGTAATTACACACCTCAGTAATCAGTATTCACCCATGTTGTGACTTGATAAACCCTGCAATGCTCTTCCACTCTGCATTTCTTGGTAGCAGTGGAGGTGATTATTTTGCAATGCTATTTTAAATACAGCATACCGAGCACATTCAACACCCTGTTCCCAGCTAACATTCTTCTGCCTGCTTTCCGTGCTTCTAGTTACTGAGCCAAATCTGCCCCCACCCTCTCACACGCATCACACGAACCCTGCAGAGCAACTACGTGTCTTCAAAGAAAAACCAAAAAACGTACACAATACCTTGGCCAACGTTAACTGGGACATGCGTGTCACCAAGGAAATCAGGACTGGTAACATATTACCACACAATCAGTGACTTAAAGGCTTCACACTGAGCATTCTGTGCAGCAGGTCTGTATAGATCAAAGCATAGTAAGACAATAATTTTCCTATGGGATCAGTAAAATATTTTATATTATCTGCCGTAATTTATAAATAATATGTGATTCAGCTGCTTTATTGTTTTGTTTACTTTATATCATATGTGGCACGACATAGGGAATATTCTTCAAACTACTTCCTTCTTGGTCACCGAAGGATTCGGGGCCGGATCCGCAAATGAACCAGCCTTTATTACATGTGTTTTCCCTTGTGTGATTTCTTCCTGAACTTGTCACTTACAGCACTACCCAATGGATAAAGAGTGATATTCACTTGCTCATTGTGTGTCTATCACACAGGAGTGAGTGAATGGATGGACTGGTGTGAATTAATTTAGTGTATATGTTCTGTTCATTTTGACAGACTGTGAACACCTGTGAGAGAAAAATGTCGTACGCTTATTCCAGTAAGTCACACTTTACTGAAATCACTGAAATAAAAATAAAATCATTTATATATAGCTGAATGAAAAAATCAGTTCTAAATTTCCACCTCATATTTAACTTGGGTAACAACATACATAAAATATTCCATTTTCTTATGTCCTTTTCTGCCTTGGCAGAGGATCCGGGCTGACTTTTGAGGCTCTGTCAAACCTTGCAAAGCATCTCCTAATGCAGGCTGTTAATGTTTGGTGTCCATGTAGAGTCAAAGACCAGCAGTCCCAGTCAGGCTATTGAGGACAGCAAGAAGAAGACCGCACTTCTCAAGGACAGTAGCTGGATCAGAAAGGCATCAGTCGAAGATGAACCATCCGAGTGAGTCATTCTGCACCGTATACTGACACTGGGGCAGAACTGACCATCTGCAGATAAAAATGTAATCTGGTTGCCGGCTTGGTTTTCCATTGACCCCCTTTCGTGTCGGCTCTGCCGTCTATAATTTCTGTGTTCTGAGGAAGCTTTTTCGAGTTGCATCCATACATTAGTCATAGATTATTAAAATGCAAAAAACGACAGTACGTATTCTTCGCTGTTGCTATTCAGCCTTGCAGAAGGATGGTTCATTTTCACAGCTAGACATAAACAGACTTGGGGGATTAACATATTATGTAATACATTCTGTGACACTCTCAAAATAGCCATTAGACTGGTAGAATTATGAAGTATATCGATCCGGCACTAGATACGCAGTTATGGAAGATGGATCGATGGAAATAAAAGCAATTTAGAAATAATAAATAACTTATTGTTAAGCAACTGATGTTACAGAATTATACTGTATATCCATTTAAGCAGAGAACCATGTGTTATGAAATGGAGCAATTTCAGAAATGATTCACCGGACCGATTTATTATTTTGCAAATAAGTAAACAAACAAATAAATAAGCAAGTAAATAAATAAGTAAGTAAGCAAGCAAGCAAGCTAAAAAGATCTTCTAGCTGCAGTATGTAGTTGCCAATATGTCAGCTATGCATACTTGTTATCAAACTATCGCATTTACCCACTTTGAGGAAAATGTCCTGTTCTTCTCTTACAGACCCAAAGATACAAATTTTGGGAGGGCTGTACTGGGTCGATTTAAGTCCCAGGAGACTCTTAACAGGTAGAGTCAGTATGTCCTTCACTTATAAACTGCTCTTCAAGGGTTTTACCATGATAGTGGAAGGCAAACGCTTTATAATGACATGAAGGTATTCTGCTGACACAGGACACCAGAACCAAAAAAACCAGACACCGGGAACCAAGGCTCATCTGTACTGGCCCTCAGCAAGAGGTAAACAGTCTAAATGAGTGGTGTTTTCTCAGTACCTAGAAACAAATTACTGCTATATCTGTGCATCCTACCTATAACATATAGGAAAAAATGTTAATTTAGGCCATGAATTCAAAATTCATTCCATCACTGTTCTTTTATTCACACCTGTTGACTGAATATTTTAGAGTAGAAATCAGGAAGTTTAAGTTACATTGTCATTGAAAAAATGACAAATTAATAAATGAATGCTTGATTATAGACATAGAGTAGGATGCTAAAACACAGAGAATCACAAGAAGAACTAGGACAACATCTTTCCTGCTTTTTTAGGTTCAGTGCAAGCCAGGATGAACTGGCCAAGAGCAGGTCAGTATTCCCCTTCTCTCCACCATGTTCAGTTTGGCGTCATTGTTCCTTATGCATAACGAGTGACTATAAGGACCTATTGTTTCCTGTTGTGGTATTAGTGCCCCCCCTTCCTCTGGCTCCAAGTTGAGGACCACCACGAGCACTACCACCAAGAGGTATGCTTTCAAACGTCAAACACAATGGCTAAGTGACAATGCTGAAACACACTTGATTTAAACCTAATAACAGAACAGGCGAATTTTGTTTGGCATGAATAACTTCATACATTTTCAAACATACAAACAACTGCATAGACTTATTATTTTTGTGCGCATGTTTGAATTATTTTTACAATATGTGCAAAGAGGCATAATGCACTGGGTCACAAGCGGTGATAACATTAAATGACAATCTCATGCTCATTATCTCTTTTATCCTGAGGTCGTTAGACATGCATTTACTGTGTGCCACTATTGTAGCTTCAGCACAAACGATGGTGAATCCGGTGATTCTACAGTCACGACCATCACCACAACCAGGTACCAAGCCCCGATGCCCCACGTCTAGTACTTTAAAATAGGAAACTGGCAAAGAGGTGTGATTCAGTGAACAAGTAAGATATGAAGTATTTGTAAGTTACATAAACTGAGTCAAATATAGACCCACACAGAAACATAGCACAACCACATTCAATGACCAATTAGGGAAATGAATTAAGGCAGGAACTTAAATAGACAAAGCAAACCGAGCTAACGAGGACGCAGGAGAGAAGCATTAACCAGACAACCAATCAAACCGAACACAAAGTACAAGCAACAGGTGCAACTAATGAACAGGGATAATCAAGGAACTTCTAACAAGCTAGAAAACACTAATCTAACACTAGGAATACGAGGCTAATTACAGAATTTAAAATGGTACGAAACAAAACAGAACCTAACACAAGGAGGGTGGACTATGGATGGGAGAAATGCGACAGAAAATAAACACTAGAGAACCAGAGCTACAAACTCTGAGGACAACAAAAGCTGAACAAAAACCCAGAACAGGTGGAGGGGGGGATTTGCCAGCCTCAAACCCACAACTAGCAGGTTCTCTATCTCTGAGCAACATGCTCAGCCGACTGAGGTATGCAGTGGTCTGGGGAGGAGGGAACGCACACAGGGGCTGACGGGGGACCGAGAGGGAGGAAGAAAAGATGGCCAGCAACACCAGATGATGATGATGATGATGTAAAATAAGCATTAGTATGAAGAAAATGTAAAGGTGCATTTATATGTATAATAAATCTTTCATGTTTTAATTCTTTATAGGTCATCAGGTCTGAAAAGCCCTCTGAAGACAGAGGCTGAGAAAGACTCATCACTAAATGTGTAAGTGGAAAAATAAGGAATATTAGAAAACCTGCTGAGCTGACCGTTCAATAATAATGATAAAAATGTATTACTAAATGTTATTATGAAGAATATTAATAAGTGGATTCCTATGTATAATAAATGCCTTTCATGTTTATCTCTTTATAGGTCATCAGGTCTGAAAAGCCCTCTGAAGACATCGGTTGAGAAAGACTGGTCACAAAATGGGTAAGTCAAAAATAAGGCACATTGAAAAACTGCTACACTGACTGTTCTGTACAACGAAAATAATGATAATACAATGTATTGATAAATAATAGTATGAAGAATATTAAAAAGTGGATTCATATTTATAATACATGGCTTTCATGTTTAACTCTTTATAGGTCATCAGGTCTGAAAAGCCCTTTGAAGACATCGGTTGAGAAAGACTCCTCACTAAATGTGTAAGTGAAAAATAAGGAATATTGAAGAACTGCTAAGCTGACTGTTCAATAATAATAACAATAATAATAATAATAATAATAATAATAATAATAATGATGATGTCAAACATTTTTATGAAGAATATCAAAATTGGATTCATATTTATAATAAATAGCTTTCATGTTTAACTCTTTATAGGTCATCAGGTCTGAAAAGCCCTCTGAAGACCGAGGCTGAGAAAGACTCATCACTAAATGTGTAAGTGGAAAAATAAGGAATATTAGAAAACCTGCTGAGCTGACCGTTCAATAATAATGATAAAAATGTATTACTAAATGTTATTATGAAGAATATTAATAAGTGGATTCCTATGTATAATAAATGCCTTTCATGTTTATCTCTTTATAGGTCATCAGGTCTGAAAAGCCCTCTGAAGACATCGGTTGAGAAAGACTGGTCACAAAATGTGTAAGTGGAAAATAAGGCACATTGAAAAACTGCTACACCGACTGTTATGGATCATAATAATTTGAATAATCCCTTTTATTGTTCAGAGTTTCTGTGCCCTCTCAATAGAATGTGCTGAGAAATGTTCAAGTATAAGTATGTCAGAGGATGCTCCTGGTTTTAAATTCCAGGGCGTAAAGAGTGAGAGACTGCAGGGCCGGTCAGACACACTCAGACATTTTTCTGTATTGCATTTCATGCCTCTTCCCACAATGCTTAGCTGTCAGACGACCTGACGCATTACTAAACCACACCCTGTCTTACCAGACAACATATTTCCTTCGTGTCACTACCGATCCACACCCTCTGTATATTTGCCTTTGTGTTCATCATAAGTATTTTCATGTGATTGTAAGACTGTATGACAATCACTGTAAAAATCTGGGGTCTGGTTATGGCACTGAAGACGCACAGTATCATGAAGGAAAAATTGTCATTAGTGATTGAGAAACCATGTAATCAGTTCTAGCCAGGTAATGAAATGAAAACTGTCATTACAAAAAGTTCCAGAAAATGCTTCTTGCACAAAAGCAGATATTATTAATGGAATATCAAGTGGCTGATAGTGGAAACGCTTAAGACGCAGGGTTGATTGTGTTGATATCTGTTCAACTGACGGTGCACTGCTCACCATCCAGTTTTATAACCGATATGAATCTGTCTCCTTCTCTGATCTGCACATTGAAGAGTTTTTCATCCTCATGAAATTCTGTTTTTATTACACACATGTATGAGACAAGTTCGTGGTACTAAAATATTTGCGTGCGCCACTGAAATTCCCTAAGTGACCCCGGTGACACCCACAAAGGACAGCACTGAGAAGTGAGTGACGAAATGGTGCCCAAACCCGGATTTATTCATTTAAACAAGGCTCTAACACTCGGTGTATTTACATGGGTGACATGTTACCTAATTTATGGTACCATGTGTTTTATGTGCAGAACAATGATAACTGACCTAACTGTTTCTCATCAAATGGGCATTACAATCATTACAGCTGAAACAGAAAATCGTATTATCAGTGTCCCCTGATCTCAGAATCGGCAACCACAGCGAAAATGCCGGGCTGCCTAATAGATGTGTAAAATAAAGTACACGCAGTACTTTGCAAAACTCGGAGACAGCCAAAGGAAATGATGTCTGTTTCAGTGGAAACCGTGATTTTATGTCTGTCGAAGTGTATCGGCTTAGCCAATTCAAAATCCAATCTCAAGTCTCCTAAATTCACCCCGATATTTGTAGTGGCCCATTGTAATAGGGCCATATTTGTTGACCCAACCACTAGCATATGTTAGTGTTGTTGGCCTAATCAAAACCTCATAAAATTATTGAACTAATTAATTAATTGAGCTGGTGGTGCAGTTTAACAAATGCGTGTAAAGTGCCGCTGAGGAGAGGTTTGGGAACGGCAGTGGTGTTCATCTAGATATCCAACAAGATATCATAACTTTTGGAGAATATAAGAAATTCTGTTTTTATTTTTTTATTGTGTTACTGTTCATTTGCATATAATATAATATAATGGTAAATTACATTCTTTTCTGAGCAAACATATACTTAATGTCCAGATAAATAGCTTTAAACGTTTCCTTTGACTGACTTTTGCACTGTACTAGTACTGAATATTACTTGATTTAAGTTTATGTTTTTTTTTTTTTTTTTTTTGCTTAAGAATGACATTCATATCCAGCACAAAAAGCAGTGAAGGTGCCCCAGTCATTCCCCCCAGAAAAAGCACCGAAAAGTGAGTTTGGCGGGGGTTAAGGCTCAAAATAATATTACTGTAGAATGATTCAATAAATCAAAGTGTCTTAAAATTTTAATTACTGATTTCAGCACTTCTCATATGTACTCAATACTGCATATTACATGATATTCTCTTTTAATACCTATACTTTTTTTTTTTCTTTTTAAAGAACAACAACTGTATTCAGTACTAAAACAAGAAGCGAAGCGCCCACAGTCATTGCCCCAAAGAACACGGAGAGGTTAGTTTAAAGGGGCGTGAGGTCAGAGGTCAAAGGCACAGCGGAACCTTCAGAGTAATACTCCTATATGCATTTATTTTTAAGTTCTTATTTTTCTGTTTTAAAGTATGTCCATCATTGAAACAATCAAAACTGAAGTGGACCCAGCGAAACCTACTACGGACACCGCAGCAAGGTTAGTCTGCTACAGTACTGTGTTGAACTGACTATAAAAATCAACAACTTAGATTTAGATGCATCTCTGAAGTTTCTTACATAGCAAAAGTAATTTACTGTAGATTGGCACGATGTGACGTACTGTATCACATCTAAACTATAATTATTTTTTAAGAACCACTGTTGTGAACAGAACCAGCACGGAAGTCATAAAACCAGTATTCCCAAAGGAGAGCTCTGACAGGTGAGTTGGGAAATATAGATGGGAGTTAAAGCCAGGCGACCTTGTTTTTTCCACATTTTACTGCTGTAATTGAATTAATTCACTCATTTTGGTGTCAAGCACCACTATCATGATAAAACAGGCACTGACAGCTACGCATTGTCCTTGTGTAAAGCTCATAAACCAGTGATTTCACTGCACAAAGTTAATCCAACATGTAAAATGATTAATGTTTTTAATGTGTTTTTTTTTTTTTTTTTTTTAGTTCTGTAGTTGTGACCACCACTAAAACAATCGTGAATGAACTGGGTCCAGTCTCATCGACTAAGCAGAGCACTGAGAGGTGACTTTGTGTCGCTACTCTTTTACACCATGCTTAATTAATCAATATCTAAGTGCCAATCAGTATATCTGAATAGTGTGTCAGAAGCGGTTGTTATTCCCTAATCTCCAGAAAAAAAAATTTACCCCACTTTTCAGCCCAACAATGTTTGTTTATAAGTTTTCATGATGCAAGAAATTAGATTTGAAACCCAAAGTTGTGGGATTATTGTGTGCTGAAGTCACAGATGAATCTCACTCCTTTTTTATAAGTTTAGCTATTTGTCGATCGATGACTCTGGAATGCTACTCACCATTGTGAATGCATTATTTATTTTGGCACTATTAATTCCTTAAGATTAAGATGCACTGTACTGATCCCTTAAATGCTGATCTATTTTTACATGTAGTTACTTCTATTGGTGCTACAAACATTATAATACAAATTATATCCCCTGACATTGTTATATAGAGTGTCATATATAATTGGATAGCTAGTATACTGTAGAAAAAGAGCAATTTATTTCATACAAAAAGAAAATGCAGTTGCAGCCAACACATGAACTTCAGTCTTCTTCTCTTGAAGTACAGTGCTGCTTTTACATAAACGACAAAAAAACCGCACAGCGAAAGCATAGTTTAAGTGGAGGATTTATATGTTTATGGAAACGTATTTTATAATTTCGTCCTTGCAAGGATTCTGTTTTCCTTTTAAAAAAAAAAAAAAAAAAAAAACCTACAAGATATATATTTGTCTCTTACAAATGCTTTAATTTATGCTTAGATCATACATCAATACTCTCGAAAAAGTGACCTCACCCACAACCAGGTAAACACGTTTTGCAAATTTTTAATTTTTTTTTTAAATGATGAGACATTACACATGGGGAAGGAAAAAATTAAACATGAAGGATGTGTCTCTCGAAATCAGGACCAGCTTCACCACCTACAGCAGCAGCGACTATTCACCATCAACAAGAGTGACAACCACCACTTTTGACAACACATACACTGACTCCAAGTAGGTCTGCCACCTGACACGGATGATTTACTTGTACCTCAGCCAGTATAGGCAAAGTTCTTGGGCATGATTTCATAATTATAGCTCGGATCAATCATTGGGCAAACAAGCATTCAGAACCAATGCTGAGTAAATCTATCATGCATTATCAATCACTGATTACCTTAAATCACTTCCCATTGGCTCTTTGTTCCCATTAGACTTAATCAGATGGTGATTGACATTGGTTACGACACCCTTCATGGGTAAACCTCAGTTCTCCCATGATTATATTGATCTAAAATGAACTGTTGATCAGCATGTGTGTGTGTGTGTGTGTGTGTGTGTGTGTGTATATGTGCCTGAGTAGCTCATGATGTTTTAATTCTGATACAAATCTCTGCATGATTAGGCTTCTGTGTGTGTAAGATCAGTTTATTCGCAGACATCTGGAACTACCTACAGTGCGTTTGCATATATTACAATATGGAGTTTCATGTTGCATACAGAAAACAGCTGCTTATATACTCATATACACACACGTTTGTGGATTATATTCATATTACGTTTGGGGACCAAATGTCTCCTACAATATGATAACCTGCTATTTTGACATTGTCCCCACATTTTTCAAGTCCCCACAAAAATTTGGGAATGCAATCAAAAAACTAAAAATGCTGAAAGTCTCATTTCATTTGGTTACTTATGGTTAAGGTTAGTGCTGGGTAGGGGTTAAGGTCGTCCTGTTGGGATTAGAGTTTTCCCCATAGAAATGAATGGAGAGTCCCCACAAAGATATAATTACAGGTGTGTGTGTGTGTGTGTGTGAGAGAGAGAGAGAGAGAGTTCATATTCTTAACCTGATCCTTAAGAAGATTCTGCAAGGAGAAATAAATATTATATACCCCCCAAGATATTGGAGAACTATGATAAGGGAGAACAGAGAATTTAATGCATGAGGCATTATTACCAAACATCCCTGTACTTGGATCTTAGGAGAGTATCATTAAACAGTTTGCCATTGTTTGTTATGTCATGTCACCTTATGGCGACCATGTTCACTGACCGTGCTTTTATACCTTCTAGTTATGATCGTAGCTTAAGTTCAAGTCTGTATGCTTCACCATCATATACATCAAACAGGTGAGTATCACTGTAGTTAAAAACCATCTTCTTGTTCAGTTTTGCATGATCACACTCTGCAAGATAGATGGGTGGATGGTTATTTTCATGTAACACAGTCCAGCTCAGTCACGTTGATGTCATCTCTTTCCTTGCCTTTGACAGGACAATGAATTTTCCTGTGGATGATGTAATCTCAACATCTAAAACTCTGTATACAAGAAGTGAGAGGTTAGACCATTTGTAGTGATAACGAAGCCCATGTAGCATAAATATTTATTTTATATCAAGCATTTCTTTTTAGATGGTAATAAGTGGTTTTAAGCAAATATGTGTCAAGGTGAAGATTGCATGTGTTACTTACAGGCCTGTACTTGAGAAGGACATCTGCTCTTCCTGCCGCAAACCCATGAACACTGAGCCCAAGATGATCCTGAACGACATACAGATAAACTGCCATGCAGCCTGCTTCAAGGTCCTTACACTCATCTGGAAAAATAATAGACTTCAAGAACCTCTGCCTCGAAATGTGCAGATTGAACATAAACATAAAGATATTTCCAATATTCATCTAGAAACATGAGTAAGAGTACAGTAATTGGTTGGCAGCCCATCCTGGGTTACTTCCCAGCCTTCTGAGAGAGGCTCCAGACCCCCGTGACCTGCATAGGAAAAGTGGGTATAGAAAATAGATGGGTGGATGGAATGCAAGAATGTAAAATGTTTGCATAGGAGTATGAAGTGGGATCATCTTTATTTCCTCCTCTCCTCCTAGTCTTGTAAGGTTCCACCAGAAGATATGTATGTGAAACGCATGCAGGGGCGTACCTAGAAATTCTGGGTCCTCTGACACAATATCACCTCGCCCCTCCCCTCCCCCCTTATGTTATATAATTGTACATATTCATGGGCCTCTGTCAAGGGCTGCTCCCCCCCCCGGATCTGCCAGGGTATCCATTCCCCCTGCGACACCTTTGAAAGTGTGTGAAGAGCGAAAAGTGAATTTGCCCTCTTTCTCCTGACCAGTGTGACGTGTGCAACGGCCCGCTGGGACACCTGAAGGCTGGAGACACCATGTGGGTTTACCGGCGCGCCGTCCACTGCGAGTCCTGCTTCAGCAACGCCAGAGGTAGGAGCCTCTCAAGTCAAGTCAGGCTTTGTCCTCCTTTCAAACTATACAGACACACAGTGAAGGCCTTAAAAACAGGGAACATTACGAAGAGCATCATGAATATATATGCTGTGCATAGCGCAGCGGGTGGTTAGCAAGGTAACCAGCTTGAGACCCGACGCCTCTTTACATTTCCTGAATCTTCCACTTGGAAATGAGGTCATTGAATGAATAGTCTTATTAGGTTGTTGCTTAGTTAGAAGATCTTGTGTAGCTTCTGCTCCAATACTGCTTACACTTGAATCTGGGCGTTCATTGGAAGCTCAGCCTCGCTGCCTTTATGCTAGTGAACGCTGTGACAGCATCGTCCATTTGGAATGTAGACAAAATGGTTGGTTAAATATGTAAAATGTACATGTAACCAGTGCAGATTTGACTAGTACTGTGCAATGAGTGTGACTGTACATCACATGTGCAATTCTAAACTGAGGTAAGCAGCTTAGAATTAAAGAATAGTGGGTATATAAAGTATACAGGCAGTTCTTTCATTAATATGTGCCAGTGATGCACAGTGCCAGTGATGCACAGTGCCAGTGCTGATGGCTGATGATCAGTTATCAGTTACAGCACAGATAGTGTCCTGCGTGCAGGTGGGAAGATGTGCGATTGGATGAGGGTGAAGCTGTCCAACTGCCCCATTGTTTGTTTTACAGAACAGTGGCAGCGCTGAGTTTGACGATCGCTGCAAGGGAGTGAAGACGCAATGATGAAGTCTGCATATAAACTAGCAAAACATTAGCCAGTATACTCTATATTCATGATAAGAGAATTGTGTATTGAACTATACTGTATCTATAGATTACTGTCCTTCCCATTTTCATTTATGTATTTTCATGGGGCTAAGAGAGTTGAAAGTAACCTTACAGTAAAAAGGGATCTCTATCCAAACTTTCAAATCTTTATTGCAAACTGAATAGTGCAAAGCAACATTTATTTCCTTAAATCATTATGCCGCTTGTGGCATTTTTATTGCAAAAGTTAAATGCATTTGGTTTGATGTGCTTACTGGAACAAGCAATCAATAAAATTAAGTTCTACATACAGTTTTGTTTGCGTCATTTATTCTTTTACGTTACACTGAAAATAGAACATATTACTAATGCAATTAGTACAATACATTGATATTACTAATATAAATGAAATTTATATTGATATTTGAAGATTGGATATAATTAATAAAATGATACAGTACAGAGTTTTACTTATTTCTGTTTTACACACTAAGCTAATGTACATTGTTCAATAAATTAAAATACAGTTTAATGCATATGGAATATTTTGTTAATGTATATATTTTGTATTTGTATTACGGGTAATTGAATACTGACTCCACCAATAGTACTTGAAATCCTATAGATTATGTATTGTCTCTGTATTTGAGGTGGTTTTTGTGCTCGCATCTTTGTTTTTTTGTTTTTTTTTGTTGGGGGGGGAGGTATCGCATGATTAGCCTTTTGTTTTTATGCTCTACATAATTAGTACCTTGGTAGCCTCTGGTCTCACCTGGCACTAATCAGCGGCGCCCGCAGACTCCGGCCCGGTTGGCTGTCACTGTGCCGGGCTTTCGGCTGCGCTCGGAGGGAGGAGACAGCCAGACTTACGGCGTGACCGGACCAGCATCTCAATGCTTGCTTTAAATTCAGTGTAATGTTGGAAACAGGGTGAACGGGAGCGGCACGAGGGCAGCATCGGCGAGAAACATCGGTTCTGTCAATATTTTCTTATTATACATATAAATGTGTATTTTCCCCAATGGAAGCTGCCATATTGAACCATCAAATTATGGCGGACGTGAATTGCAACAATAACGCCGTAAACGCCGAGTTGGAAGTGAAGAAGCTGCAGGAACTGGTGCGGAAGCTGGAGAGACAAAACGAGCAGCTGCGGACTCGGGCGAGCGCCGTGAGCAGCCCGCATCTCCTGCAGCCGACACCTGCCTGCCTGCACGGGAGCGGCAGCCCCGATTTACCGGGCGCTTACTGCATGCTGAGCCCGGTATCGAGCCTCCTGCGCTCCGCAGCACCGGCACCTTTCCGCGCCCCGGAGGAGGCGTACGCCTGTTTTCAGCCGCACTCCGCCGATGAAGGTGTCTTCGGCGGACTCTCGCTCCTGGATGAGCTCGATCTGTTAGACCTTCAATCTATATTCTCGTGTGATGGGGACTCTGACGATACATGGTACTGTAGACCTTTTATTTAATAGGACACATTGCATTTCATTGCATGTCATTTTCTAAACCGTTGGCTGTGATTCGTGTCTAAAAGCCTGTGATCAGTCTGTTGCATTTATAATAAACCGTAACACTACTAGACTTTGTTCACAGGGCAGCGAATGCTACACAATTGGCCTGTATTATAAACAAAAGGCATGCTTCGTCTGCCCTATTTAATTTAATTGTTAATGAACCTCATTGGTTAATATTGCAGCCTATTATTAAGCCTTGCGTCCTCGGGTAAAAAGATTGTGGCTTCAGGAATAATTGGATTACACTGGGATTTCTAGAGATGAGAGAACATGGTGGTGTTAAAATGCTATATCTTATTAAAAAGCTAAAATCTATTGTACCTGTTACGGTCGCTCATTTTTGGATTACAATTAACAGTTCGTATTTATGGTTAATATAACACAATTACTAAGCTTATTACGTAATTTATATTTCAAATACTCGTTTCACTATGCAGTGTTTTCATGCTTTAAACTACTATAGAAATCCGGGGCATCTTCTAAATCGATATAATACTGACTAGCAGAATGCAGCAGGTGAACCCATTTGTGTGTCGTATATAATGCAGTGAAAATTAGAAATATTCTCGTATATGAGGTATATTTAGGGATGCCGTTGGGTCCTACATTATTAGGAATTATTGCGCATGCTTTTATATTTGCTGACATGATCTGCCACTTCGCACAAACAGATGTTTCGATATTGTAGGGAATGGACTTTTATCGTGCGTTTTACCGTAATGTTGTGTGCGTGTGTGTGTATGTTGCGGTCATTTGACCCCGTAATCCTCTCAGGAAAAGTTGTCTTGATTTATTTTAGCCTCAGCTATTTTTGGAATAACCCCAGGTCGCCACAGAACCCCAATAGGCTGACATTACAGTGTAAGCAGCAATGACCATAATGCACTTTAAATTCCTGTTTAGATGGGGGAAAAGAACCATTTCATTGACTGAAATATTTAACTGATTCATGGCTATGATTAAAAGATAGTTTATAGAAAGTACCTGACTTCTGCAATTCCCCCGGAGTTCCTTTCCAAAGGACAACATCGAAATGGTTTTTCTTGGTACTGAAAGTTTGACTCTCATTTGTGTGTAGCTTATGAATCCAGTTCATCAAGTTCAGGCAAATGAACATTGGTCTCGGTGATTTTGACTCTAAAATTACCTTGGTGGCCCTTTCGGACCATTAACAGCAAAAAAGGAGACATTTCAAAAATATATAAAGGGCAACATCAAGTCATTCTCAAATTTACAAACCTTTAGATGAAAAGCATCTGGAAGATTGGCGTTCAGCTTTATATAGTTGGGAAATGGTACAAACATTAAAGGAAACATGTTTGGAATTGGATACGTAAATTGTGTCAACGTGGAGGTTGCCGACCTAGTTGCTGACACAGCAGTCCTATTTGTGATGCTGGGAGCGAATGTAGTCAGGCCTTACGGCCACCTGGCTTAGGAGACTGCTGTTTTGGTAAAGATGCCATGTATAAGCCTGTCCTTGTTTTTAATGAAGATATCTGTATTCAGAAGAATATATGTGGATGAACTCAATGGTCAGATAAATCAGCAGAAAAATCTCATGTAATGTGTCCATGAATCCTGTTGCTCTAGATATTTGAATATTATGAACCTACTGCTTATGATTCACTTGCACAGCTGCGCGCTGAATAATGAATACGTACACGGCTAAGTCGTGTTTGTGGTTCAGGGGAAAAGGGAAATCTAGTTTTGATTATGCTGGGTGTTTATCTGCAGATTTTGGGAATTAATGTGGCTGAGCGTAATGTAATAGAAAAGGTACAGTTAAACTGTTGAACACAACTTTCTTGAACTATATAGAAAACCAGAAGTGGAAAGTTCAGGTCCAGAAAGTACAAATACAGACCAATGCTTTGTTTCAACCAACCAGTTGAGCATAAAGAATTGAAGTGACACAATACTCAACTGCTTGGTAGAAACAAAACCTTGTTCTGGATTTGTACTTTCTGGGCCTGAACTTAATACCTCTGTAGAAAACAAATGTTGGTGACAGTTTGATGGCTTTCTGGCTCAAAGGCTGATGTTGTCAAGGGGGCTCCAGGGTTGTGGGAACATATTTGGCTCCCACTCTGAGTAGGAGTCTGCAAACTTATTTGTAGGTTTCCTCTCATACTTTGGGTTCCCAAGACATGCTGTTCAGATGAATTGATGGCTATTTAATTGTCCGTAGTGTGTGCTTGTCTGTAAGTTTACTGTGACAGATGGGTGTCGTGCGGTAATTGGATGGGGATGGATCAAGCAGATTTATTTGCTGCTGTCGGTAGGTGTATAAGGTTTCTCTTCCTCAATCATTTCCTCATGCCTGATGTGTTTTGGTGGGTCCCATGGCATCAAAACAGGGTTAATGCCTTATGAAGAGGCGAAACTTCGTGGCTGTGATACGGGAAGCCTGGGGAAATACCTCAGGCTGTCTTCAGCGTGGCTATTAGAGTAAACGACAGTACATTTTCTTCTAAATAAAAAAAAATTATTAGATTTGTCTGGAATGTAATAGCATTGTTAGTCAATTGCAGGAGAATCTTGCTTGAAGGGCGTATGCTTTCACATTTTTTCCCTGAGCTGGTTATCCGTCTGGTTGACTAATTGGCCAACAATTCTGAAATTACTTGTCTTAATGTTGTTAAACGCAGACCCCAGCTACGATTGGTCGTCTTGTCGCTATATAGACAGTTGACTTGATTTCAGCTCTGTGTGATATATAGATCTTGGGGAGGAGTAAAGGTTAGATCCTAGCGCCAACGTTCATTTTCATCAGGTATGGCTAAAAAGTTCAAAATGTCATTCCCCCGGAACTTTGCAACAACTGAAGGAACGTCATTTCCTTTCAGGGGAGGGAATGACCTCAGGACAGACAATGATAAAATCGATGAGACTGGTTGTGACATTGCTGTTTTCCCTGCAACCTATAGGCTCTATGTACCTCCAAAGGCCCAGCTTTGGACTGAGAGTTCCCTCAGCCCTTTGCGGTGGTGCCGGCAGGTTTTGGATGCCCCTGGACCTGAGGTGGAGGCTGCCAAGCGCTCCCTGTGCCATAGGCTGGAGCAAGGTATGCAGTGCCGTCAGCACACGCTTACGTCAGGAAACGTCTCTGCCCTCTGGCACACGCCTACAAGTACCATACCTCCCTGCCACGCCTGCCTCGTCTCCCCACACACACCTAGAAACTCCAGCGCTCTGCACAAACATCTGCCATATATCACCACTCCCTTTTCCCTTGATCTGATATGTTGTGAAATTGATTTTGATGCCTCGGCGGATCCCGACGCATTTTAAGGGACCTTTTCGTTATTATGTAAAACAAGTCGTTTGCATTCTTTCAGACGCTACCAATTACATGCATAGTCTGATCAGTCTCACACCTCTGCATTAACCCAGAGCCAGTAAACGAGGTGAGATCACACGCCTGGCGTTTTCATATCAAGGTATTTAAGCCTCGGCGAAGCGTTGCACCGGCGGGGATTCGGCTGTGAAATGGCGTTTGTGGGCAAAATGAATGGCTAGCATTCTTTTTGCTATGGTAAACCAAGAGGATGTTCTGGAGAGCAAGGAGATTGTAATTGTGGTGCGGTAAAGCCCAAAGCAGAGAGGGCCGTAGAGGATTACTGTAAAAGTCGCCCAACGTACTCCGGTCTCTGCTGGAGAGCTACACAAGACAAACAAGCACAATCCGTCCTCTGGCCTGTTCCCGGCGTAACACCCTCCTGGGTCGCGTGTGCCCTTGTTCTAATATACACTTTGACCCCTGTGCTCAGTTTTAGCATTAAGACACAGATGCACGCAAATTTGTGCTGAGATCTTAACCTTACAAGGATGCACTTCGTGCATTAAGAGTACGGAGAGAGTAGGTTAAGTATTTATATCTGTCTGGACTCTGTAGCCTGGATCTGGGTAGTGATGATGCACTGATCTGTGTTCATCTAGGGAGGCTAAGCAGTAAACCAGGCCAGGACCTGCATTAAGGTCTAGTTTAAGGATTTGCTGATTTGCTGATAGCCTCTGTTCCCTCTGAGGAGACTTACGAGTGCAGAGTTCTACTGATGTGCCTGTTTCTGACACACATCTGAGTGGCACGTTCTGTGCAACGTGTGATTGCATTGGTCTGAAATAGGACTGGGCGATATCTCAAACAATATACCAGCTTATCGTCATATAAAATTTAAACGATAAGAAAATGAGAAACTTCAATAAATGGTGGAACATTCAGAATGCAAGAACTGCAGTCACAGACTCCAACAATGTCAAACCCGACCTGGACCAAGACACAAGGCAGTCAGAGAAAACGCCCAGCAGCAAACCATACTGTTGACATTTTCTAGCGTTACTCTTAAGCAGAAATGTTTATTTTTGTAAGATATATTTCTCAAAATTTAAGTTTTCAGATATAGATTATTCAATTTCTCATGGATTTGCTCAAAGCAAATAGTAAGGGATTTATAAACCGAAATGGAGCCTTGAAATAAAGAAATAATATTCTGATAATTATCAATATTGATCGAAACAAAATGTCATTTTACAATATTCGAATCTCCCAGCCCTGTTCATGAACTATTTTAACCAACCGTGCTAGAGTTTCACCAAGACATCATGATGGGGTCAAAGGTGAGTAGGACACAGTAAAGCTGTAATCTGATGATGAGCTGTTAAATCACTTTACTCTGTAACACCTGTGCTTTGCCGGGCTTCAGATTTCTGTAGTGTTATCCCCATATTAGTGTTCGTGGACAGGGGACAAATTAGAGCAAGTGTCTCATTTTTATCACAGCAATTATCCTCCGCAATCTCACTGCAGACTACAACCGTTTCTGCTGCTGCTGTATCAGCACAATGTCACAAAATTCAAAGTTCTCTGAATGCTGGCCTACAGGCAAATAACTGTCGTTTGTGCTTTTTGCTGTTTTAATTCTGGTTACCTGTAACTCCCCATTATAGGCTAAACGCACATATTTTCTGCATGGCTCCTTATCTCCATTTAATATGTTTGTCAGGTCTGAAATTTCAGTCTATGTGTGTCTTTAGCCTCTGTTTGTATCCATCATATAAATGGCTTAAATATACTTCTTGATTTATGAACAGTGTAAAATGTGAAATTTCAAGCTTGACTTGTGGGATTGGTTAGACCTCAAATGTGTGTGTTTTTTTTTTGTTTTTTTTTTAATGAGCGCAGACCTTGTATTTGCTCTGAAGGGACTTAATAGTGTCTGTTCTTCAGGGTAGGTAATAAATTTGGCCTTGTGTTTAAACGTCAGGAGCCGGTTGTTTCTGTGGCAGACTGTAAACACTTGCTTTGTGCAGCAGCACTGAGGCTAATCGTTTGAGGTGGGTCAGAGGCTTCCTCCGATGGCTCAGAATAACCTTTTTGTTCCGGAAGGTGGCAGGATCAAAACAACTCTTTGCACATTTGCAGTAGAAGATCACAGCAGAACAGGGGGTGTTCAGTGTGGGAACAATTGTAGTGCCAAAGACTGAAGGGCAGCACCGTGTTTTTTTTTTTTTTTTTTTTTTATTGTTTGGGTGCTGTGCCTGCCGCGCTGGGTGGGAATAGGCCCGAGCCAAGCATGCCACGGGGGGCGGGGGGGTGGGGGGTGGAAATCAGGACAGCGTGGCATTTTGGCTGCCAAGCAATAGTATTTCAGTTGTCTTATCTGAAATCGAAAGGCTGTCACACACTTAAAGAAAACAAACTGATTCTAAGGCCGATCGTGCTTCAGGGAGGTAATCGGGTATGCTCCGGGGGCCAGAGGTGCTGCTTAAGACGGTGCTGTTGTGGTGGCACATTTCTATTGAGCTGGCTCCTGTAACGTCAGTGTCTCCCGAGCCCCCTCCTGTGGGGACTGGGCTGATTTTCTGCTCCCCCTGCAGTGTGTCAGAGGGGCGTGGAAGTCCGTCACTTGCTCCTGACCGCTCCCTCGGCTCCAGCAGCTGAAAAGCGGGCTGCCTTTTAGTGGGTCAGGCCCACACCACCCTCCTTTCTCTCCGCCTGGTCTAACTGGCTCTTCTGTCCCCCAGCCCAGCGGTGGAAAGGCATCTTTTCCAGCTCTGTATCTCAATCCCCTCCCTACACCCCCGTGGTTGGAGTGACCCCGCTCAGCGGCTCGCCCTGGGCCTGTAACAGACCAGCTCTCACCGAGCGCCCAGGTAACCCCCCCTGCCCTGCGCCGTCTCATCAAGCTGATGACGCGCGTCACTGCTCTCTCCTCAGACGTCCTCTGTCATTTTGCCACAGAACAGCAGTGCGCCCCACTTGCTGATTGCTGAAATACAGCACAGTTTTACAATTCAGTGATGTTGAATATTCCATTTGTGGTTTCAGGTGGAGTTTATTGTTGTCATATGACTTTAATATAACCTATGGACAGGACTGTCCATGAGGGGGGAGACAGGGGAAGACATTCAGGGGCCCTGACACTAGGGGGCGCCCATGAGTGTATGGGCACGGATAATAGTAGTTTTGGTTGGAGGGGGGCATTCAGTAGAAGAATTCAGGGATCCAGCCTATGGATTAATCTGAGCCGTTTTTATAGACGTAAAGAGTATTAAGATTGTTATGATATAACCTGTATATTGTATAAAGACTGTATGACATTAACATGCCAGTTATTTTTCAGAATTTTGGAACAAGTATGACTAATTTCCATTTGTAATGAAACTGAGGGAAATGAGACATCTGTGAAATGCCGTTTAGCTCTGAATAGGTCGCTTTGTCCTTCCCTAGCAAAGGCTTTGGGTAATTACATTTTTTTCTTAAAGATGCTTTTTTAATTAGCTGTAGTTATGAAAAATCATTTCTGCGGCTGATTTCATTCTAAATATTTGGCATATAGTATTGCGAATGTCATTTATTTTATGACGATATCCATAATATTCCAGTGGGTTATCACTTTGTGTGTGATGTCACTCTGGTTGTGCTTCCATTGGTTGGGAACAGGAGGGGAGTGGTTTGGCCATCTCCCGTTTGCAAGGCTGCAAAGACTAAATTTAAATTATAGAATCATGATTCTCATTCTATTTGTGTATTGTCTCCCGATAGCTTCAGTTGTGCCTGGTATGTCATGATTAAATCGTGCCTTAATTGTTAGTGTTAAATTGTAGTAGTTAAAATGTAATTTTTTTTTTTTACATTGAAGTGTAATTGTTGTAACAAAAAAGGTTGTGGCGGAAACCCAGAGAAACATGCTTACTCCGGGGGGGGGGGGGGGGGGGGGGGGGGGGGGGGGGGGGGGGGGGGGGGGGGGGGGGGGGGGGGGGGGGGGGG
>JAODLD010000001.1:42698182-42729864 GCA_026781065.1 Mormyrops boulengeri
TTTTTTACTCCCCCGCCCCCCCCCCCCACCCCTTTTGTCTAGCTGCATTCTCTCCATCCAGCCATCCTCCGCTCCCCCCAATTCAGACACCCAATGGGAAGGACTGCTCCGGTCTAGCTGAGAGATCTCCCACATTCCTCTTTCATTCAGCCAATCACAGTAAGCTTCACTGACATAACAGTCTTACTGCAAACACGCCGTCATCCATTATGGCCTCTCTGTGACTTGCTGCAATGCTCCAGATCAGTTTTCAATGTATACCAAAAAGAGGCCATATAGTGGACAGTATACATAAATGAAACAGATTTTTTGTGTGGCTTGTTAAAAATGTTTCTTTATAAAAATTTCTTGTTATGAATTTTTGTTTGTAGGCATTAAATTCCCCTCTCTACCCACCATAACTTTGATTCCGAAGGTTATGGCGGCAGGCATCCTCCTCTCAGTCCGGAATCTTCCATGGAGAGCGAGATCAGTGCCTCGGAACTGGAGGATGATTCCATCTCCATGAGCTACAAGCTGCAGGACCTCACCGATGTTCAGATAATGGCACGGTTACAAGAAGAGAGTAGGTGTTCTTTGAGGTCACCATGATGTTCATTGGAGATGGGGGGGTGATGATGCCTGCAAGGTGAAACAGGACAAGTTATAGAGAGATGCTGCTTCAGGACTTACCATAAGGCAAGGGTAGGCAGCTGCCAGTGCACCAGAAAAAATAAGGCCCCATGAAGGCAGAATTCATAGAAGTTACATTGATATATATGGATATAAGATAATATGCTGATTTAATTTATAGCAACAAATTTGTTGCTTGCATTTTTAGCGACAGTTTTCAGGATAGACTATGTTGCCCCCCCGTCCCAGCATAAATGGACCATTCCTACATGCTACCCACCTTTTTTTCCCCACAAAGGAGTCTAGAGCAACGGTTGCATGACTTAAGATATTTTTAAAGTCAGCGGTTATGTCGTGAGAGTCGAGTCGACTTATCGTTGATGACATCATTTAATGCTTTGCAAAAAGCCACAATTTGTATTCACACAACTGACATCTGACCACTCATACATCTGTCTTTCACGTGGAACAGAAACGGGTAGAAACAAGAACAGGTTGCAACTCGGCAGCAACAACTTATGCAGTAATAAAGTGCAAAAGACACAAGATTGAAATGTCGGTATAACACTTGGAGAGGAAAACAATACTCACGCAAGATCCACTCTTCCCTGTTGTAAGGTGTTTTCCCACCAAAGTTCAGGAATCTGGTTCCTACTTCCTGGCTGTCTCGACCAGGAACTTTTAAAGCTCCTGGCCACTTGATTTGTCGCTTTCTCACTGTACAACAGGAACTGGGTCCTTCATACTAAATAAGCATGGGAGATGCAAAAAGCTCGTACCTAAAACTTCACACATAATTTCATAGGAAACTACACCACCACGCCAAAACAACGGCGGATCCAGAAGTCGTTTTATTAGTTATTTCTTAGTTACTTTTATTCATATTTTATATGACCCACGACATGTTTATAATTCTTTATTAAATCTGGCTAGTCACCTAGTCAGTGCAAGCCCTAGTCTAGAGCCACCGTCACAAAGTAGCTAAGAGGAGAAGAAAACGGCACAAATATACAAGGCTAACAATACATCTCCTGTGTCTTTGATGCTATCTAGCTAAAGTACTAGACAAATTGTGAACAGACGTGGAGAAAACAAATGAACATAACCTTAGCCTCAGGGGTATAGTAAGGTATGGGCTATCCCAGGCTACAGCATAAGGCCACAAAAAAAAGAGGGAACGGGCACGCCTTTTTAAATTGGCTTCGTTGACCCACCAGTATGATACCCCCCTTCCCCCAATCAGCAAATTTTACCGATGGCACTCCCGTCCCCACTCTGATCACTAATTTTTACCACTGGCACCCCATGCGTTGATGAGCATATTATTGATTTTGCATCGTTCCAAAAAATGGACTCAAAGCGGCCCCTCTACCCATGTCAGTGCAGGACCCCCAGAGAAGTTAGTCCGCCCCTGTGCTGTTTCAGTGTTGCTCCTGTCTGTTAAACAGATGTGGTTTTTCTTGTGTGTGTAAGGTGGGGTAGTAGAGGGGGGGGTATGATAGTATTACTGCCATGTGCACTGCACTACGGCAGTCAAATAATTGAAGCAGAGAATTAAATGCAGACTTTCTAGTCTCAATTAGCCCGGAGTTCCTGAGCAGATGTGTTTATCAGTAATCACTTCCTGTCTCTGGCTGGGTATTTGTACTGAGGGAAGTTGGATAAACATCTTGTTCAAGTGAGCAGCTGCAGTGATTTGGACCGATAGGAATTAGCTTAGTGTGTTTCTTTGACCAGCCTGTTATCACTGATAGCCATCACTGTGTGTGTGTATGCACACTGTGCGCCGCCCTGCAGGCCTCCGCCAGGACTACGCCTCCACCTCGGCCTCTGCCACCCGCCGCAGCTCCAGCTTCTCCCTCCACGCCGGCCGCCGCCCCCCCTGCGAGGAGCCCGACCCGCAGGACGAGGAGGACGAGTATGATGAGCTGCCACCCCCGCAGCCACGGCTGGCTCGCGCCCGCCCCCTGCAGCGCAGCCTCTCGCACTCCCACAGTTTCACCGGGGCCAGGGACTGCCGCCGCAGCCCGTCGGCCCCCCAGTGCTTGGGGGGTCTCTCCCAGCAGCAGTATTCCAGCAGCCCCCTCAGCAGCTACATGCCGGAGGCTCTGGGTCACAGGAGCAGCTCAGGTAGCTGGGGGGGGGGCCTCCGTGCTTCCCGGGAAGGGGGGGGCTCCTTTCACATATATGCTTATTTTAGTTTATAGTGTACTGGGGAGCCCATAAGGAAGCGCCCAGTTATCTTAGCAGAGCTGTGAGTCTGTAAATGGATAATGGTGCTTTTTATGGAAATACACCAGTATACCAGCTATAGACCAGTGTACCAGCTGTACACCAGTATACCAGCTATAGACCCATATAGCAGTTGTATGCCCGTATACCAGCTGTAGACCAGTGTACCAGTTGTATACCAGTGTACCTGCTGTACTCCAGTATACCAGCTGTGCTCAAGTATGCCAGATACAGACCATTATACCCATTGCTGGTATTAGAATCCCTACCTAACAGAGCCTGGTATTGGTTGCAGGCACATTGTCATGGGTTTGAACCCCCCCGCTCATCCCACCCCCAAAATTTATTTCTGGCTCTGGGCTGGGAAGTCCTGGTGCAATGACAGAGTAATAACCGAAATTCAAACCGAAAGTACAAATTCCCAGTAACAAATAATTACATTGACCACCCATTATTATTTTTATTGTTTTATATAGTTTTCATTTATTTTTTACAACACTGTAAAAAGTTTCATTTATTATGAAATGTAACATGGTACTGCAAAAAATGTCTGTATATCAACATACAAATCCACATTTATTACCTCACTAACTGCTTGGCAGTTAGGTAATGTCGCACTGCAGTGGGCGCTTTCCATTGTTAGGAATATTTTGCTGGAGATTAATTGGGGTTTCTTGGATGAACCTGGAATGAATTATAATTTTTTCTCATAAAAACAATGGAAATAGTGCAAACTCAAATGTTTGGGAGGCTATCTGTGCATTTCCTAGAAAGCAATTAAAACAGGGAAACCGGCATGCGTATTTACCACCGTCATGACAAAATTTACGCAGAGATTTTGTGCAGGACATCAATTATTTTGTTAGGCCCTTGTTACGACAGGAAAATGTCTGTGGATGAACTTCCATACAGCAATGAACACGTGAAACATTAACACACATATTTTTTGTGTGTGTGTGTGTGCATTTGTACTTGTGTCTGTGTCGTTAATGTCTAAATTTTGGGAAAACTAGGCTCTCCTTCCTGGAGTCCAGCTGAACACGAGAGTAAGTTTATGATTTTTTCTCCTTCAAAGAAACAGAACGATTGTGAGCAGCTTGGAACCGATGTGCTTCTTCAGAGTAATTATTTCTGGATAAGTGCCCTGAAGCTTTTATAAATGTCTTATTCTAGTTCTAAAATTCTGAACTATTCTGAAACAATGAGCAGATGTTGATCAGACTATTCTAATAATAGTAATATAGTATATAGTCACCAGGTTCCGAAGGAGATCTATTTCCTAAGTCTGTCTTTAAGTTGGAAAAGTAATAATGCAGTGCATAATAATAATAATAATAATAAGAAGAAGAATACAGTGCACAATACTACTACTAAATAATAATAATAATGCAGTGCATAATACGAATAATACTACTATTAATAATAACACAGTAATAATAAAAGTAACTATATATGCTACTGCACTGTACTCCGGGTTCAAAGGTTGAACCTTTGAAGCCGTGCAATGTTTTCATGAGCATCAGAAGTAGTGCGTGCGTTTGTTATTAGGAACCACTGTATTTAACCCAGTTTTTTATGTAATAGGCTTTATGGCAATCCGTTCATAAGTTAGTCGGACGTTCTTAACCCAGGGATAGCCTATAATAATAACAATAATAATATTTAGTAATATGAAGGCTTGGTAGGTAGGCGCATTTGGCTCCTGCTGCTAGTGCATCTGCAGGTTGTTTAGTTTGCAAAGCACAGAAGCTGTGGCAGCACGTTGCACTTCTCTGTCGGTGTTTGGCTATACACATCTCAGAGGAAAAAACACTGGAAAGAGGAAACAAAAGAACAGTGTTCCCCCTCTGTGAACTTGGTTAGAATGACTTATAAATATGTTCTATTAATTGAAGCGTAGCATCCTGTTTGCTGTGCGTTAGATTGTTCTCTAACATTGAGGCAGATGTGGCTTTTTTTTCCCCATCACTTTCCCCCTTTACCTGATCTGCCAATCAGATTGCATTAATCACAGTAACTGGCACTCGCGCTGCAAGCAGTTACTGTCCTGGTAGGTCGGCAGTTGGTGCTCAAGGTGCTCGCATGCTATGAAATGTGTGATGCGTGTGCACTTGTGGTATTTCTGAAGCCGTGTTACTTTGCAGATAAGCTGAGGAGAAGCATGCCCAACCTGGTGCGGGCTCCCAGCATGCCGAGCGTTCCCGGCCTTCCCAGCATTCCTGGCCTTCCCAGCCCTGTCGGGCAGACCAGCTCCCCGTCCCTCCGCAACAGCCAAAGCTTCGACTCCTCGAACATGCTGGCCAGGATGCAGTCCTCAAGTACGAGCACTAGCCTCACTCCTGCCGTTTCCTAAGCTTTAGCATCTCGCTAGCTGCAGTTCACGTCGAGAGACATCCCGCCTCTGCCGGAAGCTCCGGGAGTCTTCTGCAAATCGACAGCAGCTCCCTGGCAGCCGCGAACGATGCACAATGTGCCAGAAATCTGTTGTTATGCTATTCTACGACAGTAGAATTAGCTGGCAGGAAGTTTTATTGGTGCAACCCTACCGCACATGGGATGGCAAATTTTTCTGCCGGGAGCCCAACATCCTCTCAGCTAGCCAGCACTAAATTGCATTATTCTGACAGTTAAAAAAATGACAAAAAACAAAAAAACGCAACACCCTTCTGGTATTTCCCATTAAAATTTGCGGGGGGGATTGGGCCATCACCATTATACCACCCAAGCCTAGCCAACACCCCCCTTCCAGCTGTCCCCCATCCGCCTTCCTGAAATCAGTATGCATAAAGTGGGATGTCTGTGTTACCATTTACATTTTCGTTCAGGTCTAAATAGGCACATTATTTTAGTCTAAGAAGTTTCATGCAAAAAAAATACAGTTGGTGATTGATCTGTTGCATAGTAGCTTCTTTGAATCGCCAAGACACTGATGTGGTAGAGGGGCTATATCCCCAAAATTATTTTAAGGTCCTTAAACAGAGGAACCCTTTAGACATTTTCTGAAAACTGTTCTGCTTGAATTTCATTCAGTTTAAGGCATTTGAGCCAACTTAATTGATGCCAGTCTAGAGTAGAGTATTCATGTAATTTAGAGACATTTGCATATCGCACATCGCCTTGCCCTGATTTGTGCTGTTCCGAGTGCCCCACCCAGCTGACTGACATCCTGTTTCCCTGCCAAGTCCCCTCCCCAGGTCAGCTCCAGCACCGTGTGCAGAGCGTGGGCAACTTCTCCGCCTTGTCCCGACCACCCACCAAGGCCACCGCCTACGTCAGCCCCACAGTACAGGGCTCTGCTGCCCCCTCCCCCTATACCAGTTTGCACTCAGGCTCTGGCAGTGGCATCCCACTCCCCAACAAACCTAGCGCCTCATCCATTCCGAGTCGCAGCGCCCTCCCGAGGCCAGCATCCATCAACGGGACCAGCGCCATTCCCCGCAGTAAAATAGCTCAGCCTGCACGCAGGTAAGTGAACCAAGCGGAGCAGCAGGGGTGTAGGAACCGGAGGGACAGGAGGGACGTAACCCCTCAGTATTCTTAAAATTTGGACAGTGTGAACTGGTACTTTGCCATCTTGCTCATTTGACTTCCTCTGGCAGCCCCTAGAGGATGGGCTCCCCTTTTGAGTCTGGTTCCTCCCAAGGTTTCTTCCTTCTAGGGAGTTTTTCCTTGCCACTGTTACCTCCGCTTGCTCAATGGGGGGGCTTTGGATGGGGAAGACAATGTAATATAATGTGACACAATGTGATGTCATGACAATGCACTATACGAATTGAATTGAATTGAATATTTGGCTTCATTCATCCCCCAATAAACAGACTGTTGCATTTAAATTATTAAGTTGTGTCCATCAGTAACAAACACTATCCTACATTGTTGGAGAGCAATACGGGTACTGGAACATTTTAAATGTCCATCTACAGTACAGTACGATGTAGGGAGGCATTATCGCCTAATTAAGTAGCTAATTACACTCTGGTGCATCATGAATTATACTTGTAAGGCTTTATTTTCAACATGAGATTTAATTCCTTAATTCCTTAATTCTCTTCCAGTTTACTCACGCCCCCGAAAAGCCTGGCTACACTCAGCGCTCTCCGGGATGGAAGCTGGAGAGACGGGTGCTACTGATGTCAGCCAGACGCTATCGGCAAGCCAGGAGACCCAACGGTGTTTAGGCCCAGCAGGCTGGGCCTGTCTGCTTCGCCTTTGAAGTATTCCTGAAGCAGAACGTACTCTGAGCAGCAGCATGGAAATGCAATTGTGTCGTTTGTGCAAACGGGGAATATGACACCCCACCAAGCGTTTGAACCGAGGTGAAATTTTATGCATTGCAAGGATGCTGTTGTTGCAATATTGATTTTTGAAGTTGTATCCTAGCCAAAAAGTCAAACTACATATTAACATTTAAAACTGTTTACAAAACCATACTTACGGAATCAATTCAATTTTGCAGTTTTTTAAACAATGAAGATTGAAAAGTGAATGTCTGACCTTATCAGAGGACTAAATGAAATATGTAAAATCTTTGTACAGTTGTGGTGCCTATTGTAAAAGTGTTTCGGTTCTAATTTTGTGTTATTTCCTCTGGATCTTTGCTGCACTTTCACTGTTATTTCACTGTAATAGAAAGAACTTGTTTCACTTAAGTTTATTTGATTTGTTTGTTAAATACACAAAGGTAGCAATATAGTTGTACTGTCACTGGTTCTTTTAAATTTAGCTTATCTTGTTCTAATGCATTTGTTGCTCCCTTATGTTTATATAAATATATTTAAAGAAAAGAAAAAAGAAAAAAAAAACTTACTGTACTCTTGCACAGATCTGATAAACCGGTTTCTTTTTCTAAAACAATTTGTTGTTTGGGAATCACTGTATTTTAAAATGGAAATAAAAGGTTTTACATAATGTTTTGTGTTTGTGGATTTGAAGATAATTGATGTGATTATTTGAGTTTTCTTACTGGGTCTCTGTGACACTAAGTCCAGAATAGAAATGTCAAAACATTGACCGAGTAACACAGGTGAAAATCTGAGGTTTATGCACTGCACCACCTGAACGCTGACTGAACATAGTTATTCTAACAACTGATACACAGTGCCTTCTAAAGGTATTAAGACCTGTAGCCAGTTAACTCATTTGACTGAATTTCACATTCTATGCTGAAAATTAGTTCTGTCATATTTTTATATCTGAACACTGAAACTCAGAATAACTTTGTAGTTTTGTTAAAAAAAATATTCTTAGTACAAATTTTGGGGGTAAGTATTGTATTTATTAGCTTTGCGGGCTGTTCAGACACTTTTTCCAGTGCAGAGTATGTAAGCAGTTGTGAGTTCATATCGTTATGCTACTAATTCTGAGTGCCAGTACAGTTATGTGATATTTGTGTAAATAACTCCACATCTAATTGGAGAATTTGATAAACCAAGCAATGATAAAATGAAACTGAAATATAAAATTATCACACAGGTAGTTTATCGAAATGCGAAAAAAAAAAGAAATCTGAATAGAGGGCTGATAATAATAGGAGTTAATGAATTAGACCCTTTGAAAAGAACTTGTTGACCTTGGCAGTGGTGTGGTCTGTCATAATACGATTACAGCGATTGCGGTCAGGGGTGGGCATTCAACCAACAATCCACAGGCGCCAAACGCCAGCTCACTCAACGGCTGCCAATGCCCTCCATGAACCGCGCTCGCTCACATACGACCCTTCAATGTCGTACATTTACCACTGAAGACACTGGAACTTTATTCTCATAAAATAGCCGAAAGGCCAATTTATCAAAAACGTCATTCCCATACCGGGAGTCGAACCCGGGCCGCCTGGGTGAAAACCAGGAATCCTAACCGCTAGACCATATGGGATACTTGTATTCTTCTTTAATTGTATCATATTTAGTCCAATTTCGATTATTATTGTTCTTTGAAAATTTAGCTGCGGGATAAATGAAATAACTAGCTATGTACATAACTAAGTACATTTATATTCAATGGTATATTTATGTATTAGGACAACGTTGATTAAGGTGAATGAAGACCTCAAATCATGAATCAGCAAGTAATACAAAATTTAAGCATTTCCTGTTTTACTTTCCTTGTTTAACTTCGATACTGGCTCCATAAATGGACGTAGAAGCGTTCGTGTTACAAATAATAGCACTGTTGGCTTTGCATCTAATAGAAAATAGCCTAGTTCATAATACAAAAAATCTCCATCGCATAATTTACTGAAATGCGTTTGACGTTTAAACATAAAACGATTGTGCGTTGAGTTATTAAAGGCTAATACATGTGATTCATTAAGAAATATAATTAATTAATACAAGTATTGAATTCCTGTCAATACTACAAAAACGTTCAGTCTTTTCAATCAATCATATTGTATTGCAGCATCTTGTAGGACGTAAGTTATGTTTAAATTTATTTTAGTTCAAAATGTAATTTCACTCGTCCGGTTCACCTGCTTCTTGTCCCAGGTTTCACTAACGCTACAAACGCGCTCAGAGCTTGATATCCCAACCAGCCATCAGGTGTCGCTCTTCCGCTATTGACGACCGCTTCGAAGTGAAATTTGAATAGGCCTACTTAACTTGCATGACAAAACCACAACTTATAATAAAATCACGTTATGAATTATGAGTGTTATAATGTTACATGTGAACTTTAAGAATCCCATTTCTGTAATGCTTGTCGCTTGAGGCCACAGACATGGTTTTTTATGAACCTAGACTTAAATTCACCAAATTAGCAATTGAAGCCTGTCGAAAGTTCCAAGCTATAATTATCACCGAGGATGCATTTTTTTGTTCTATGCAGAAGTATAATGGGTGGGACAGGAGAGTCGTTAATGTGTTTTTAATGCAAATTAATTTGAACATCGACATGCTAAACCTCCAGACTAGTAATAAGAATAACAGCTCTTTGAAGAGAGTCGTATCTGCTCTGCTCCTTTGATTGTCCGTTTTTTTCTTAGGGGGTGGGGGCTACTAGGTTTATCTGCGATATAATCACTAGGATAATCATAGGGTAAGATCTGGCTTTGATTCACAGATAGACATCACACCTATATAATTTTACTTTGCATGAGTGGACTTGGTTAATTACTCATACTGCCAGACTTAATGCCGATGACCTGCATCGTAAACATTATACAAGGTGATGCCATGTCCCTCTGCCCTGTCAGTGAATGAACTACTTTGATGTTACCCTCTGTATGAAATGGGTCATGTGAATGAAGTTGCCTTACCTTGAATGTAACTCATGCAACATTTAATAGGCCTATTAGGAAACATCTTCTTGCCACAAATCTCGTTCATTCTGCCTTTAAGGAAGCCAGTGAGACAGTGTTTACCTCTTGTGACTGGCTGGTTCTCACTGTTCATGTAAAGGGGAGTGGATTTAGGGCAGGCAGTGAAGTTTGGGCACAACAATCAAAAGAGCAGATGGAAAGAATCGGATGATTTGCAAATGTAACATCACTACTCCAGACATGTGTGGGGCTGGGCCAGGGTGATGGGGCTTTATTCCTGAAGACTGTTCGAAGCAGCACAGGGTAAAAAGGAGGTTAACACCCTTGAATTGCAGGATATACATTTGCCCATGAAGGAGCAGTGTTAAGAACAAATTGGTTATGGTAAACATGATTCGTACATTTACAATACCTAAACAAGGTCCTTTAAAATCTGATCAGTCTGCTTTGTTGTCGTATATTTTATTGTTGACAGGTGGTGACAACAATGTTCAAGATGTACTTAACCTTGAGCAGAAAACATTGTCCTGAAGCAGGTGGTGTGACTGGATCAATTGGACACTTTACCACTGTTTTTTAATTTTTAACAAGGCAGTCTTTTGTTGATTAATCTCTATGGTAACATTTCATGTATGAGCTGTCAGGGGTGCTCTTCACACAGTGCCAAGGTGGTGAGTAGTCTGCTTTACCAGAACAAAATATTGGTATAAATTAATGGAAAATATGTATCTTTGCTGGTACAATTCAGATTTATTCCACACATAATTGTGAAATTACAAATAACCTAATGCATGGTACCTTGCTTTTTGATTTTAGCCAAACCATCTAAAGTAGAAGGAAATTTTGTGGGAAATACACCAAAATGCCAAATAGAGCTCAAGAGGTAAGATATTGGAATGAACTGTCAGAAAATGTGTGAAGATGGAAAACCATGGAATATGTGTAATTTATATACATGACATGCTTATATAGACACACATATAGCCACGACTTCTACTGGCAGTTTCAGGATCTTGAAACTGCACTTTCTTCTTTTTGTTACAGGATGCAGTGATCAATCTAAAGTCTGTCCGGGATCTTTCCAAACACCTGGGATTTGAGTGGACCATCCTGGCATACGAGTTGGGCTTTACGAGACCTGAAGTCAGACAGTTCCACATAACTGCAGCAGAGAAGAAAGCCCAAGCCAAGAAGATGCTGGAGTGCTGGTGAGCTTAGTGCTCTATACAATGCAGCACAATAGTAAACGCACTATATCTCCTGTAAATGTTTTTGATATTGGTATGGAACTTTGGTGATCTGTACTTCAGACAGTATTCGGATTTGATGTAATTAGTAGAAAAACACTGAAAAGTAATTGACTAATTACATTTTAAGGTGCGGCCCCTGCCACCTTGTGGTATATTCGTGTAGCTGCGACACCCGTACAACAACAATGAACCTTTGGATTAGGCTGCTAAACTAAAGATCTAGATCAGCTCACAGAAAATGAGTAATATATGAGTAATGAACCTGGCTACTTGGATTATAATGAGGACTATTTAAGGACTGAATTGTTTGCAAAACAATGCTTGTTTAGATATTTTTTGTTTCATTAAAACTTTGAGATGTAAGCATTTCAGGGATACAACCATCAGTTCCATCTCCAGACTTTGAATAGCCAGCTAATCGTTAAACCACATCGATATATTGATATGATATTTGCCATGGAAATTCTTTGAAATGATTTTGTTGCAATCAGGAGAACGATGGTAGAACACGGCGGCACAGAGTAGATATGAAGTTGAAGAGTACATTTTTATTATTCTTCATCTCATCAATTTAGGTATGAAAGAACATGGGACAAGCTAAACAAGACCAAGATCCTGCAGGATGCTCTTGAACACGCAGGCCGCAAGGACCTTGCTGACCGCCTGAGATGTCTGCACTGGGGCCATCAGAAGCTGAGCAGGAGGGTGGAGCTGCCCTCAGCTTTTCCCTTCCTGATCACCGTCCACAGAACCATAGACAACCACCAGGCTCTCCTCCGAATCAACGACCTCAATCGAAGATACACTTAGCTATTCCTATGCCAAAATACCACCATTTCTTTTTCGCAAAGCGGTCAATTTCAAATAATCTATTTTTCAAAAAAACAGTTCACTATTCTCATAACATCACACTTTATGATATATATGACTAAATTAACCTAAGGTTAGCTACTATAGAGTGATCGTATTTATCTCTTTCGTACTAATCGTAAGGTTAGGGTTATGGTCAAAACACCATAAAACACACTATTGTTACCAAACAGCATTAATCAATCAAAAATATTTAATTTCATGAGAAAAACTTTTTGTTTGATTTTATTTTCAAAACCAAAAGTAATGCAATATTTTAGAAACAAAATAATAAATTAAAAATACTATACTTATTCAAATGTGCTTCTGATGAAAACGACTGTCTCTTTGCACCTGGTGTATAAATCAATGTTTTTGCAAAGTTAAATAAATAATAAACATAAGACAATATTAAGAGTAATGTAAGCAAGGACAGCAGAATAGGCACTGTGTCAACAACAAAACCGCGATGCATCCAGATTCAGAGACTGTAGCATGTGGCAAAGGATGGATGACAGCAAGAAACAGTATATATCTGCACATAAGGCATGCTATCATTTTATGTATAATACTAACAGTAGCCATCATATATGTGAAGCTAAATAGTGACGCTTTATAAATTGTATGCCTTGTAAAGTAACATCTATCGGTAGTTGCATGGTCATTTAATATTAATCAATTAATTAATCAATTAATTAATTAATAAATTACTTAATTAATTGATTCGTTCATATCTAAGTTTTTCAGTGGTCAGTAAAGAAATGAACATTGATCGGGTCCCGCGTTTTCTTAAAGAGTTCAAAAAATTGTTCTCTTGAAATGATTACAGATTCAGTGCATATAAATGACTTCAAGCATTCAAGCAAAACACATCTTTGTAAACTTTAAGGTTACAGTTTGATACAGAATTTCTTTATGTATTTTATAACACGTTTAACTAAGAAGTTTATACAACTTGGCAATTTATTTTTCATTTAAAAATCTGTCTATTCCATAGTTATGCTCCTTCTTTTAACAAATTCTAAATTAAATATTGTTACATAAAAATTCATCAACCCGTAAAATTACTCAGTTATGAGTATAGTTGAGCTCGTCTGAAAATAATAGTACATTGAAGTTGAAATTGGGGGAGGGAGTAATTTTAGGCAAAATCAATTAAATTGCTAAGAAATTACAAAGAAAAAGAGGCATTTGCAGGCTCAGCATGATCTTGCGGACTGTATAGCATTAACAAATCCAGTCATGGCCATCCATGTTCATCCTGGGATTTACACTGGAGGGCATATTTTCACAGTAGGCTGCATTGATATCAGACAAATTTGATTTTTGTTTGTTAAGTTGGCGCGTGGATGTTTTTAATGCAATGCACAAAGGGTTATAATATAACATAAAAAGCAAGACACTTGTTCTGATCACACTGTGACTTCATAATGATATCCTAATCATATCCTAATCATATTTTGTGAGAAGTGACAAGATTATTTGCAAATCACATGCTATCAACAAGTAAAATCATACTGGACGTATTTGCACTTCATGTGTATTTCATTTATTCGGCGGCTTAATATTCTCTGAAACTGAAACGTCGTGTAAATCGGTGTGACTGTAGGATCCTAAGTTTTACTTGTAGTTTACAGGGATAATTGTGACACCTGCTGGTCGTGAGATAGAAATGCATACATTGTAGCTAACAAAGGGCAATCTAAAAAGACTGATCAGATCCATAATGTGCTTGTTGTAGAGTTTAATATGAAATGGTTCCGCTTGTCTTTGAAATTAACCGTAATTTGGATTTAAACACAAGACAAAACCTGTGAAAATTCACGCTGTGATAAAATATTCCTTATTTGTTAGAATTATCGCACTGTCTGTGTTACCATCTGAGTTGCACACCGCAGTAATTCAAAATCTTCTGTACGAATTAGCCTTTTTCGGTGTAGATGGTTTTGCTACGGAAACACGATACAGATACATAAGCCAAGGAACTGCGTGAGAATTTCTGTCGAAGGTAACAGAAAATAAGCTCAAGGTTTACGCAACTGCATATCAATTAGAACTGATAAATTACAACATATGACAGGTGAACAAAGGACAGATTTGATTTCCCACTATGTGATGAAACAAGCATGCTTGTAATAATACAAAACTGCTATTTCCACTGAAGAATATTTCAGAATCATTACCGTAATCATAATTATAGCATTCAATAAACACACATATATAGCAATATGAATAATTTTCATTTGGCGTGATTTATAAACGGCAGCGGGTAAGATATGTATAATACATAGAGGTGACTGTTAAATCTGAAATGCTGCGACGCGCGTGCACGGTGCTCCCTTTAAGGAGAAAAGGCTGCGCAAACTCACTAATGCAGCTCCGCCGGCTGCCATCTTGGCGATCGGAGTCAAACGCCTGTGCAGTTCAGCAAAAAAATAAATAAATGCAAAGACGCCAATGAATTAGTGCAATCGATACAACAGAAAATAAAGTGAAAGTGGGAAGCGTCGGGTCTGATCCCTGCTACGGTGGTAGCGCTGCAGTGTCATGCCGTCAAACCATTTGCCTCCTAAGGAGAGTAACCTTTTTAAGCGTATTCTGGTAAGTTAGAAATGCAGGAGTGAAGTAGTCAGAAAAAAAACTCGTAAAATATCCAGCTGAGATGATCTGCTTATTTTACACCTTAGGGGGATCGCATGCATCCTCTTTAGGAGACTCTTTTGCGCTTATTTTCCAAAGGATCCGCGTCTTGGATTTTGTTTCTTTGCGTGTTTTAGTCTGAAGTTTGTATCCATAGTTGAGGGTGTTAGGGGCTGTCAGGAGTTGTGTGCAGCACAAAGGCTTGGACGCACACACGGTCGGGCCAGTTTTTTCTGGCAATTAAGACGTATAGCTAGATAGAAACTTTATTAACGTAGTTCTGGATTATTGCCAGTGCGCTATGTTAACGTGTGCGGTGCGCTGGTGTCGGGGGGGGGTGAGGTTTCAGCGCTAACTGCGCTATTTAACACTTCGGATGTTGATGTTGAAGTGCTCTTTTGTAATCCCGTCGCTGATTTTGTTGCATTGTACAGCAACGACCAGTAAACTTTGTTGTGAGTGTTTGCCCGCATCGGCAACGTTTGTTGCGTGCTTGCGCCTTACTGTGTATGTTACCGTGATATTGTCCTGCCTTTTCTGTGCTATTATTAACAGTGGTTTCGGGGGAGGGGGGTGTAATGCATCAGTAGCGTAAAGAAAGTGTGTGTTTTGTTTTTTCTACACTTAAGGGTTTTTTTTTGCTGCACCTTGGGGAGGGGGGGACGCGATCGGAGTGTAACGCGGGCCTCCCACGGAGGTTTCCCCGCTAATCCCGAAAGGCGGTGACGGGAGACCTCCTCACAAAGTCATCCCAAGTGTCCTGCACCATTGAAGTCCTGTTTTTACGTCTCCTTCAATATCGAACGTTAAACCGCTGCCCACATCTCCGATCTTGTCCTTCACATGGATTAACGTTTTTTGTTGTTGTTGTTTTTGTTTGTTTGTTTGTTTAAGGGGGGGGGGGGATTTTGTTTAATCTCCTAATGACTTTCAGACGCTTTTTGTTTTTTTTGCGCCCCCTTTAGAAATGTTACGAACAGAAACAATACAAGAATGGCCTAAAGTTCTGCAAGATGATCCTGACCAACCCAAAATTTGCAGAACATGGAGGTACGTCCATTACTAAGAACTGGGATTATTATTAGGGATTATGAGTGCATCGCGAAATCTGATGAGAAGTGTAACAGCACTTTTTAAAGGAACAAATTAAATATTGAGGTGCATTGGAAAGTGACTGTTTTTTTATATGGAAGTTTACCTTGGCATTAATGTGTCGTCACTGTTACGACAAGAAGCTATTTTTACGTTAGCTGTGTATCATTGGGTGAGCTGCAGTTTTGTTATTAAGTAGGTGTTTCCCAAAGGATCTCTGAATATGGGTCTTTTATTCCTGATTCGTGGTCCCTGGACCCCCTAGACAGTATGTAAAGTCTCATAAACACTGGATAAAATTAGATTTTAAGATCCAGGTGTGGTAAATGTCATGCTGACATACTTAATTACTAGAATGGTTATTCCACACTTGGAAATTGGATTGATGATCAGGAAGTGTTCAGGAGCGTTGTTGGCTTAACAAGTAGTAGTTTTTCAAACTTGTGCTTCTGAAATGCAAAAGAGGTTAAAATAAGTTTATTAATATGGAATATAAGATACCATTTGACCAAATTTTGGGGTGAGAAACATAATTCTCTTAAGGAAATTATCAATTAAGTATTCAAATGTCATACATGTAAAACAGAAAACAGCAAAGCCATGACACTTTCAGTAATACTAATTAAATTGTAAGCTTTATAGAACAGTTGAATTGCTGTGAAAATGTATCACAGATGACTTGTTTTTCAGAGACCTTAGCCATGAAAGGGCTTACGTTGAATTGCCTGGGGAAGAAAGAGGAAGCCTATGAGTTTGTTCGACGGGGTCTGCGAAATGATCTGAAAAGCCACGTTTGTATCCTTTGTCTGTGTTTGTTTTCCTTTCCCACCTTGAGGTTTAGCTAACTGACTATCCTCAGGTCCCTCCGGCTCTTTGGAAATAGCTTTTATCAATGCTTTGTGTCACCAGTGCTATTAATTGTTAGCATTAGGGATGCACCGATTTCGTTTTCGTTTTTTTTTTTTTTTTTTTGCCAATCCCGATTGCTGATTTTTTTTTGGTTTGTTTGTTTGTTTTAAGCCCTGACCCGTGATACCGATTCTGCCCAATTCTGATTTTCTTAGTTTAATAGTAATTAGCAGACTAAACATTTCTTTAACATGTGTTACATGAACTTGGCTTTCTGCAGGCAGAATATTTTAAATAACCTTTTCAAATAAAAATGGCTCCGAAGGTGTCGAAGTAAATTGGTTGTTCCAAATGTTTTTGGGGTAGTTGGAAGAATCTCCAAACAGCAGACATGTTTCCCATCAGTGTTTTACCCCACCTATCATACAACATTATTGGGGGGGAGGGCAGGTGAGGGGCAGGAGACATGGCTATGGATGGAAACTGATTTGGGACTAGGGACTACCGGAACCAATTCTTCCTCATCAGCCATGTCACCCACTATTTATTTGACAGCGTAGCCGACTCGTCTATAGACCATATGTTGATTACCGAGTGGTAAAAGTATGAGATTTTTAGCGGCCTGATGGTATATAAAATTTGTTTGTTTTTTCACCACAAGTTAGCTAACTGTTTCAAAAAGATCAATTAAGTTTTTAGTTGAAGGTCTAGCTGCTAAATTTAGATTGACTGAGATGGATAATTGATAAAGAAGTAAGATACACAGACAGGCAGCACCGAGATGTTATGCAGGATGAAATTGCTTTATTTCACATTTGTCTCTTTTCGTTGTAGTACAGCTGTGTTGCAGCCTCTGAACACTCAGGCATCATGTTATAGGCACTTGCCGGTTTCTTCTTCTGTTGTTATAATAATAATAGTGTTAAGTAGTGCGCTTGTAACTGGGCGTTCACTGGAAGCTCAGCTTAGACGCATTTATGTTTAGTCAATTCCTTGACAGCACGTATGTTTGTATTGTGCTGTTTGCCTTAATTCTTCTGCTCTGGATAAAAGCATTTGCTAAGTAAATGTAGTGCTGTATCGCGATTCTGATGATACCTCTGAAATGTGTATCATGGTACAATAAAATATCGTCATATCGCGCACCAGTAATTGAAAGAAATAGTTTCATTAGTTGCTAAACTAATTGATCGGCTCATAAAACTGGCCATATTTAGACAGATGGCTGATCAGCCAGTCCTTAGGTGTTCGATCAGTGCATCCTTAGTTTGCATGATAATACCCGGGGCAACTTTTTGAGCAAACAAGTGAGACAAAGGGCAACTCATCTGGATCTGGGTGATCGCCAAAAGTTGCCCACTGCTGATTATAGTTTTTCAAATAGAAATTTGTTGCCCAATAGCAATGGGAAAGTGTCTGAGCAGCACCGGTCAGCAACACTGTCTGGTAACATTGCTCAGAAAGTTGCCCTGTCTATCATCACCCTTACAGTGGTACCCATTTAATACTCGGTATGGAATGTGTGGTTAATCCCATTGCAGGTCTCCTCTCACAGTGCATGGCACTCCTGCCAGCTTGGGAGGGGTGAGTACCCTTTCTCCAAACTATGCCAGCCCTCTGCTTCCTTTAGCCCTATAGGCTTGAATGAGTGATGTATCATGCTTGGAGGAGAGCACTCTTCCGCTTACAGTCTTGTGGGTGCCCAGTGTACAGTCAGCATTGTTGTGGAGCGGTTAGAACGTGAAACCTAGTCGTTTAGCTCAATTGATGAACCATAATTCTTGGAATTTGCCGTTACATCTACCCTACTTTGAGTGGTGTGTCATAGGGGAAGAATATTGATTGAAAAATTCATATCTTAAGATGTATAATTTGGGGTGCATTTCTGGTTTGTCTGTGTAACGGAAAAATGCTGTCTTAGCTGTCTGTTTACTGCAACAGTATCTTTTCACTGTAGTTTTCTGTCCCGGAACCATGTGTGCACGCTTGTGTTCACTCAGTATGAAACCACAGGTTTCCTTAATCGGTTGTCAGGCTGGCACGTCTATGGCCTCCTTCAGAGGTCAGACAAGAAGTACGACGAGGCCATCAAGTGCTACCGCAATGCCTTGAAGCTTGACAAGGACAACCTGCAGATCCTTCGGGACTTGTCTTTGCTGCAAATCCAGATGAGGGACCTCGAAGGATATAGGGTATGTTGCCAGAGCTTGCACTGTTGCATATCTCAAAAGTCTATTCAGTATTGTAGCATTTAAGGTTTTTTGAGTATATAGATAATTGAATGTAATTCGGATACGTTATTCAGCTATGAGAAGCAGATTGATATACTGTTAGGAAAGATAGCAGATCGAGTTTTCAGGTTTTATAAGAACTTTTCCCTTGTTTGACCATTGTTGAAAATTAGAATATTTGAGACCACAGTTTCGGGGAATAGTGAAAATGTGATGTAGTTCTGAGTTATTGGTCACCCGCTGTGAAGCCAGGACTTGCTTTCGAGCTCTGCATGAATGATCTTAGGATTGTGCAAGCAGGAAATAAGGAGGTGTGTTGCTCTCATTCAGGAAACTAGGTATCAACTGCTACAGTTGCGGCCAACGCAGAGAGCTTCCTGGATTGGTTATGCCATTGCCTACCATCTACTGAAGGATTATGACACGGCCTTAAGACTGTTGGAAGAATTCCGCAAAACACAGCAGGTCTGAGCGATTCCCTCAGATGAGCCTTTGGGGGGGGGTGTTTTGAAGCTAATTTGCAATTAATCTGTAATAAAGTGTAGGACAGTTTCAAAGGTGATATATTTGTTTTTTTGTTACTAGCTTCCTTTACGAATGATTGTATTTCTAGCCATGATAAAGGCAAATGCTTGAGTAAAATAGGTCAGCATGGTTATTCGAGTAGAAGCCACTTTGCTTTGTATATCTGCAAGATTCATTCTAATGGTAGAGACTAATATTTCTTATAAAATACTATCGTGGCCTGTGTAAAGCTGGATATGCAAATTTGAGAGAGAATTTTGTGAAGGTTTGGTTTGAGACCTTTCCGGCCAGATACTAAGTGCTGTCAGTTTTTCCCCATTTTATAATGAAAAGGTTAAATTTAAAAATCGTGTTTGCAATCTTTCATAACCTTTTATAAGTGTCTTATAAACTATACCATCTAGAAGGATCTACATAAGCACGCTATTTAACACTTACCCCCCCAGTATAATTTGGTATTTAAATACTTGGGGGAATAAGTTCATTTAAATTCTTGGCCTTTGAGTGATTTCTGAGGTAACATCGCATTGTAATTCCTTCTGTTTCAGGTTCCACCTAATAAAATTGACTATGAGTACAGTGAGTTGCTGCTATACCAGAATACAGTAATGAGGGAGGCGAATTTGTTTGAAGAGTCCTTGAAACATATTGAAACATATGAGAAGCAAATTTGTGATCAGCTTATGGTAGAAGAGATCAAAGGTACGAGCGAGTCTTTTATAACAGGTTTCATGAAAACTCATGTTAAATTCACAATAATTTGGGGGCATACTTCTATATGCGGAATGCAGGACTGATGGATTTTCGTTGTCTTTTGTTTATTTCGATTGCTACCAGAGCTTAGTGTTATGTTACTTCTAATGCAGATATTTGTCAATATGGGCAAGTAAGATTATTAGGAGAATATGCATTCTACGTATTTTAAAGTCTTTCAGGACCTTTCCTGCTAAATGTTCCAAGTAGCTGTATATTTATGATTCTTCAGGTGAGATGCTGCTGAAATTGGGTAAGCTGACGGAGGCTGCGGGAGTCTACAGACATCTGATTGACCGCAACATGGAGAACTGGTCATATTACGCTGGACTGGAGAAGGCTCTGCAGCCACGTGAGTGCGTCCTGTTCCCCTATGATCTCGTCTTCATCTCGAGTCGGACAAGGTTGAAAATATTGGTTGGAAACTGCTGGAAATATCCACATTTTTACAGCAAAGGATGTGTAAATGTATGTTAAAATTGATTGTTCCCTCATCCCTGCATCATATGGATAAGATACAAGCACCTTGCACCTACATTTGATTCAGTTGGTTGTATGAGGTCATGCATTGACCATCTCAATGAGTGACTCATCAAGTTTTGCTAATGAAAATGCACAAGCTTAGGGTTTTATGTGCAGCTTGCTCGGCTGTAGTGTCACGTAGATGATGTGTGCAGCTTTTGTCTGTGACTGAAATATAAATTCTGCCTTAACGAAGACTTTCTCCAAAATCTGCTTTATCAAGGGTTGTCACATTTTACTGTATGAACTGTCTGCACCCTTTCATTTACATGAGTAATAATCTTAGCATTTTCTACTTTCATTTCCTGCAAGTTGCTAACACACATTTCCCTGCTTCCTGAAGGGTACATCGAGCATGTTGCTTTACATCTTAACATTTTTGTGACACGGAATCGTGGTAAACTGAAAGTTAGAATGTCCCTACTCGCTTTCCCCCTCCATTTTACTTATAGGATTTTTTACTTAATTTAACAAACTGTGGGATGCATGTTGGGGGTGTTGGATAGAATTCGCTGTCCATGTTTGATGCAGGCTGCAGCAGAAATGTCTGATTGTAATTACCAGAAATTGAAAATAGAAATCAAAATGGTGCGTTCTCTGTGTAAGGGGCTAGTAGTGCATTTCCTTTCTGAAGCAAAATGTATCATCTACTCATTTAAAAAAAAAAAAAAAATGAACTGGTTGGGAAGATCTCAGGTTTGTTTTCCTCCTGTGGCCAATGACATTTATCTCCCCTGGGTCCAGGCACAATGGAGAAGAGATTACAGATATATGAAGACGTGGGTAGCAGGCATCCAAAGGCCATCTCCTTGAAAAGACTCCCACTCAGTTTCTTGACAGGTCCCATTTTTTCTTTTTCTGCTCCTCTGGATGTTTTCTGGTACTGACCTAACGATCATCAACTTAATTATCATAAATATGTTTTTTCAGGTGAAATATTCAGGGACAGAATTGACAAGTACTTAAGAACAAATTTCAGCAAAGGCTGTCCTCCATTGTTTACCACCTTGAAGTCTCTCTACAGCGATCCAAGAAAGGTAAGAGCTGAAAATTATCGAGAAATACTCTTTTTAGTCCTGTGTTTGTGTGAACATTTGAACACCAACTTGTCTAGTGAAACGACTCCCTTCCACTTAAATCAAATTATCATGTGCCATGATGTGTTGTGCTGGATGTCAGTCTGTCAGTTTACTTTCTGGAAACCAACCTTTGCGTAATTTTGCTTGCTTCCCTGCTGTATTGGCACATGCTAATGTTTAAGTTGATCTACCCTAATGAGTAGCTAGGTAGTTTGAATGCTCACTATTGTTATGAAATCTCCACATTAGATACAGGGACAGCTAATTCCTGCCACGTTGCATTGTTGCACCCCTAGTAAGGGTATGGAGAGCAAAATTTGTGCTCACTTTCATTAGTCATAGTACTTCTATTTTTCTTAAGTGTATTGATGGGTTTAGCTTTTTAATGCATAATTCCATTGATATATTAATTATGTTAAATGACAGGGTTCCCTACTGCAGTGTTCTGGCTAGTAAGTCTCAGGGAGTCCTTCACGCTGTGGGAAGTTAAATGCGAATTTTCTGCTACTTTCATGTTAATTTGTCTGCATTCCTACTGCTGTTAATGTTTGAGTCTGTCTAAAGTGATAAGCGGTTTTGTTTCATTTTGTTTAACAGGTCTCTGTAATACACGAAGTGGTCACTGGGTATGAGACCTCCCTCCGGACGTGTGGCTTGTTCAGTCCAAACGGTACAGTACCGGCACCCCTCCTGTTCCCACATGTTGTCTAGGTGACACATCCAACAGAGCTTCCCAGCCTTGTCATAATCGCTCCACAGCTGCGCCTTGATTGGTGTGGCTGAATGAGAGAGAAAGGAGTGAGTGTCTGTGTCCTGTCTCCCTGCTGAAGAAAGCGCTGAAAGGGAGCCGCCCACTACCCTCCTCTGGGTCCAGTACTTCCTGGCTCAGCACTTCGACAGGATGGACAGGAAGGCCACGGCGCTGGAGTACATCAACGCTGCCATCGAGAGCACCCCCACCCTCATTGAGCTCTTCTACGTCAAGGCCAAAATCTACAAGGTCATTTTAATTGCTGAATCCGCGTGAGGCTTACCGCGGCAGAATACGTTGTTGCACATAATTGTGTTAAGGGCCGGCGAGGTCGCCGTCTTGGCCTTTCACCTGCCACCCTTTGGTCTCTGGTCTCTTTATCTTTTGCAGGGGAGATTGTGGTCAGTTTTTGAACAAACTTGTAATGCACTTCAGCAACTAACCCCAGCTACATATCACTCTAGCTTAAAGCTCCTACAACAGCCCTGATACTTATGAAACACATCCTACTAAAAGTACACAGATTAACAAGCAAATGGATACCAGTTTTGATTCAACAATTGTCCCCTAAACTACTATAAAAAATACTATTAAAGGTAGTACCACTATAAAGAATACTACTGTATATGACTGTATAGTAGTATACGGCAGTATTCTTCATAGTTAAAACTGTGATTTTTAGTAGCTATTAAAAAAAATGGATCACTGCCTTTACTAGACAGATATTCCAGCTGAAAATTTGAATTTAACTGGGTGAACTTAACACTTTTGCTTTTTTTTTGTTAGTTTTGTATTTGGAATTTGTTTGGCGTAACCCTCCAGGAAGCTAAGCAGTAAAGATCTGTGTAGCACACTGAGCTGTGTACATGTGCACCAGCATTCAGATGTGTGTGTGTGTGTGTGTGTGTGTGTCTGTATGTCCATCCTGTCCACCCCCACAGCACGCTGGGAATTTGCGGGAGGCGGCACGGTGGATGGATGAGGCACAGTCCCTGGACACGGCCGACCGCTTCATCAACTCCAAATGTGCCAAGTACATGCTGCGCGCCGGGATGGTGAAGGAAGCCGAGGACATGTGCTCCAAATTCACACGGGTGCGGGCAGGGCAGTGGATGAGGCAGTGGGCGGGGCTGTGGATGAGGCAGTGGGCGGGGCTGTGGATGAGGCAGTGGGCGGGGCTGTGGATGAGGCAGTGGGTGGGGCTCCTCATTCAGTGCCATTCATACGGCAGGTGTGGCACCAGATTTGTGGGCTATGCAGCAGTCATTTCCCATTAAGCAGAGTTTGAGACAAATTTTGTTTTTCCCTTAAAGAATCGTCGCAGCCTTTTTAAACTAACAGGGCAAAATGAGTGATTTTTTTTAATAGTCTGTGTCGATGAAAGTTGCGTGTGTGTTGTGCAGGAGGGGACATCATCCATGGAGAACCTCAATGAGATGCAGTGCATGTGGTTCCAAACGGAATGCGCTGCCGCCTACCGGAAATTAGGAAAATACGGGGATGCCCTAAAAAAGTGTCACGAGATAGAGAGGGTGAGTCCGCCTAGCTAAAGGAGTGTATACATGTATGAATAATGACAGTAGGTCTTCATACTGCCCAGTGCACTAAAGCCACCAGAGTCACCTGAGAAATGTTGGTGGAAATTGTGGGAGCCACATACACATGAGGAGATGTGAACTGGAAAAATGTGTGCAAACCCCACTCTGCATGCTCTTGACAAGGCGGTGACATTGTCTAATTAGTAATTTTGTGTCACTTCATTGTTTTCGAGCGTGCCAACCTCTGGTGACTGACTTCTGTGTTCTCCACAGCACTTTTTCGAGATCACTGATGACCAGTTTGACTTTCACACGTACTGCATGAGAAAGATGACGCTGCGGGCCTATGTGGACCTCCTGAAGCTTGAGGACGTCTTGCGGAGGCATTCCTTCTACTTCAAGGCTGCACGCTGTGCCATAGAGATCTACCTGAAGCTCCACGACAATCCCCTGACCGACGAAAGCAAGCAGCAGGAGGTGAACGCAGGTGAGTGCGCGCGCGGTGGTGTCGAGCCGCACATGGGAGGGGCGGAAGGGCGGTTGAAGTCTGACTGGCTCCCTCCCGGCTTCACATGCACAGAGAACCTGTCCGCCAAGGAGCTGAAGAAGCTACTGAGCAAGCAGAGGAGAGCGCAGAAGAAGGCCAAGCTGGAGGAAGAACGTCGGCATGCCGAGAAGGAGCGCCAGCAGAAGAACCAGAAGAAGAGGAGGGATGAGGATGAGGAGGAGATCAGTGGGCCTAGAGAAGAGCTCCTGCCAGAGAAACTGGAGAAGGTGAGATGCCTCACGTGACTGATCCCTCCATCCTATCGTCCGGGTAGGGAGAGCCAGTGTGTCCCGTCACCATAGCAACCTATCACGTGCCGCATCGGCGGTGTAGATGTGCCAATTTCTACATTTTCTGACTATACTTTTCTTTCTTACAATACAGAATTTTCGGTACTGTCGTGCTGTTACATTCAAATCAAAGTTTAAACTTAAACTTACTCACTTTTTCCTGTTGCTACAGGTTGAAAATCCCTTAGAAGAGGCAATTAAGTTCTTGACACCTCTGAAAAACCTTGTTGCTGACTGTATAGATACACATCTTCTAGCTTTTGAAATCTATCTCAGAAAAGGTATGATGATTTATATATAGTTTGTATGTGTTAGTTTAGTTTGTTTTAGTACTTTTTATGGATTTAAGAGGTATTTTATTAGGATCTTTTCATTGATCTCTGCTTGCTTGTTATGCTGTGAATAACTGAGGTTTACCTGCAGGCAGAAGTCAGAAGATAAAACTTTGAGATTTCTTTCTGCATTGCAGAGTAATTAAGGGTCTCTGTTTCTCCTCCCTCCAGGAAAGTTTCTTCTAATGTTACAGTCTGTAAAGAGAGCCTTCGCTCTTCGGCCGGACCACCCCTGGCTTCATGAATGTTTGATTAGGTTCTCTAAGGCTGGTACGTTTCTTTATTTTCTTCTTTTTTTCTTTTCTTTCCTTGTCTTCTTTTCTGTCTTTCATTCACTCATTCCTTTTTTATATATTTAAACATCTGTTTGGATGACCGCATTCGTATTTTTTGGTTTGATGTAAATTAGTTTGTTTATAAATTTATGATTAGTCCATTGGATGTATCCATTGCTTCTGCCAACAGTTTCTTTGCTGGCATTAAATGGCGTCCCCAATCCCTACCCTTTGTAGTTTCCGATCAAAGCAACCTTAACGAAGTCGTCTATAAGGTCCTGTCTTCAGAAATGATGAAAATCTTTGGCAACCAAAATTACGACACCTTCAATGACGGATTCCTAAAAAACAATTCCAACTCTGTCGAACGCCTCCTTTCAGGTACGCTTCTATAAAGTGTTGTATTGTGTTATTTTTACTTTGGTGTCTTATGCATGATCATATTTAATTGGTCTTAAATTGATGTTGACATAGGTGCAAAGATGATGCATTTCTTGGATAACTCAAGGCAGGAGAAGGCCCTGGCTATAGCTACACGGTTAGACGATGAGCTTTTGGACCGAAATGTCAAGGTAATTTCACTTTCACTTTGTCTGTGTGTTTGTCAAAATAAACAAGACGGCAGATTTAACGAGTCCGAGAACAGATTTGAAGGCCTTTTGTTTCCTGTTTTAGTCTTGCACTAAGGTGCTGGAGACCTTGCTGGACGGGAGCTTTGGATGCTGCCCTTTCCAGGTCGAGGAGTATCGCAAAGCCTGCCACAGACTTTTCCCTCTTGCGACTGCCTTCACGCCCCCAGTCACGGAGGACGACAAGGGCTTTGCCTCGAGAAACAATAGCACCATTAACCACGATATGCTAGCCAATGAGATCTGAGAGCTATGCCTTGCTGATAGCCTTCTGTGGCACAACCAAACTGCTGGAAGCCAATGTTTATGGGTGGCCCTCGTCCCTGAGGGGAAGAAGTCACTGTGGCTGAGCCTTTGTGGGGCTGTGAGGCCTGGGGGGGCGGGGGGAGGGGGGGGACACACACTGCTTCTGTTGATAGTGTTAACTTATTTTTGTTTTGAAAATGCTGCCATACATTCTGTGTCCTAGCGTTGTCAGGGTTAAACGGTAGCTGGGGGCTTCGTGGTGCGTTGTCTGTCGTAACAAATGTGTACCGAAATCTGCCTGGGAATACATTGGTGGAAAACAGAAGTGAAATTCATGAGAAACGGCGCAGCGATATGTTTCCGTGCAGCGGCAAGGATTGCATATTTTCATCTCCACCTTTTTAATGTAAAGGTCTAGTTACAATAGCTCCAATCAGTAGTAACTCACTAGCATGAGACGCTTTGACTCCTTATTCCACAACCCATAGGTGTAGATTTGTGTTTGTCAGCTGAATTTTCTGGAGCCCGGGGCTTAGTCAATTTTATATCTTAGTATAGTTTTCAGGCATGTCCATAGCACCAAGGAAACGATACAAAATATGCCTTACGCATCATGGAAGCAGACTCTGTTCTTTTTAATTGAAAATAAAAGTAAATGTGCTGTTTTGGTCTTGTGCATCTTGCACAGTTTTAAAACTGTCTTTTCCCCAATAATTGACGCATCATATCGCACAGAGTGTTTAATTGCAGAAGCCGGATCCGGAACGTCAGTGTTGTTTTTTGGGGGTTTGTAATTTTTATGAAAAGTGAAATCCAGCATATTTTTGGTACTATTTGAGTAATGTGATTAGATGAGGATTCTTTACTGTTGTTTGCTTTAAGCTCTTTTAGTTTGTTCCAACTGCATTATCATGTAGGAAAGTGAAAGTTGCCATGTCTTCAGTTTGTCAGCCTGGTCCTCAGAGACCCCCAGCCAGTCCATGTTTTTGCTCCCTCATCAAGAATGTGGACTGCTGGGAGGGAGCAAAAATGCAGACCGGCTTGGGGTCCCCAAGGACCGGGTTGAGAAACACTGCTTTAATGGATTAAAAAAAAAAAAATGGAAAAAATCACTCCCGCCCTTAAGTTTGAACTGTCATATGACCTGTCGTGTTGGTTACATTGTCAGATGGTTTAAATTGATTATTTTTCTCTGAGTGCTTCTTTTTTTTTAATGGGTTGTAAGAGAAGTCGCTTGTAAGTTAGCCACCCCTGTCCTGTGTTTTACTTTTTCACTAAATGCATTTGGCGTTCGAGGAAGTGTTTCACTGTAAAATTATGCCAATATCTGTAATGCTGTAATAAATTATTTTCTACGTAGACTGTTTTGGCCTTTGCATCATTTCGAATTACTTTCGTTTGTGTGGTCTATAATAGGTGGTCATTTTAAAACCTTAAACTAAAACTGGGTGCAGTGGTACTTTTCCAGCCCAGATAAAGACTATATGCCTAAGCAGTGAGCACCTGCATGTTTGCTGGGGAAATATGTTTAAAATTATACTACAACTGCATATCTGGTTAAAAAATAAATAAATAAAATAAACCTTTCTCTTATTGTCACTTACCGGCCTTTTATTTGAACCTTTATAAATATTCACCCTTTGTGCATTATAGACTCTGAGGTTAACATTGTTAGAGTGAGGGGCAGATCTGAACCCCCATGTATCCTTCCAGTGTCCCTACCTGGTCAGGGGCTGATTTTGTCCATACCAGTACTGAAACCAAACCTACACCCTTGAGAACTAATGTCGATTCATACCACATAACATTTTCGTCTTGGCAGTAATCACAACAAATCTTTTTAAAAACTTGGGTTTGGGGCCTTTCAGATGATGTTATTCTCTTTTTTTTTTGCCCATTACCAGATTTATGCGCCATTTATTGACCAACTATGTAATGATTCTTTTAGGTGTAAAGGTGTTGACACACAAGGCACCTTTTTGAGCAATGTTGCTAGGCAACTGCCAAGCAAGTGAAACTAAGGGCAACTCATTTGGATCTGGATGATTTTGAAAATTGCCCACTTATTTCCCGTATTCCCGACAAATCCTGTTCAATTCAATGCATTTTTATATACATTTTTTTTATTCACAGCAGAGAGGCTCCAAAACATGTTACATGGCTGTGTAATGATACAATCCTGCATCATTTATACCTAATAATTAAAAAAAATGGAAAATGGAAGACAAAGAAATGAAAGGAAGATCCCCAGATGACAACAGAGGAGAAGAATCAAAAACTGCCAAGTAGGGAGAAAAAAAGACACTATGGGTCCAAGGTCAGCTGGCTGCCCAACCTGTGATCAAGGTCAAAGCCAAAGTCCATCAGTGAGTCAGTTCTCCATGCCGGCCTGTGCAGGCTAGCAGATTGAAGGCTGCCCCCACAATATTACAGTTTGTGAATTGCATCCACGATGTCACCCCTCCATGGGACTGAATCAGGACTCCAGCTCAGATGGTGCCCACCCCAGGCACTATCCGGACATGTGGGAAGGAAAGCAGAGAGCATGGGCGATCAGATCATGCACAGACCCATTAATGGACAACAGATAAAAATGACGTCTACAGCAGTCAAAGTTACTGTGTGTTATGTGTTGAGTTCCCGGCAAGCTAAACTGAAGTAATAGATCTTCCGTTGAGATTTAAGGAGTAAGACCAATTTGTCACCATATAGTGGCTAGAATTTTTTTCAAACTAAGCAGCCAGGTGTAGACAAAACTAAATAAGAGATTCAACTAAGCAAAGACCCTCACAGTCTGAAGGTCAGCATTCTGCATGTAGAGCAGAGTGGCACAAACCAAGCCTTTACTAAAAGGCCTGTGTCTGGTTAATACTTCTGAGATACATACCCCGGATACTTTTAGTGCCTCGTTGCAGACTCTGCAAAGTACGTGGTTCTTTCAGCACGACTGGCAAACATAAATATTAAAGGGGAAATCGACAGAGCAGACAAAGTTGAGACAAAACTCATTCAGAGACGTAGAAGCAGGTCTATCAAAATGATGAAGGTCTGTTTTTTTTCTGGAAGCTCATTAGGCAGGTGTTTAGAAAAACAGAGACACCACCTTCTGAAGGTTACTTCCAGCAAACCTGAGAGCAGCTCTTCTCATGGCCCTCGTTCCCCATCCAATCAGCACCAGGGTACTTGCATTTCAGGTTTTCTAACATCCACTAACATCTTTCACATGTATTGCAATAGCGGAGCCAGAAATCATAGTGTGGGTGGGCTGGCAGAAAATCAGGTGGGCCAGTCCAATTACAACTCACTTGGCGACAAAATCACACTACGGACTCAGCTAGATATTTTTATTAGTTTTTAAATGGCCCGTGGTATTACTGAGACCAAATCAACAGAGAGAAAAATGTATTTGCCTCTCAGCAGCACATTTCCTCCGATTGATCTAAGCACATACACACATGACCTGTCAGACAATCATTCTATCGTACTGTATCACTCACCGTAAACACTGAATTGGTGGGCCCAGGACCACTGGGACCCAATTCCACCACTGTGGTGGACATATTGTTTAGTAGACATTTATTTGAAATTATCTAAACCTTATTTAAAGCCAAAAGGTAAACTGGGCCCAAACTTGTGGCGGCAAAATATGACGATACTGTTAATGTTTCTCAGAACAGCTGGATATACTACATAGAAACTGTTTGCTGATAACATTTAAAAAGGTGTTAAATGTTTCTAATGACTGCAGTAAACACTTGGCAGGAAGGTAGGGGAAGGCTTTCCAGTATTCCCTGGCACTGAAGTTTAACATCACTGGTGGTTCCCTTCCAGGCCAGGTCACGTCCAAACCCCAAGCACGTGACTGTCATATTCGGAGCAAAGAGGGGCTGTGGCTTTCAGAATCCAGCTCAGGACCTTCTCCAGAGCTGCAATTAAAACAGTCAACCAGCTACAGCGCCCCCAACTGTTTGGCCCTTAAGATGTTTTTATTTCTTTTCACCTAAAATGACGTTTCTTGGAAAAATCAGAAATGCATAATTTATTCTGCGTACTTCTTATATTCTGGAAATTTTGACTGAATTTTAATGCAGAAACCTGCTATTTAATTTTAAACAACAAGGACACACTGCATTAATTCTGATTCCTGAAAGTATTGCATGCTGCTGAGTGAATTCATTCCTTTCTTTTGAAATGTTAAGGTGCCGCCCTACAGAAATACCAAATAAAAACGTGAAAGCACTAAACCAAAAATAAATGTGCCACGAATACAAATTGGGGAAGTGTTATATACCTCAGTGTCCATCTGGTGGCGTGCAATACTTAATATATCACAGATTAATCTGGAAAACTGGAGCAACTTACACTTCCATGGTGATTATTTTAATACCATCGCTCTGGTAAACTGGAAAACGTGCAGCCACTGTGGGTCACTGCAAATTTGCAGAAGGTAGTGCTTTACTCCTATTTAAATTTGGTATAGAAATTAGAGGTTTATGCTGAGGTTAACTGGAGTTTCCCAACTGCCTACAGGTGTGCATGTGTGAGGTGCCCTGCGATGGGTTGGCACCCCATCCTGGGTTGTTCCCTGCCCTGTGCCCCCTTAGCTTCTGGCATAGACTCCTGAACCCCCCGCCGGTGACCCTGAATAGGAAGTGGTTACAGAAGATGGATGTATGGATGGATGGATGGATGGATGGATATAAATTAAAGCAAGTGCCCTCTATGAGTTTATGTTACGCAGTGCTTTTCTCGGGTCTGGTTAATCAGTACTACTTGTTTATATATACACAAACACACACAAACACACAGACACACACACACATGTTTGTATTATTTGTAGGGTGTGATAGTTATATTATCCTTTCGTTCAACCATCCATTCATTTCTATGGACATAACCCTATTCCCAACAATGACAACCTTAACCCCTATCCACCCCTAACCTTAACCATAAGTAACCAAACAAAAATACAAGACTTTTGGCATTTTTAGTTTTTTGATTGCAGTCACAGATTTTTATAAAGTTGAGATTATCCTTGTGGGGATTGAAAAAATGTCTCAACAAGGTAAAAATGTAACAGTAACAAAAATGCATGCACGCACGCACATACACACACACACACACACACACACACACACACACACACACACACACACACACACACACACACACACACCAAAAAAAA
>JAODLD010000001.1:42735671-42748107 GCA_026781065.1 Mormyrops boulengeri
CCCCTGTATTTTCAGCAAGCATTCAAGCAACCATGTGTTTCTTAACTTGACCACTAGCACACCTTGTATAGCTAATCCATAAAAAAAGTGACTTTTAAAAACAAATTAAATTAATTAATTGATTGAGCTGGTGATGAAATTGAAAAAAAAAACATGGAATGGCTGGGGAGCTGAAGCAGTGCTCATCTAGTCAATCAACAAGATATCAGTGGATTTCTGAAGAACTGAAGAAATTCTTATGAGTTTTTATTGTGTTATTCTTATTTTGCATATGTTATAATGTTAAACTGTGTTTTTTGCTCTGAGCAAAAATGTACTTACTACCCAGATATATTGCTTTAAACATTTCTTTTGACTGCCTAAGACTTTGGCACAGTACTGCAGCTGACAGTGAAGCTGGGGGCCCAAGGGCCCCCCATGCACTTCAGGGATTTGAGGGCCTTTCTCAAGTTGCCCAGCAGAGATGTAAATATTGCGCAGAGCAGGGCCAGCCTGCCTTACAGGCGACATTGGCCTAGGGTCCAATTTGATTAGGGGGCACCAAAGAGCAAGTGAAAAAAACCAGAGGAAAAGCTTGTGGTTGTGTTCCGTGACAGTACAGTTACTCACACTGGTTGTAATATTTCAGTACTGTTCTTGTGAAACAGACGCTAGCTAGCTAGTTAGCAGTAGAGTCTTGTCTAGAGCATCCAGGGGCGACCCTGCTGCTGAACAGGGGAGATTCTAGTATTTGACAATTAATGGGGCTAAACCTCCTGAAGTAAGACGAGACCCCGCCGCCCCCCCCCCCCCCCAACCCCACTGACTAAATGGTTTTAGAAAAACTATTTTTCAAGGGGGCTGACACAAAAATTATGGGGGCTACAGGCCCCCATGAATAGAGTCTATAACAGCTTATGTCGCAGAGGCTGCATCTCAAACTGATGACCTTACAGGCACAGAGGCCTAACTGTTGAAACCCCCCTCCGCCCCCCATGGACTCTCAATTAATGAAAGCAGTTAATAGTGGATGCATTTATAGACCGCTTTGTTGTCAAATGGACAGCATGATGAAGAAGGCAGATGAGGACTCAAAATAAACATATTGCTTCGTATGGGCCTGTGAACTGCGATGAAATCACAGTCCCTCCACTAGAAGTGCTTCATTTAACACCTTCCAATGAGCCTTAGGTGCCGTTATTTAACACGAAGCCCCCCAAAAGTCAACAGAACAGTGCAGCTGCAAACACATGTCTTGTTTTTCCATCTGCCTGGCTGATTAAAAGAAGCAGCTAAGGTGTGAACATTTCCAGAGGTGTGAAAGCGGTTTCGTTGAGGGAGCTTAAGGTTCTGTGCCTGGGAATATGGAATTTAGAAACTTCACGCCATACATTCCGGAGCTCACTAAACAGCTACAAAAAGGCACTTATTCATACTCCACTTTTCGGCCCATTTTTGAGTTTTGAAGTTCATCCTGTGACTTGATTTATTTGTCTGTCTATTCATTCATATTCAGTACCTTTTTTCTGTTCTTGGTATCTTACCTAATGAGCCTAATGAAATATAGACTTCTTTAGGATTCATTGTTAAGTGAATTTTAAATCATGATTAGATGAGATTTGATTCATGATTGAACGTAATCATGAATGTTATTTTGCCCCTGTGAAGTGGATGATGTGCACGGAATTCAGGACAAGAAATAAGGCTTCAATTGTCATCATGAAACAGCAGATGGCGCTAAAGCCTATTTAAACTTATTTAACAGCTATAACTCATGATACTTTGACCATTTTCAATTTTTAATTGTCGTGGACAAAAACTGGAAAGAAATTCAGATATTAAGTTAATGTGTAAAGGTATATAACCATCGGTGTTATTCATGTTGATGAGGGTGTCATTCAGATCCCGCCATACTTTTTAGAATTGTGTAATAACATTAACACAAGTATTAATGTGGATCAGACAAATGCGTGATTAATCAAGCCGATCCGTGGAAATTGATGTAGATCGAGATATATTGAAGATACTACTAATTTTTAGCTTTGAAGTGCGCGCAATCGGCAAATTGGGGAAGAAATATTAAATAATATTGAAATATTGTAAAGTTATATAAATGAGCAAAGTTTGCCATACAGCACTTGATGTTGGCCCCGTTTTAATTCAGCGTCTTCCTACTGTTTGACAGCATCCGTTGATGGGCGCTGACGATGAAATTAGATCGCAGCCGCACTCGTGGGTAAAATACTTAAGTCCAGTAAGTTTGTCGTATGTGCTTGTCCGGTATATCACAGGCTGTTTACAAACACACTTTTGATAAATGGCAATGAGTAAGTGAGGTTGGGCAAGCCGGAAGGCGTGCATTAGGGATGGCGTTTACAGCACCGACGTGTGGCCTGAGTCACCGCCTCTGCCGGGCTTAGACACTATTTAAAGGGGGTCAAGATGAGCCGCCCGCTCAGGAGTTACGGAGGACTTAAAGGCATTTAGAGGACCGTGTTGGCGCTGTCATCTCAAGTACCTATTGGATATACTTCTTAAGAATCCATGATGAAGTCTCCTAAAATTAAATCTCAAAAAAAATGTAAGTAAAGATCCCTCCTTAATGCATGCATTGTTTACTCTAAATCTATGTAGACAATGCAGTCAAACATGAGAACGATATGTGCAGAGCATTTTCAGGTCGTACATTCTTGAATTGGTTGAACGTTTAGATTCAGACATGTACCATGAATATACTAGGTACTATGGATAATGAAGTGATATATATATATATATATATCTTAGATTGCATCTAAACTAATTTTGTCGCAGAGGCATAGCCTACGTGACGAGCTGAGGATGTATGTAGGTTACTTCTCACAGAGGTAGACCGCTCATTGATGAGGTTCTGTGCAATGATAATAATAATAATAATAATTATTATTATTATTAATAATAATTGTTAATAAGGTCCACCCAAATATTACCAAACGTTTTCCGTAGATTTTTAATATTTTATGTTTTAGATTGACATATATTAAGTAGAAGTGCAACTTACTATAAGAAAAGACACAGTCCTTTTTGCATTTTGCAGCACACTTCCTTGAAGAAGACGAAGATCTCAATGCTGTCTTGTGCGAATTTGACGCGGTCATCCAAGACTTCTCATCCCCTGTAGAAAAGAGACATTTCAGATACGACGAGCATCTGCGATCCATGAAAAGGAGAAGCAGCGCCAGCGTGAGCGACAGTGGCATCAGCGACTCGGAGAGTAAGTGCCAGTAGGATCCCCATGCATTGTCCGGATACTCGGGATTAAACTGTTACGCACGTACGGGAGTCTTCTAATACGTTATCAGCTTTGGGTTAATGAAGCAGTAATTATTTTACTGCTTTATCTTTAATGTCACATTTTAGGTCATTTTTTATCTAGTGCGGTTGACTGCGCTATGAAGCTCGCACATGTGATCACTAAAAATTCGCAATCGAATCAGAAGAGAGTGATTCTAAAAGTGGAAAGTGAAAACTAAGATGAGTCGCAATTACTTATCTCTAATAGTATGTCAGTATTATCTGTTATTATATTTTTATTTCTGTATATACGTAGTTTAACAGTCTCTTGTGCCTCCGCGAGATTCCTTAGATATAGGATGAGTGATTTCCATTCCTTCTGCTTGTAAGCTTATCCTGTTCCATTTCTGAGGGAGTATTTAACAAAGGCCCCGCAGTGTCGGGAACTCAGGCAATCCGCGCAATTCCTGTCCGGCACAGTGTCAAATCCGCTCGCCTCTAGCCTTTAACACAGCCTTCAGATTGTTCCATGTCCCTTTGAACATATATAGGCGCTGCACGTAGGGATAGCCCTATATTTATAAAATGTTCAATAAGGAGAGATGCATGCTTTAAACATATGGAAAGTCTTACATTTGAGGTAAAGTCTTAATGATAGGAATTTTCTAGGTAAAAATGCCATCTTTCCCCTTCGTGAAATGTGGCAATCAGAGACTTGTCAATTTGAACTAAACTTTTTTTTTAATCGTTATCGTCAGGCTGATAGGGAGAATACGAGGGGCCGTAAATATAACTATAGGCTGCATGTGTATAGATGCGCACTGTAGTAGCTAGGTTTAGTGAATCCTTGGATCTTTAAATCCTTAGGGCGGCGATCGATCATCGTCCGCGTTATTTTGGGTCCATGTGACAATGGTGTGAAGCAGACTTTGAGCCAAAGCTCCAAGGCATGGGAAGGGAAGGGAAGCAGAGGTCTGATCGGGGGGAGCACATCTCCCCGACGACACCGTTCACTGCAGGAGGCAGAGCTCGTGACTTTGAATCCCAGATACCACCCATCCTTTTAATGGATCTCAGGATTTAATGCTGTGGCAGATCTGGTGAAGGACGCAGTTTTTAACAGCATGAAAATTTTTCTATTTATCTGAACTGTCCCGGGTCATGGAGGTATGAAATTTCTATTAAAAATGTTTTGATATGTAGGCTTATTGCGATGAATAATATTGAATATGTAGATAAAAATAGATCATTTGCAGATGCAAATGACTATTCTTAAACTGCATTCCCTTGAAACTGGTTAATTGAGTTTGCATTCCATATTTGCAGACGTTTGTTAATTTTTAACAGAAGTGAAGCCGAGTAAATCATGGGTGAACTACTTGTAAATGATTATGTCTCAGTTTTGTAGACACGGAACAAAACTGTCTCTCTGCTTCTGTTAAACACAAACAATTCGTTCTGTGTGGCTATCAAATGAATCAAAGTGTGTTTATTATGTTACATGAACTATTAGAGTAAAAACGTGGGAATGTATGTGAGCGGAGTATTTTATCCCGACATCTGCTTCCGATTTACCAACGCTGCGAAAGCAAGCGGCGTTCTCACAAAGAAACGCTCTGCGAGGACGCGTGAGAAAGACACCGGAACGACAAGCGTATTGCGGAAGTTAATTCGCTTCGGGTAGCAGTGCCAAATGCTGCAGTTCCAAAACCTGCTGTAATCATATGTTTGATTCTCTTAAAATGTCCAGTGGAGGAAAAAACAATGTCAGCTATGTGGGGAACGATATTTTTAAAAGAACCGGAACACAACTACGCAGGACTTAAAATGGATCTTGATTCAAAAGGAGGCTTGTAAATGCCTCAGAGAAAAAACGCATAATTTAAAATCATATAATAATAATAATAATAATAATAATAATAATAATAATAGTTCAGCTAACACAGCCTGAAACATCAAAATGACCAGCATGCTTTTTCGCCAACAGGTGCCGAATCCCTCAACAGGAACAGCTTCAGCTTCAGTGACGAGAAGCTCAACTCACCATCCATGTTCTCCCCCACGCCTGCCTGCCCCCCCGTCAGAACGCATAAAGGTGCGTTTCAGGACACGGAGCCAATGGAATCGTGCTTCGCTGATCCTGAATGCAGTTATGCAGTGGTTAATGGCATCTTTTTTTTTTGCTTGTAGCTAAGCTTGGAGACACTAAAGAACTAGAAGACTTCATTGCCGACCTTGACAAAACATTAGCAAGTAAGTGTCCATTCGGCCACAAGATTAAAATCATATAATACTGTTTGTTTGTCGACTGCTGGTTTCATAATTTGTACTCTATACATTAGACAGGATGTTTCGGCTTAGTATAGGCGTGGATACCCTGACTGGTTCATAGGTTCCACCACTTTAAAGGGGCCCTTGCCTATGTAAAATTATATGAAAAGTTGAGCTGGGGTCCCAAAATTTCGAGCTACGCCCCTGGGTAGGATTGTAGCTAAGAAATGCATTTGCTTCATGGAATCTGAAGATCCAACTTTGTAAATTAGGTTATGGCTTTTAAGAAGGATCATCATGGATCCCGGCCTGACCAGTACAATAAACTCAGAAGGTGAATTTCCTGGCAAAGGACCTGTATTGTGTTTTCTTAGTTCCAGTTCCTGTGATTCAACAGATAGAGCATTGTGCTAACAACACAAAGATCATGAGTTCAAATTGCAGGAAACACACATAAATTGTAACCCTTCCCTCTACGGTAAGTTACTTGGATGAAAGTGTGAGAAAAATGTATCTCCCACTTGGTAAATGTTCCCCAGTATCTGTCATTGCATAATTAAGTGCTTGTTAAACTGGACGTGCTGTTTATGAAGGCTCTGGACACCCATCTAAGTATAGCATTGACATCTGAGGCTCATGCTGAGTGTGGAATCTCTTCTTGCGTGTCCTCCTGTAGGTATGTAGGCCGGAGCCAGGAGGGACCGGAGACCACCGAGGAACGCGCATGATACAGGCCCGCCGGGTCTCGCCCCCCTAATGTTGGCGCCCTTTGACGCCAGCGGGGGGGCACTTACTGTGACAAAGTGGCAGCGAAACTTCAGAGGGATATGTCATCAGCCCCGACATCACACACGTCGCCACCGGCGGGAGTCCCTGTGTTTATATCAAGTGCAGCAAAAATATTTAAAAGGCTTTTATGGAAATTTATTTGCAATTTTAAAGAGCAAGATATTGTACATTTATTGGTACTACTTTTTTGTGAAATATATTTTTATATTTTGTGTAAATATAGATTCAGATTGTATTGCATTGGTATAGTCTTTTGTTTTCATTTAATTTCATGTACTTCTAATAACTGTGAACTATTGTCTTCATTAGTAGAAGTAAAACTACCATATAATAATCACACATTTTTATAAAATAATCTCCATGGCAAATGGAAAATGGTAATACTAAATTATTCCTGTATTCTAATATATTTAAGTTGGCATTTTTAAATGCCACAAATACTGTATTTGCCTTACTTTCCAGCAATTCATAAAACTACTTCAAATACATGCATTGTGGATGTGAATTTTGACATTTGCCCTATCAGTACAATACAGTACAGTACAGTATACATGCAATTCAATGGCAGGAATGAGATTATCAATTATGTGAGATAATGTTTTTTTATTTCTGTATTTATGAAGATCCATGAAAACCAGACTGACATCTCTAGCTATCTGTGTCGTGTTAATAAAATTATTGAAAACGTATTGCTTAGTGACGTCCGCCACTTATCTGGTACAGGGTCATTTCAGGGGGTCTGGAGGTCCAAGAAAAGTCAGAGCACAAGGCTGGGATACATGCACTCGCAAATACGTTCAGGCATATGATCACATACTATGGGCCATTCAGAGACACCAGGTTGCCTAACTCGATGGTTTAGGACTGCTGGATGAGACTGAAGACCCTGGGGAAACATCCCAGGGAAAACATGCACACTCCACACACACTGGAAAGGGGCATGATTCGAGCCCACAACCCTGTCACCCTATTTTTTCAAAATGCTTTATGTAATATGAATAAACAGCTTAGTTATTACAGCTGCCTAACACCGACCCTGGAGAAAAATGCATTTCAACCAAGGAGACCTCAATGGATAGATGACACAAGTGTTTATTTGATTAAACAATGTAAATAAAAATGAGAACATTGGTTTGGCGAAGCCCGTCTCTTAGTCATCGGTTCCGTCGCCTCAGATGACAACAAATCTGGCTGGGCGACCAGGCAGGAGGCGAAGGAGCCGACCCAAGACCAGGCAGGAGGTGAAGGAGCCGACCCAGGACCAGGACGGTGAGCCGAAGGTGGTGGAGGGGAGGAGGAGGTCGACCCGAATAGCTGTAACGGCAAAGAAGAGGGTTAGACTTAATCCTTATATGAAACCCGGATCGATGTGATTGGACGTGCTTGCATTCCTTAGGTCTCCTTGTTTGAACTTTCGTATTCACTTTCATTTATCAATTATTCTTGGAAAATATCATTTCCAGGTATCTATTTAGTTCTTGTCCAGAATGCAGATGGTAATCAAAGAAAAATGCAACATTAATGTTCCATTTCAGTTAATGAAATAAAGCAAAGCATGATATATGTAATATTATAAACATGGGGATTTAAGTCCTGCTCTCAATTCCAAGCGTAATGAACGACAGAGCTGACAAGCTCTCTTTGCAGAAGGAGCAGTTGTTATGCAGCTCGTCTGAACATTCACTGAATGCCATCCCAGCACCAGCCATGGGGTCCCCAGACAACTTAGGGTCGCTTATCCAAATGGGGGCGTGACCCCGAGACTTGATGGGTGTGACCTCGAGCAGGTGGAAGAGGAAAGGCTCTGTATGCAGATATCGGGGATGCCTGGATCAGACCGGGGTCTTGTCCAACATCTTGAGAAATGTGCACAGATGTCAAGGCGCATTGCAGTCGAGGGGGCTACTGAATCTGCTGCCCCAAGTGGCACAAGACTGATACAGCATCAGACATCCCACCTTAGGCATATTGATTTCAGGGAGGAGGATGGGGGGGTGCTAGCCAGGCTTGGGGGTCATTACAGTAATACTGCAGTATTTTCATCCAAAAAAACCCCTAACCCCATTTGAAAGACCAGAATAGTGCTGTTTTTTAAAATACCATCGAAAAACATGGGGGAGGGGGGATAGTTGGTCACAGGGGGCTCGGTTGTGGCAGCCAAATTTTTCGCTTTTTGTGAAATGACAGATTTCCAGGAGATTCCACATCCTCCATGGGTGACAATATGTGAGAAAGGAGGGATGCGTACAAAAGTGTGGCTCAGTGAGCTAAGCCTCTGTGCCTGTGAGTGGAAGGTCGTCGGTTTGAGCTTGACCCCGGCAGAATAGCATCATGTCTTGTGAGCCTTTGAACAAGGCCCTTAACCCCCCAGCTCCAGGGGTGCCACTGCAGGTGGCTGCCAAGCCTGCTCTCACCTACATATGTGTTTGTGTATGATGCAGTTGGCAAAAAGAGAATTTCCCCACAAGTATCAGGAAAGCAGCGTTATTATTTATTACTAAAAGTGAGAAGCATTCATTTTGAACTGGCTCCTGCAGTCATTTATTCACAGTACACAAATGTGTTACAATATAAATCATTAATTAATCACTAATAATACCACAACATAATGGATATACAGTATGTTCTAGCAGCAAGCCGAATGGGCCAAAAGTACATTATGAATGATATTTACTGTACTGTCGTTTATCAGTCTAGAGCTGAAGCTATTTTCCTCCACTTATCCACATTGCTCAGCCTAGCCACCCCACCAACGGCCCTTATCTACTCCACGTCCAACGCTACACGTGCTGAGACAGCAGGTCCCATTCCTAGTAACGTTCTAGGCCTTTGCACCACTTGCAACATTAATGGCACCGTGCTTGGCCAGAGACTCGGATCATGTTGGGCACAAGGGGAAGCGGTCCCACAATGTGTGAAAAGGTGAGGGGGCCAGGTAGCTGACAATGAATGACAGTACAGGCCGAAGGGAGGGAGGAAAATCAGGACTACAGGATGCACAAGATTGGAAATGTCATATTCCAGTGCCACATGCTACACTACAGCAGTGTGCAGCAGAGCCCTCGTGGATAAGCACTTTGAAACGGGACATTTCACTACTTCGCTCACCCCTGCCTCTTCACATCGATGTAACTCTTTCACTGCACAAATCAAGACAAGCTCTGGTGTTTACATGACAATGGGCCCATTCTCCTAGAACAGGAAGGCAGCTTTCGGCCAGTGAAAAAGGTCTGCCCCTTTCAGCTGCAACAGTGTAAATAAATTTCAGTCTGTCAGTGGATCATAGTGGGAACATAGTAGCTGGTAACAGTACAGAAGATGCACTTCCAAACTCCAGAGACCTTCAGAAGTACATTATGAGGAAAACCTGTAGAACATGTATCCATCCATCCATCCATCCATCCATTCATCCATCCATCCCCCAAATGCTTTTCCTGAACAGGGCTAATGGGGGAGTACTTATTTTTTAAATTAAAGATTCATTAATCTGTTGATGGATTGATTGATTGATTTTTTGATTGATAAATGAGCTTTGAGCAAATGCTATTACTTAGTATCAGTATGAAGTATTGCGATTTGCCACATTTCACACTGGAAAATGATAAAAGAACCATGATCGAACATGTGCACCCTCTGAATCAGCTGGAGACACCCCTGAGCTCATGGGCGTTTTATGTATAAGAAAATGTTCTAAGGGCAGAAGGAAAAATGATTGGTTCAGGGAGATAACCAATCAGGTTGTAGAGGAGGTGGGTCCGAGCAACTGGAGTTCGCAGGACCAAGACATCTGATTGGTTGGTCCCATCTCCTCTAGTTGCTTGGACACACCTCCTCTACAATCTTATTGGTTATCACTTTGAAAGCTAAGGTGATCTAGAAGGAAAACAGATGCATATATTTTTACTTTTACAATTTTTATCAGAATTTCTAAATTTGAGATTACATGATCATTACATGTAGTGCAGATCGACATGATAATGATCATTACAAATGTTACATGTTCTGGGATGCCTCCATGTTGTGTAGGTAGCGCGGTACCGACACCAGTAGGAATGATGACCACATCAGTCCTATAAGTCTTCAGAAGACATAATTGATATGCTCACAGTTTAGCGATTCTCTTAATGGTGTTTAAAACCATAGTTATAAGATGTATAGGGATGGCATTTCCTACCCAGCCGTATGAATGGTAATGAGGTTTTCCACATCCCGCTGGCACTTTGATTTAATGCACTTGGATGCCGGGATGAAGGCCTTTAAATCGCCATTCACATAAGCCATTGTCTGGCCCTTAGTCTCTTCCGTGCCACCAACAACGTTTGACCTCTCCCCAGCGGTCAGAGGACATAAAATAGGTTATGGGGTTAACCGCAAAAAAAGGAGAACTTTTTCCGTTAATAAATACTCATTACATTGACATTTTTTAAATATTCAAATCATGTAGCTTCAGGGGTCTAAGTTCAGTTTCTTATTCAGCCATTTCACAAAAAGGGCTCAACTGATCTCCAGAAACCCACCCAATCTTTTGAAAAACACTGTACATCCATGAAATGCCTTCCCAACACACCAGTGAAAAGCAGCAACACCTCGTCTTCTACAACAAAAGAAAACCGGCTACAAAAATATTTAATTTTTACTAGCGGAAACCTAATAGCTTTTCTCCCTTACATCTCAACACCAAACACTGTTAGCATAGCCTAGAGGATTCTGTCCATATTAGATCAATAGAAGTTCCACCGCAATGCTACACACTTGTTGACATCAGCATGACAATAGGGTAATGTGTATAGCAAAGCCACACAAACCAGATGGCCAATAAGCTGCCTCTTTTGCTTTTGTTTGCCTTCCACATGCTGCTGGGGACACAGCAATCTATATTCCTGCAATATGGTTATGGCTGCCTGCATTTTTCGTCTGCTGAATGGCCAGGAGTGTGTTGAGAACACTAGTCATATGATCATTGTTCCGTGGTTCTACGACAGTTCAAGTTAAAGGGCATTGAGACTGGAGAGTACATACGGTTTGTCTTTGCACACCCAAATGCATTTGGGCTCTGTTCTCAAGGAATGAAAAGAGCCCAAGTTATTCAGATTTGTAATAAACCCAGTAATAACAGGATGAGAGGAAGAAGTGGGGAGAGGTATCCCATCCAGAGAAGTCCAGTGGAACATCAGCGTGTGCCGTGGGAAAACTTCTATCCAAAACTCAGGCTCTTCCAGAAAGACCATCATGCAAGTGGACTTGACCGGTTCAAGTTAATTTAACAAGGGCCTTAACAAGCAACCGACACACACTGCTACAATGTCCCTATTTACTGAAGACAAATCCATCTCTTATTCTGTTTTTATTGGAAAACAGCAAAATATCCTTAAATCCCCACGGGAATATTCCTGATTATTAACATGATCTGGCTCTCTGATGAAACCAAAGTATTTTAAAACACGCCACCAGCAGATCCATGGGATGAAGGGATGTGTGAAAGAAAGGGGATAGGAGTGGAGATGGGATTAGCAAAATAGCAGGGAGGAATGAAAAAGAAAAGACAAACATGTGGGCTCGGGTATCAGGGTCTGGGCACAGACCTCGGCGCACTGTGGAGCCGGGCGGGTAAACAGCACTCAGCCGTATAACTGTTAATGAGAAAGAAGTAGGAGAATGAATGAGATTGTCACCTAACTTCTGCACAGGATGTGAGGTTCACAGAGAAGTGTTAACTGTTATAGCAACAAAACACATCATGGTCGAAAATTTATTCTATATTAGGAACTACATTATAGTGATTTATTTAAGGGATGATTGCTGAAACAGTTAATTTCTATTGATACTGATAAAGATAAAATCAAACTGTAATACTTCAATACTAAAATCTTTGTTTCAATAATCTTATTTTACTTGTAATGGGAAAAGAAGAGAAAGTAGCACCTTACTTAAAGCTGTCATCTATAATTCGGTACCTTAAGCATGGTTGTAATTTGTTTTATATATATATATACAAAATAATAATATAATAACAGTGTGTCAGCAGTGATGCGGGCGTTGCATCGGTCTGCCATGGTGAAGAAAGAGCTGAGCCAAAAGGCAAAGCTCTCGATTTACCAGTCGATCTACGTTCCTACCCTCACCTATG
>JAODLD010000001.1:42783395-42797612 GCA_026781065.1 Mormyrops boulengeri
GGCCCAGTCGCTAATTAAGTCAAGATCCCGTTGAAGCCTCTCTGCTGCTAGATCAGTATCAGCTACACCACCCACCTCGGTGTCGTCTGCAAATTTAACTAACATGTGCAATAAGATTTATATACAAAATATACGAACATCTGTAATATTTCATCATGCAGGACAAACATCTGTCCATCCATCTATCTTCTAACCACTTATCAGGGCTGCAGGGAGAGCCTGGGGTTTGTCCCACAAGGCCACAGTACGGGCAATCTAGAACACCTGTTAGCTTAACTACAAGTTTTTGGACTGCGGATGGAAAGTGGAGGATCCATAGGAAACCCAGACGACACAGGGAGAATGAGCTCCACACAGACAGGCGGGAAGCGGGGTACAAATCCCAGTGCCAACAGCTAAGCTACCCTGCACATGACATGCGTCTCTAACAGAATTAGTAAAGAAAGCCTGCCACCTAGTGGTGACACAAAATACAAGGCACGCGGAAATAATTAATAAAAATCATGTTTCACAGCATTCTCTAACGAATAACTACAATCATGTTATTGGAGCACTTAAAAAAACATAATAAAATATTCTGGTTTCAAGAGGAGTTATTTTAAACGCTTCATAGTCACAACTGCATTTTGTTTTAGATTGGGTGAGCTAGATAAACGTGCCCTACTTCTAAATGAACAATAATGAAACCGGCATTTGGAATATTTCTTCTTTCCGCAGAACGACCAGATACGCTCTGCAGATTGCGAGGAACACAACCAAAGAATGACAGATAGTTAGGACAGAACTAATTCCTCGCCTATAGGAGAGAGGGGGGCGGAAACCTTAATGGAAGAAAAAATGATCACAGGCATTTCATTTATTTATTAAATGCTTCAATCTAAAGCAATGAACATTTTCTGAGAGAAAGCAGAACGGCCTTGTGTGAACCAGCAATCTCACACCACCCGCAGTGATATCCGAGGCTGTATATTGCAACTTTTGACTGACCTTTACGAGCAGGATCTGCTCCTCCGAGGTGTTACGATAAATTACTATGTTTCAATATGATTTACAGCCAAGTAGGTCAGAATAATTTCCTTAAAAAAATTATTATCAAAGCATCCAGAAACTCTACTATGTTTATTATACATTTAAAGCAAAATATGTTGATTTTGTGTCTTTCCACGTTTTAATAATTAGGACAACATATTACTCACTATGTCCTGCTTTGGTCTTGTTATTCGTTTAGCAACACAGAAACACTCCAGGAAACTTGGCAAATAATATTATACACATTTTCCCAAATAGATAAAGAGCACCAAATAAACACATTACATCTTGCTCACAAAGGAATTTTTAAACTCATGAATCTCCCAGATTTAATACTGACAAATACATTTGGAAATATACTTATAGAATTCCCCTGCAGATATAAAGCTGAAAGCTTGGGAATGATACTGTTAGGACAGACTGATTATGCCAGGGATGTTCAGCTTCGATTTCCCTCAAACTTACCTGCACTGGCCTGCCATCTTCTGTGCCAATCATGCGCCTCCACTCCAGCAGGGAGTGCTGTAAGTTGTCCAGCCCGGTTTCCCAAAGCCGGAGACAGCCGCCCATGTCCACTGTCACAACTCCAGCGTTACCCATTGCAGCCAGGAGTACGTCCGTGTCAGACACCTTGGACAACCAGCTGGTGTAGGGAGAGAGTGTCATGGACCTGCAAAAAATGATTTGAGAAGCAAAAAAACTCAAAACAGTTTAATAAAAATCACACATTTTTTTAACGGACAGCCACTCCAAAGACACCATCAAGTGACAGAAAATTGTCACTGTGTGACTATAACAGCTACTAAGAAAAACATGTTCCTTTTATTTTACTCTACTGGCATACCACGTCAAGCTGTTTGCTGATTTCTCTGTGGAAAAAAAACATTTTTTAAAGAATAATAAAAGCTGCACACACACAACATAATGCTGTAGGATAGCTTGGGGGCCCTAGTTTCCACAAAAGCAGCAAAACAATTAGACCAGTAACTGAACTGGTCACAAAAATACGAAATATAGGCTTCTCTGAAGAGTGTCTATGACATATGATACATGTTGCCAACCGAATACCTTGGAACTGGAATGTACTTGACCTTCTTGGAGTTGAGGTCTGTCACTTCCAAATAGGCTGCAGTCATTGGGGGAGTGACATCTGTGTGGACACATAGCAAGACTCATGACCGTTTCTGCAAATTTCTGCCGAATTCTACTCAAAATACAAAGTACAGTATTCCTGACAGTAGAGGGTCTAGGTGTCAGAGCTCCGAGACTCAAGCGTTGGTCATCTGTAGAATGTGCAGTGATAACACTAAAGCCCCATCGAAACGCTATACTGATTAATTCTAATTACTACACTGCATCTTGCAACACTGTGGCTTAGTTGGGTAAAGCATCGACCTAGTAAACAGTTCCTGGGTTTAAAATCCCAGCCATGTTTTTGATCAACCGTGAAAACCCTTAGGGCCTTCTCCCATCAGAGGTGATGGGTAGCTGAAGAGGCTAGGAGGCTGTGCCCACGATCTGGAGGCCACTAGTTTGAATCCCAAGCTCGGGAATTAATTTCACCACTGGGCCCGTAAGCAAGGCTAGTAACCCCTAATTGTATGTCTATTGTAGATGTGATAAATAAATTATGACTATTAAGCATGCACTATAGAAATTAGTCCCATAATGTATAGAAAGCCAGAAAGTCAGACAATCTGGGCCTAGAGAGCTGTATGAGACTAAGTGGGTGTGTAAAGCTAGGAGGATCCTGACCTTTGGGGTAGATGTCAGCCAAGGGTACGTCCCCCGGGGGCAGGGCTCGCACCACCTGATTGGCTCCCAGAAGCGTCACACAATTCACCCTCTTGGCTGGTCCTGAACGACGGCTCCCACTGAAGAACATGTCTGCCCCCGTCTCGGTGCCCAGGCGGGACTTCCTCTTAAAGCTGTAAATTTCATTGGGCGACTGGTAGGACAGTCAGGAACAGGAATATTAAATTAAATTAGCTTCCTCACAGACCACTACTTGCCCCCCGTAGGACAGTATAACGAGGAGCAGAGCAGAGATTTGTAGCCATCTCTTGAAGATTTAAATTTACTACTGCTTCACAAGGCAGTTTAGTAAGTATATCAAAGTTAGTTGTCAAGGCTTAATTTTCTAGTTCATTGGTGCAGAATATATATTACAGAGCAGAAACGTTTACACAGAAATAATCTGAAGAGTGTTACCGATAAATATCACAAAAAAAATTATGAGTATAATTTTGTGACATTAGATCTCACCATGAGGTCAGGGAAGCCCACTATTAGTGTAGCGAAGGAGTTGGCATCAGACAGGACTCGATTGGGAGAGGATATTTTCTGTCCCAGAGCTGCACTCAGATTCTCAGAGGGCAGTTGGTCACTGGATATTTCTTGTGGAACATCCCTTTCTACCCCTGAAGAAAAAAACAACAGCTGGGAATATACCTGGCCAACAAAACAGCTCAACGTTCAGTTTTCTCATGACTGGCCCAAGAAAATGGTATCTTTATTACACCACGTGTTTTGAGCAAATACTCATTACATCATGGCACTCCCTGGTGAAGTTCAAGATGGATCTGAGGCTCTCCAGTCTGTCTGGGATGGCCATGCGTCACCATCACTTAGCAGTCATATCGGGGACACATCAGCCTTTCCCGTTGACCTTTTTGTTCATCTTCAAAAGTGGTAACAAATCATTGTGAAGCAAGTGCCAACACAAGTTGCCGATAAGTGGGGCTGGGATATTTGACAGGCTGTACTGGACACTGGGTTCTTCGAGAGAATCGGAAAAAAAAAATCCTGAATGTCTTTCGCTTATATATATATATATATAAAATCCACGTGGTAAAAAAATCAATCATTTCTGACGATGAACATAAAGTCAGATGAATTATGTCCCATAAACGAGCTGCAGGGAAGCAGACCAGCTCAGCATCAATCACGTCCTCACGCAGCAAAGTGCAGCGCAGTCCCCAAGACACTGGCGTCATGGTAACGGGGCAGTAACCCTGGGAGGGTTACCCTTCGGTCATACAGGTTACATTTTTACACCTATTACCTAAAAATCATTCACACCTCAAATAATCACTGATAAACACAGAAAGACACTGAGCATTGTTCAATAACAGTGGTTAAGCACTGGTTCGCCATTTTCACTAATCCATTTCATTGAATACACACTAAATACTGCAATAAACTTGTTTCCACCTTAAAATAAAATGAGGAGTATTTTAGTTTTGGGACAACACCAATTGGTAGTGATGTAGAAGAAACAATGCAACAGTGTTTCTACCTGCAAACACAGCTGTAGTTAAATACCTAGACAAAGGTTAACCACTTGGGGAATATAACTTACCTGAGGTCATCCCAAAACCAGTGCTGACAGCATCCTCAGTGACAGCGTGCAGCTGACAAATCCCAGAATCCTCTGCTCCCATATGCATAGGCTTGGTTAACAGGAACTTCCTGTTATATAAATATATTTAAAAAATGCAATTAATGTTATTGAACTAGCGACAGTGGAAAAGGAACACGGCAGAAAATACCACTACAAGAAGAGTGCCATTATTCCTCCTTAACATAGTTTACTCTGCAGCTTATAAATTATGCATTTGTTCGTGCATGTATTAAACAACTGGAGAGCTTCATATCCAAACAAACTGAGGCAGTTTCCATGGCGTGCTACTCTTAGACGACAAGAGCTTACAGATGCTGTCTTGACTAAAACTTATTTCTGCTGTCATATAGTGTTTCTATGGAAAAAAAGTAAAGTTTAGAAAGTGTAAGGAGTTCATCCCACAGAGTGTCAATGATGATTTCTTGGATAACACTTGTGGGGGTGTGGCTATGAAATGATGAATTGTCCTGATTGGGTTAAAGCTTGATAGCCCATCAGGTGTCTGTTAGTTAATTATGATACTGAGATTGGTTTGCCAAACACCTGCTTGCACTCTTGGAAACATACAGTGATGAAAGCAGAGTGTCGAAACCTTTGTGTTACACCCCTGGGGGAGCTATAGTAGAAAGAAGGTAAGCCATTGGAGTCCGGACTCAATCCTCAATTTTTCGATTTTATCGCATTGTCTACAAACCAATGGTATCAATCACGGTTGGAGCCATTCCGGAATGCGTTCATCAATTCCAGTGCAAATCAGGAAACAGAACTGGAGTTTGGACAGGAAAACGCTACGGGGAACAGAATTGGAACCGAATTCGAATTTCAGTTTCATTTCCTGATCTGGATTGGAATTGACGAATGCATTCTGGAATGGCTCCAACCCTGGCATCAATCAAACTTTAAGTCTCTTTCCTGTACATTACTTGAGATACAGTGAACTTACTTGTCAGTCTTGTTCTCGATGACCAGCCATCGGTCCTCAGCTACCAGGAAGACGGCTTTAAGCTTTACGGGCAGGGAGATTGTGTGGAGCCGGCCTTCCAGAACATCCAACACATCCAGCCGATTGCTGTCCAAAACAGAACGGTTTCCACATTATGCTGTACGCTCAGACACAAGGGTGTCAAGTGAGCAGGGTTAGCATGGAGAAGAAGCTCACCTGTCTTCTCTGTAGAACAGAAGCCAGTTTTTATGGGCAAATTCCCGGCACATTTTAAATGACTAGAAGAAAATAAACCAAGACGCTTCATATTAATATGACAACTTCGCTTTTTTCAGATTTAGACTTCGCTTTTTTCAGATTTAGGAGCAAATGTGCCGTAAAATGAAACAAAATTGGTGAAAGTAGTTTTCCATCTGTGATGAAGTGAAAATTAAAGAACAGTAGCTTCTAGAGATCAAGGTAATGCAGCATAAACATGATGCTTAATGCTGACTGTGAGAGGAATAGCATTAAAGTGAAGATAATTAGCATTGTCTTGAAGCATGACTCAGTATTGCTGGTCATCACCCGATTCTCCTTGCTCATCCACCAATTAGAAGATTTCTTGGACGGCTCCTCCTTCTCCTGAGATAGCAGCAGGCGACGTACAGCTCCTGTTACCAGGTCCAAGTAAAGCACGGTGTTACTCTGTGAGATGAAAACGTCAAGTGAGTTTGAAAGACATGTATTCATTCATTCATTCATTCATTCCCTAAAATGGTTGTAAGGTCACATTGTGAGCATTTTAATGTGTATGACTTGAATAAATTCTACCTAAAATCACCAGCAGAGGGGGCTAAACCTTAACGTGCTTATTAGGATATTTTTGTTTATTTCAGGGATGATTGGGGCTAAAGTTGTCAGAACACATTTTTAGCGTTTATTTGAGACCTTCTTAGGGCCACAGCATGAGTTTGCCATAAATTATGATTATCTGGAAAAATACTGTATCGAAATAAAAACAGAAGCTTCATTATCCTTACTCTACGAATGCCATTGCTAATCTCCAGCCTTGTGAACCCGAGATTCTGTCACCCTGCACAGATCCTTCACTAAACAGGCCTTAATTCATGACGTCATCTGCTACATCTTCAAATTACTCTAACATGGAAGGCAAGTGAACCGAACGGACCTCCTGGCCTCTTTTGATCTAAATGATTTTTGTATGGCTTCAGTGACATGCGATGTTCACCCTCTGTGATATTAATAGAAGGTCTGCATCACCATCAAATAAATTCTGAAGTGGGTTCTGGCAATATGTCAGGGACAACGACCACTGTGTTCAGTTTGGGCTTTGTTTTTTCTGCACTGGGACAGCCGTGACCCCTGGATGAACTGCTTGTGATGTCTGGAATTCCATGCTTTGGACAGAAGTAATAAGTCAAGTTTTTTTTTCCTGTTTTTTTTTCCAGAGATATTTTTAGAATGTTCCTTCTTATATAATACACAACAGCTGTTTTTCTGAGAGTATTTTTTCTTAATTTGTTCCTTGTGTGTACTTCTGTTCTAAAACCTTATTAGGCAAGTGAAGTGCTATGGAACAGATACATTGCAAAATAAGGCCTTGTTGTTGACTGTTCTAGCATCCGTGTGTGCAGGACTGGCAGTAGGAGGAACTGAAGGATAGAGACCCATGGTGTGATGGGCCAGTCCTATGTAAGGCACAGGTTCCGGCCTCTGGGCCACAAGAGACCCCACCACGCTATTCTAATTTCGACCACACGAGGCACTGTTTATTCAGCTCCTTCCTTATATTGTGCAAGTTGAGTTCTATTTAAACACATGGGTTAAGGCACATGTCATACGCTTGGCTAAGATGCTCTTCCATCTTCAGGTTGTTAACAGCCCTTAATAGCATCTAATGGCATGCTTTCCGACAGTGATCAAAAAAATAAAAGCAGTTTTGTGCGTGACAGTTACATACTAATTTAGGTACAGTGAACTTGATGCACAGATATCCGTCACTGTGTCCATGTAATGTGGCTGTATATAGTCACCGGTTGGTTGACAGCAAAGAAAATTCACCATTTTTTTTAAACCTCAAGTTAAATGTCAGGTAGGGTAACAGGCTCAAATAATGCTAAAGAAAATGTATTTAAAAATGTGTACAAATACTCATGCTCTTCTGTATTTTCCCACAGAAAAAAAAATGCTAGCCCAATTGAGCAGAAAATAGCCGAGGTTAGGACTGCTGCTCACACTACTCGTGAGAATGCCGTTTGATTTTAAATTAAAACAGTGACCCAGCCACTAATTATAAACTGCGAACCCTGTGCTATTTTCATTTTTTAGGTCTTGGTGCTGAACGCGGATTTCTGGGGCTGTGCTCATTGCATCTCACAAGCCCCCGATGGAGAATAAACGAAATGCTCATAACATTTACTATATGGGCTTTTAGATGATTGTTTTAATCAAGGGTGTTTGTTTTTTCAGACCACGTCATCAGCCTAGTAAGTGTAGACATGTAAACATACGACGTGACGTGACTGCGTTCGAACCGAGAGCCGTGCAAAGTGGAGTCGCACCTGCTCCTCGTGCAACACCATCTGCCCTTCCAGCGGGTTGCCTAGTGCAGCCACGGTGACGAAGGGTTGCCAGACACCACTGAGAGTGCGGGGGAAGACATCATATAGGTCCATGTAGTGCATGGTGTCTCCACTTCCTCTCATGGCATATAGGGACACTGGGTTGCACGTAGCCACGTATATAGCATCTGAAAGACATTTTTAAGAAGCTTTTCATGAAGGTCCCTCCCGACAAAAAAGGAGGTCAAGTTTCCTCAGCGCAGGGACTTACCTTTGTCAGTAGTGACATCACAGATTATGTTGACGTCATTGATGGGGATCTGCCAATGGCTTTGCTCCTCACTGAAGCTCAGTGCTCTGGATTCATGCCTCTCAAGGGGGTATGCCTGGACTCGCAGATACACTGGGCCCTGAGACACAAGCATCCGTTAGCACTGAGTCAAGGTAACCCAACAAAACACACCTTCCTTCATCTTGGGGACTATGATTCATGCCGTTTGTGTGATGTCACATCCTGTCTGGAATCCCCATTTCATTTTCAAGGGGAAGCTTGAAATCCAACTCAAAATGAGAAAATACTTAAAACTGTACTTGTGGCACACCCAGTACAAAGCTACTCAGTTACCATAAAGTACACATCATGAACAAATACAGTTGCTATTTTGAGATAAAACATGCATCACGATTCATTAATGATGAACAAACAAGAGATCAGCATTTCACATGTGTTATTCATTACTTCTTCCTTCAGTAGTTCACAAAGGTTTACAGAATTAACAGATATAGTAAATATAGTAACTGCTTGAGATAAAAGATGCAGCACAATTTATTAATAATGAATGAACATCATATCAGTATGCAACTAAGATTTAGTTTGTGGGTAATTAATACATAAGTAATAGTATGATACTATATTAATTGTGCCCCGTCAAATAAAGTGGTAACAAGTATTCAGTTCACAGTGAAACACAATGACCATGTATTTATTACATTTCACAATACAGGTTTCTAAGACCAAAGCGAATCCCTAGCACATATTTAAGCCCTTTTTCTACCTTCACGTCGATTGGGCTGGACTCTGTAGGACACAGCAGCTTGTGCCTGGCACTCCCAGACTGGTTTATGGTCCAGTATCCCATCATCCCGCACTCGGGTAACGCTAACCTGAAAAAGGCCACAACATCAGGCCCATTTCATGTTGCACGTCTTGTTTTTTTTTCCTTCTTCATATGCAACATGCAGCCAATACAACAAATGTTCAACTTATGCACAAACAGGTGTTGGCTAGTTAAATAATAATAATAATAATAATAATAATAATATATTTTATATATGTGTGTGTGTGTGTGTGTGTGTACACAAACATACATGCACATATAAGATATTATGTGTATGTGTGTATATATATAGTATATACACACGTATGTATTTGTATATATATACACACACACACATGCATATATACATACACATAACATCTGTGTAAGATGTTTTCAGTCAGTATTATACAATAATGATCTGTCGCAATGAAAAAAATGTCAGATAATCCTTCCAAAGCTACTAGACCCCCACAGAGTAAGATGTAAGCCTTTCCTGATCTCTGCTCAGAACAAACACCCCCCACTGAGCTTGGGATTGATTCCAGTCATTGTGACTAAAGTGCTGTTTACTGTTTTTTTTATTATCTTCTTTTTTTCCCGAAGGAGCAAGCTAGCTTTTCTTAGGAATGATAACTGAGTGTAAAAACAGCAATACCATAACTGCTTTTGGCTTTACCACAAACTGGATATAACTAACAAATAAAAGTCGACAGGAAAATCGGCCTAAAAAAATAGCTTTTCCAATTTGTCCTGTCGACGTCTTGATGGGTGCGTGGAATGTTCTTAATATACCTCAGAAAAACTGCCAAGCCCTCTGAGGATTTGTATAATGATAGATCCCCAGAGGAAATTCATGGATGTGTGATTATTTTATTGTCATGTGTCTGTCCTATGGAGGATGATTCCATGCCCAGGTTAGCTATCTTTTCTGCTCATTAATCTGATTTTGCCGGGGTGATCATCCTTAACCCTTGGCTCCCCGTCCAGGGGCGCAGAGGTGGAATGGAAACCCTGACAGATTCAAGGGGCCCAGAACGCTACAGGGGTCCCTGAATACGTAAAATTGGGTGCAGGGGCCAAAGGCAGCTTATTGTCAGGTGGCCCAGAATATCTAGTTACACCCCTCCGTCCCTGTCTAGAAAACATTAAAAAAAAAATGAAACAAATTTGCTTTCCAAATCCAAAACACACCACACCAAAATGGTGAACATAAATAAACTTATTTATGCGTCTTCGTCAAAAAAAAAGAAAATACTTGTTTCTTTTCTGTTTAGTTCTTAGAAATACACTTAAGGATTAATGAAGAAAATATCACTTTTAGTGATGTCGTATATCAGTACACAATCAAATCACAGAGAAAATACAGGAGACTGAAGAAACAAATATTTTCCTTTATTCAAAGAAAACTATACAGTGAAATGAACGCAAACCCTTCAATAAGGACTTGCTTAACTTCCTTGTTATGCAAAATAAAACAATTATTCTGAAAATCAAAGTGTGTAACAGGCACCTGTCTAAATGGTTACCTGCATCTTCACACAATTACAATTTTAAGTAAAGGCTATAGACAATGATGTTCAATTCTGGGAATAAAGTCGTGTTCTGTCCACAACAACCCAGACTTTATCCAGAATGTTATTCCAATGCAGGTAAAGGTTAGCTTATCACAAATATGTCCACGTTACTGCCTGAATAAATAGACTGGACACCTCACACCTGGATACTTAGGACATGGCTGTAGACTGACAGCAGGGAATGTTCATGGTGATACTGTACTGAATGCTGCTGGGCGGCTCTGGATTGTTTACATCGATCCACTCATCACTGTCATCTCCAATTGAGGTAACTGTACTTATACACACGGTGGGACAACCTACAATGTACCATATCCCAAGGGGCTGCTCAAGAGCATTTATACTATCCATTTATAGCACAGTATATCACCGCAGAACTAAATGCACCGATCCAATACGCCATATTACCTTTCATACTATAATTCACGATAAAACAAGTTGTGCAGGTTTCACTGACATATAATCACCAGCAACGATGCAAGTTTATGTATCAGCAGCAGATCTTGCTAATGGTACTTAATTCCTTAGGAAGTACAGTTTTATTGTCATATTTCTCCTATTGCTGACCAACAAATTAGCTGGAAATGCAACAACCACTTTGAGCAAGACTCCAATAATGAGGTCACAGCTGTCCTGATTGGGCCGTGCTCCGGGACACATGGTAAACATTTCTGTCAAAATAATGCATTTTCAAGTATTCTCTCTACCTCATCCAAATTCCCCGGCGCACATAAACAGCGAACGACGCCTTTATGAAATCCCTTTAAACAGTCTTGGGAGTGCTGAATTTCTGACCCCCAAAACCTTCTCTCTCGCCCATCGACCCGTGGCAGTAAAGCGAGATTCCCTTACTCCTTAGCCAGGTTCACGCTGGTCGGCTTGGCCCCGACTGGAATGCCGTGCTTGTGTAAGGCTGTGATCAGGATCTCCCGCGTCTCCTTGTTGTAGGAGTCAAAGTCGAAGACGTTGCGCACCACGTTGGCCAGTCCTTCATCTGGAAATTTCTTTTGCGGGAGAGAGGAATGACAACACGCTGTTTTGGTTAAACTGACAGGTGGAAAGGCATCAGTGGCTACATGCTTTACCAGTGAACACATGCACGTTTAATCAAGCGTCACGCATGTCTCCAGCACTCCTATAAAAGTCAGCATAGTCCTGTTCCCTGACGTGGGTTCTGTACCCTGAGCTAATCACTCTTTTCTCGAGCAAACAAAAAGCCTGGAAAACAGGCCACAAGATCCAATCCCTGAAGAAACAGCTGGTTTCTTCACTCATTCCAGTCTCCACTGGGATAACAGAAGCAGATACTGCTTGGATGTGGGATGGGGCGACGACAATACAGGTGGTATCTCCAGTTATGATTAATGTCCCCAGCCACAACATGGACCAGTTGCCATGGTGATAAGCATCCTGTAAAGAGGACTTTTGTAGTTCATAGAAGATTCACAATCCTGGTATTCATACACACGACTTAACCAGTATTGATCTTTTCTAATCCTGGCCTAAAAAAAGACAATAAATAACAGCGACACAATTTCTATATCAATGAGGCACAACCTTTCCTGGTTATTAAAAAAGGATACACACACACAGACCTGTACTCATATCTAGGTGAGGACCATCCATTCATTTCTATGGGGAAAACTCTAATGCCAACAATGACAACCTTAACCCCTACCCAGCCCTAACCGTAACCATAAGTAACCAAACAAAAAAGTCTTTTGGCATTTTTAGTTTTTAGGTTTTTATAAAATCGAATGTGGGGACCAAAAAAACATCAAAACAACAGGTTTTTATCACATTATTATCACATTGTTCCCCACAATGTAATGCATACCTGGACCACACACACTGAGACCCACACACACTGAGACCCGCACACACTGAGACCCACACACACTGAGACCCACACACACACACACTTTTTTTGTCATCTGGTCAATAAGTATATAACATGTGAACAACACCTTCAATGTCCCGATGTAAACAGATATTATGCAGAACCTATATTTATCTCAAGCTAATAAATCAGATGCCATTTTGTCAATCAAACTACAAAGAGCAGAGTAGACCTCCTTATTTCCCCAGCAAAGCTCTATATTGGATTCCAATCACCACAGAGGCTAAAACTAATAAGCTCCCGTGTTTCGTCACTATCGCACCGGAGAGCAGAAGAGGTTGGTGTGAAACCCTCTTCTTCTGGCTCAGTGGATATCGATCAGGGACTATGCAGGAGACCAACTGTGTTCACAAGATTCTCCAGACCCATCAATAAGGAAGCTGGCATTTAACAAACTGCTTATAAATAACCTTTCACACAGAGTAGAAAAAAGTGATCTGCAACTGCTCACAAGAAGAAAAGGGCATTATTTTTTTGCACTACTGTTTGACAACCCTGCAATGAAACTGTGATTCAGTGAGCTGGATGCAAAGAGGGAAATGCAGATCCAACCATCCATGTTCTGTAACTGCTTGACCTATTCAGAACTGTGGGGAGGTCAGGAGCCTATGGGTGCAAAGCAGGGAATAACCCAGGTGTCAGGGTCAGCTCCGGTCCGACCCTACCATTTGGGTCTCTTCCCCGTTTGGCCAGCAGAGGTCGCTGGTCATACCGTTCCGTCACTCCTTGTCAAATCCTTGTGTATTTTCTCCTGGCCCCCTGGGCTGCCGCATAGCTCAGTGGGTTTAGTGCATGGCCCCCAAGGCTATAACCGTGCAGTCGTCAGTTCGAAGCCACTCTCATTTGTTTATTGGTTTTCTCTAGTGTTTTAGTTTTGTTTATCCTCTTTTGTATCCGGGTTGCATCTGCTCTGCTTGTGTTTCTGCTCCTAGTCTCTCCTAGGATTAGCTCTCATTTGTGTGAATGTTACTGTGTTAGATGTTACTCTGTGTTTGAGATCCTACCTGCTACTTGTATTCCTTGTTTGGTTACTTTAGGACTTTTATAGTTCGTTCTTGTTTTCCCCATTTGTTTTTTGACCCTCATGGTCCTTTTGTTTTGTAGTTTTACCCTATGTGTTTAGTTACCTTAATAAACCCCAATTTGTCTTGGAGCCTCTAGTGTATCGTCACCTTTTTCCCTCCTGCGCCATGCTGCGCCGTAACACCCAGGATGGAGAGCCAACCCGTCTCATCAGAAGCAGAAAATGTTATAAAATGTATTAAAAATATAAAACAATTCACAACTTCACTTATGGGTGGTAAAGCCTACAGTGCTTTCTATTTCTACCCTCAAAACACCTGCAAATTTTTGTAATAAAAAAGGCAGAAGGTTTGAATTCCTACCAAACTTGATTATTTGACCAAAGAACAAATCTTCTTCCAACCGAAAAATAACTTTGGTGTTTATTGGTTATTTCATTCAATTCTACTATAAAATCCTATTTTAAGGATTTTTAATATTATTTTTAAATGCCTGTAAACCCACTTCCTGACCGTGCGAGGCACTGCAATGCCCGTGATCAGTTTTTAATGAGCTGTTATTTAGGTCACAGACATCTTTGGCAAACGATTTTTTTTTGTCCTTCACGTCTTACACGGATGGTCTGGGAATATGGTCCGCGAAGATACCACCTGGCAGAAATCCTCTCTGGCGTGGAGGGGT